>JAPQRQ010000028.1:21543566-21573710 GCA_037367365.1 Apogon talboti | reverse complement strand
CCCTTTCTTGAGGTCCCCCCCCTCCTCCGTCCCCACAGTTCCACTCTAGCTTTCTCTCCGCTTATTTATCTTTACTCTGTCATGTTCTTCACACGAGTAGAAAATAATTAATTACTGCACCCAGTGATGATTTATGATATTACTGACATAATTAATGATACACATCAATTTTCCTGCTTAATTGAAGGGGGCTGCAGTGCCTATCCTGGCACCAAAAAAAGGCCACTGCCCTGAGAATATGAAAACACCCCTTCACACTAATACTCCCCACCCTTAGGTTACTCCTCTTCTTCTTTTCCCACCCTTACTCTTTTTCTCACCAGTCTCATTCATAACTGCTACTGTGGTGTAAAGGGTTTCATCTACCAGGCCTGCTCAGCTGAGAACCATAATGCTCGTCCACGCGTTATAAATAAACCTGAAGAGCTGGACAGTTGTTTTCACATATAGATATAAATTCATACATATCTTTGTCTTGTTATGTGTACCTACATGTGAGCATGTGGACTCTATAATGGCCTCTATGAGTGTGTGTAGGTATACATTGATATATGATTCATGAAGATGCGTGTGAGGCATATGTAATTCCAGCTCTACCCTCAGGACTAGAGACAACAAGGTAGTGCATGAATATTTGATTTGCAGGGAGAAGGTATAGGATCTATGAGCAGCATTTTAAACAGACAACCTCGAATATTCCTCTTGGAAAGCTATACACTCTAGGTTTTCCATCATGCAAATATGTGTTTTTTTAATTGTCTGTCCCATGCACTTAGTATTTTGGAACAGGAAAAATGTATATTTTGTATTTTCATGACAGTGCTGCCGATACCACGGGCCTTTACCGCTAATGAGACCAATTGTTTTGATAAGAACTTTGCATTTTAGCACCACGTTATTATAATTCAGACTAATTCATTACATGTTTCATGAGAAAAACGACTAATTAATCCCTGGCTAACCAAATCTAACACTAAATAGGCATATATATTTTTCTCAATCATATAACATAAACTAAGCTGGCAATATGAGTACAATGTAAGAAAAAAGTTTACATTAAAGTCTGTGTTTGTGTTTTCTCTGTGTTGGCATAGATGTGTGTTATAAGTTAGAGAGTGGCGGAGCCCTCTTACCGACCTGGAGTACAGCGAACTCCATTTGAGAGCTTCCCGGTGGCTCCACCAGCCTCCAGCTAAATGTGTGATCAGGTAGTTTCAAAAACTGCCTGACGGTGTCAACACACAGAATGTGGACTGGAGGTACGGGAGGGAGTTGTGGGCTCGGATTAGTCTCCATAGCAACGGCGAAGTATCCCTGTTTGTAGACAGACAAATTCTGCTACATGTGAAAATGATTGGCAGGTCTATTCCTCCACAGCTGACCCATAGAAATTGGCAAGTAAGCGTTATAATACCCAGCTGCATTGACGGGGTCTCCATACTTTTTAAAGTCCTCTTGTAAGTGCTTCTCTTTGGCATTTGCATAAGAAACATGGCATGCTTATTGGAGGGGGTTTGGGGTTGTTGTGGGGTGCTTTCATATCTTTGGCTTGACGGCTTCTTTGTGATCAAGGGGTTTGAGGGGAGGGAGGGTTGCCAGATGAGAATAACTTAATTTCCAAAGCTCCAAGATGAGAGAGAAGAGTTGAGGGTATAAGTTCATGATGCAGTCTCACTCAAGCAATAGTTAAGGGAAAAATCAACAGTGTGTGTGTGTGTGTGTGTGTGTGTAAGAGAGAGAGAGATTGTGTGTAAGTCTGGGAGTTTATGGGGCAGTGAAACTGTTCCAGCAAGAGAAAACGGTGAGCGTATCAAATGATCATAATTATCAGCATTAAAAGCCTCCTGATATTGATTGAGACCGCATTTTATTTTTCCATAATTTTGGACCAAGGGCACCCAGACACAAATGCACACAGACACAGAAAAAAGTGTGTTAAAAGAATTCAGCCTTAATGGCAGAAGTGATGCCTGTAAACATATTTGCAGATTAAATGTTGGGGATAAATGTTTAACCCAATTAAAATTAATGTAAAGAAATAAATGGTACCCGTCTGATCTGATCTGTTTACATGGAGGTTATCTAAATGTTGTTGATTTGGAATTAATATGAGCGGTTTTAAAAGAAAATAACTGTGGCCAGTTTTTTAATGCAGTAAGTATCGGAGTAAAATCAAAATGTGAAACATGTAGAGGGCTCTGAAAGGAAATGCATTTCCTGTCAGCTATTATTGATTGGACATAATTTTAATCAGTGTTGATCCAGTCATATAATTACCACTAGGGGGCACCAGTGTTCCACACAATGTTGTATTTCTATTGTGAAGCCACTACTGGAAAGGGAAATTATGCTCTGATAAATGATGTGCTTTTGGCATCACAACACTTGTTCAAAAGTAAAAGGAAACACAAAGTTACCTTAAAAATATTTTAATTAATTTTGACAGGCCTTTTAGAATAATCCAAACTCAATCTGACACACCAAATAAATTTACTTTGTAGATACAGGAAATGAATAATTTTATTTCAGAAGAAATCTCTGGTGGAGAGTTGGGGTCAAGGTAGACACAAAGAAACACTAATGAAAACAATTGCCTGTCATTAGTGGAGTATTTCTCATTTCTATTGGCGTCAGTGAAATCAAAGCAAACGATTAACCAATCAAGTTTAATGGTATTTTGCTTTTTTCAGCTAATTTCAGTGATTTCTTGATCAAATAGTGTAAAATCAACTTCTGCTCATTAATCCAGTCTCAAGAAAGAAAGACAAGAAAATAATATATATTTATAATTTAAGTAAATAACACATTTCTTTTACCTAACATACATATATAACAAATATAAAAAAGATACAAACAAAAAGTTAATTTTCATTTATTGACTCTAGGTGTTTCATCTTAGTTTTACCTCTTAAATAATGCCGAGACAATTACTTCTTGTAGTGTTCTTATAGTTTTAGATGATAGCCAGTAAAACTGTCCAAAACACTCTGGTCAATATCCTTTTTATTTATTTTTTCTTAATTGAAATAATGCGCCTTAATATATAACTTTTTTTCTGACTTAAAGTACAGGTACATATTCAAGCTTTGACTGAAATAAAATTTCATTTCATTTAAAAGTGTCCAATAAATAAGAAAGAATATTAATCTTGTTTTTTAGTTGCAACTTTGTGTTTGAGTTAAATAAATGAAATAAAGTGCATTTTCCCATTGTCACTTAACAGGTAAATAAAAGAATTAAAGCTTTAAAATTAATGTATATTATTTGTTAAAGTTTTGGAATTAATAAAAGTGAATACTAGGATAGATACAGCATTCTTTTGTTTGTTTCTTTTATTTTACAAAATTACAGGTTTATGTATTGAACTCAGTTTACATAAATCCTAAAAAAAACATTTAGCAGATATAGACAATAAGGATAATTTTGCTTGGTTTTTTTTTTTTACATAGGAGTTGTTTTAATTTAATAAAACTTTAAAATTGGTGAAGTCATTGAAGTGCCATCAGTTAATGTGAAATAGATTTAATCACTCCTCAGAGTAGTAAACTTTACAGTCATTTGACATGATTTCCATCAGTTTCCAAGTTTTTATTAATGTTGAAGCCACACTTTATCGCCTTTTTCACAAACATACCCTCTTCTTTATGCCAAATGACTGGAAAAATACTACAAAAAATATTAATTATGAAAGGTTTGTGTGCTTTTTACTCTTTCTCTCCTACACCCATGCTTGTAGTCATGCGTACGCCTTCAGCCCTCCGAGTGATCATTGTTTTGTTTAGTTGTCAGCATGTTGTCACCTGTATCCCATTAAGAACATTCTCACCTCTACACAGACACACACATACCAAATGTCCCACACACACACACACACACACACACACACACACACATACCTCTCCACTCACCCGTCCTTCTCTCCTTTCCACTATTTGTACCCACAATTCCACACCTGGTGTACTGCCCTTTTTTTCCGCCCTATGGTTTTTGGAGCTGCCCTTTTCCTTCTGTGTGTTTGTGCCATGTATCGGTGAGACCTTGAGAATCACTGCTCTTCAGCACATACCTAGGGCTTTCTGCATTTTTGCTTTTCATATAATTCTCCTCATTGACCGAAAAATTTGGTAGGCTTGTGAGGAGGAGAGTGGAGTACAGACAAGACATCTGCAGAGTGTGGGTCCCTCAGGGGCTCGGGTCATGGGCCATCACAAGCCACACCCTTAACCATCCCTACCCACACCCACCGGATCCTGATTGGTTAACAGTCGGAGGCTTGGGAAAGCCTAAATTGGCTCCCTTTACTATCCCTCAGACTGAGGACTTAGAAAAATGGAGCTCCAAATAATCAGGCAAAAATCTGAAGTAACATAATAAAAAATGGTATCCTTAGGCATGTATTATGACGATGAGAGCTTAAATTTAATTTTATTAAATTAGATGAGTTTCAAAAAAATAATAATAGATAAATCCACTGAGATTAGGTCAAAAGAAGCACTATTTAATTTTGAGTGAAACTTATTTTTTTTAAACTAGAAGTAAGTAAAGAAATTAAGCACAAATAGTGTTTTTTTTTTTTTTTTTTACTTTGTATCTACTTGAGTTATATTTTCCTCCCTGTAGGTGTACTTTAGTATTGACTAAGGCCATGATTTGACAAATAGAAATAAAAGACTAGTTGTTCTGGTAGGAGTGCTATTCAATTAAAACATTTTCATATCTTAACATGAAATTATTTCTTTTTAATTTCCATGCCCTATATGACTAACACATACAGCTTCTTTTATAAGGGTGATTATAATTTACAGATCAGGATCATATTTGTGCGAGGCTCAGTAGGTTGCATTTACGCGTCTGTATGTCTTGGCTTTGCATTGTATATGAAATTGTGTGTGTTTGTGCGCGTGTTATGTGCATACTTGCAACCACAATGCAGCAGCGCCGCCCGTGCCATTGTTGACTGGGGAGCGGGTACCCTGTCCTCATCATCTGGTAGTGACATCCGCTCTGTGGGACGTGGCAGCTTCCTTAGAAACCGGCCGAGTTCCAATCATCTACATGCCATAACCTTACGGCCGCCTTTGTCCACACCTCCGCCAAGATTCATTTGTGTCGCCCCAGCAGGTCTGACCGCTGAACAATTCCCGGGCGGAGCAGAAGGGAAATACATTTCACTGATTAAAGATATCTGGTGACTGTTCTACATGCTGTCAGCACCCTGTTAGTGTTCCCCCAACCCCCAACAACCCCCCTCCTNNNTGCTCTCTCCACTCACCTAGTCTTGCATCTCTCCTGTCCTCTTCCTACCTCCTTTACCTCTTTAATCTATCCCACCTATGCACGCATGTTACAGGAGCTCACTATCTGAGTACAGATTATTTCCCAAAGTTTAATAAATACCACGCGTTTCAATGCTTTCATTCTCTTCTAACATGATTTTCTACCGCAGACAACCTACGTGCTTTCTTGAATTAATACAGCGATGTTAAAACAAAACTGGAAACAAAACTTGGCTTTGTGTGGGATGCGGCGGATACATGGAGCCTGCAGTCACCGGGGAGCAGAGTAAAAGCAACGTTAATGTTGGATGAGCAGAGTAAAGATGGAATATGATCTGTATGTTTTTTTTCATCAGCGTGTGTCTCATCTCACTGGCTGTGTGGCCTGACCTTGGGCTTTTTGCAGTATCCTCCTGCAGCTACATCCCAGCCAGTTGTAAAATAAAATGGAGGACGGCACGCACACAGTAAATCAGAAATAGCTGGGCCACTGTGCACTGTATGTGTTTAAGAGTCCCACACTGCAGTGGAGGGGCCTTGCAGCAGGGGGTGAAGTAGGGTGAACAGCGCTGTGTAAGAGATATGGGGCATCTACTGACCCTCTTCCTCACTGTGATCAAATATCAGAGTTAACAAGTTACAAATGAGCCTTCTGTCTTTCCTTTACTCCCTCTTTTCTTCCTTCCTTCTGTCTTTAACTCTCTTTTTGTCTTTCTCGCTCATCCTCTCCTATCCATCTTATTTTCCAGACTAAAAAGGAATAAAAAAGTAGTAGACCTGTGTTGTAATGACTTTGAGGCATCATTTTTGCACATGCAGCACTTCTCCACACCAGCAGGGGACAGTGTTACTTGACATGTAAATTGAGATGCTCGAACAAATATGTATGCACAGTTAATTAAGGAAAACATTCTCTTCTTTGTTCTCTTATTTGTTGTTGACTTTGTTCACATACAAGTTTTGAGCCTATTTCGCGTTATTAGTTTGACTGATCTGCCCTGCCTACGTTGGCAGAAACACAGAAATACAGAGTGGCCTATAACTTCAAATGACTTGATTGTTCTACTTTCTTTACTAGGTACTCCAGTATATGGGTCACAAGTTTTGGAAGGTGGAGATGGAGGGGGTGTGGGAATTGGCACATCTTTTTTTGAACATTTTGCCCATTTCCATTTCAGGAGTCACCTCCAAACCCTAATTAACAGGGAAAGCCATCAAATCAAACTTTACTAATCCCAAAGGTGCCGTGGGCAGGCAACTGGCACAGACATTCTCAATACCACTGTTTCCGCCACCTTTTCATCCATTCTTCACTCATTCACCAGTGTGCTGTTGCTTGTGTATTTGTTTGTGTCGGGCCTGCTGGGAGGAGTACGGGGGTGCAGAGTTAGAAGCGTTAAAAAAAAAAAAAGTGGTGCAGCTGGTATGAAGAGCAAAGAGCTTAAGACATCAAACATCTCACAGTCCAATCATTTATGTGTGCATGTGTCTTTGTGCATCGCTAATTTACAGTATGGCGTCTGCGGTAGCACATTCATGTACACACTAAGCGTTTGCGCCTGAGCGTTTTTGTATGCACTCTCATACGTCAGAAACGACAAGCGAGTGTTAGATGTCAGCCGAGGTTAGGGACTGTGGAATATGGAGAGCAGAGAAGTGGTGCTCTGTGTGACACCCGTGCTGTAGACAAGGGTTAAGCAGGGAATAGGGAATAGTCCTGAGGTAATAGGATGGGGGCGGAGGGTTGATGAAGGGTGAACAAAGGTGACGCAGTGTTTCACGACACGACACCCTGATATGCTTTGTTGGCTCATTTGATAGGAGCATGTGAGTGAAGGAGCGTGCCCTCGAGGGAAATTTAATAGCAGTCAACATCAGCCTTTATGCTACGAAAGTAAAAAATAGGGTAAATATACTAGGCAGGGAGAGTAGAATAATTCAGCAATGTACTGTAACTGGTAAGCTGAGTATCTCTCACTTTGATTAGCCAATGGACCTAGATGTCCATGACTAGCCTTCATTTCAGTTATCATTCAGCCTGTGTATAAATATGAAAGCCATGGTGTGCACATAGTAAGGGCACATTTCATTAAACAGGGAGACTCCAGGGTCTCTCCTCAGTGATTCATCTGTCTTCTCGGCCTATCTGTTTGATTTATCTGATATTTATCTGCAGAGCCACATTATGCTTTCTTTTCCTCAAGTCTAGACAGAAACCAAAGGCTGTGTCTACCTCACATTGCAGACCATAGAGGTGACTTACACCCATGTGTGAAAAGAAGCTTATGGGCTCTGAACTTCAAGTTCTGTGTCAGGGGCCCAGTGGCATCTAGAAAAAGGGTAGCAGGCGAACACTTGACCTTCCATTAATTGTCTCCCATGCATAACCACTTGTTAATTACTGGCAGAGCCAAAATGGCTTCCAAAGCTAGTTATAAAAGGTCACTTACCACTGGGTAATGAAGAGTCTCGGCGGCTCTCAAGTTCGCTGGTCTGTTGGTCTAGTAGTCTGTCACAGGCTAAAGATGTGCGATGTTGTAAATGTACATGCTGCCTTTGAGTGAGAGGAAGTGGAGGACGGTACTTTGTCTTTCAAGTTTCTTTGACGATTGTGGGAATCGTCTGTCAGTTATAGTCAGAATCATAGAGCAGAATATAATCTCCTATATCCTCTTCAACATTCATGTCAAATACTGTCGTGTTAAAGGGGAATAAATGTAAGCCTCATGGATGTGTGAGATGCCAATTAATGACCCTGTGGTTCATAACTTCATTGTATGCTCTTCCTGTAACACACACACATAGACACACACACACACACACACCCCTCCCTCATCTCATTAGCCTCTGTCCCCATTCTCTTTATCTTTTCCACCTAGTCTGCATAAGGAGAATATATACATTCTTTGTAGTGACAGTATTATCAGACAGGGTCATCTTTTTTGCCTTTCCGCACCGTATAACGATAAGCACTTGTGTTATTTTAAAGAACCCGTTCAAAGAGAGACGTGATAATACAGTGATAATGTGATTAAACAGAAAAGGTTTTACATGATGCACATTAACAGTTTTGTCCTCTTTCATGTCTCAGGAATGATTACCTTTAAGTATCTCCCCTGCTCTTCACTGCAGCTTATGAAAGCATCTAAATGGCAGCTTAGCAACTAAGTGAACTTTCGAGGCTTCTTTAAATATTTCAGATTATTCTTAAATGGTTTCCCAAAGGTAATTTTCAGTTATCCCATTTTGTTTTACATCTGGATAAAACTTTTTTTTTTTTTTTTTTTTGTCCAGTTTTGGCTGTCTAGTAGGTTCCCTAGGTTTCGGACCTTGATATTAAAATGTAAATTGTACTATGAGCCCCGGTGCAAAGACGTCCCTTCTCTCCACTTGATCCACCTCATGCTGTTCTTGGCTTTGTGTCGGAAATATACGCAGATAACTTGCATCACCACACATTTGATTGTAGGTTTGGAAAATGTGCTGTCTTAAACCTTGCGAGGGTCTGTAACCTTTTAGAGGGGTGAACATCAGAGGTATGCAATCCCAGCTGATGTTTAGTGCTATATTCACCCCCTTCATTCTCCACCTCTTTTTCTTCCCTCCTTCTCTGCCCCTTTTTTAATAGCTCCTGGTATTGTCTTGGTCCTTGCTGACAACAAAGGGGATAAATGCAATGCCTACTGTAAGTCCCTGTGGTTAGGCCTTGGACATGACACGTGTCAGCCTATGATAAATTGGCTGTGTGTCTGTTCAATTTCAAATGCAAAGCTCTAGAGAAAGAGAGGGAGAGGAAGAGAGAGGGAGACTGAGAGAGGAAGAGAAAAGAACATGATGGAGAATGGGGTGGGAGAGAGAGCGAGGGAGAGAGAGATGCAGGCATATTTCTGGCACAGGGAGAGAATGATGCCTCAGATGCTGGATGTTAGTGTGTGGGGTACAGATAAGGCATTGCACAAGTTTGAGAGTGGAATGCCCACTTCCTGGGGTTTGGGAGGTGAAATCTTGGCAACAGGACAGGTGCTAGACAGTGGAGGAGGGGGGCGCAAAAGAGGGGAGAAAATGAGAGACAAGGAATGAAAGATGAGAGAGCTCTTTTCACAGTGCTGATGAATCACTTTTTTCTGATGCACCCACAAACAGTACTAGCAAATTTTCATCTAATTCCGCCCGCTTTCTCTTGCGTACAACGGGGCTGTGTGTTAATTTCTTTGGCTTCTGTTCTTTACTTTGTCTTTGGGCAGGGTTAGGGTTAAGATACATTGATTGTACAGTGGGGGGAGAGGAGGAATTATGCAGTGCTTCCAGAAGATGCCTGGTTAATAATCTGCCTGTGCTAATCAGTGCAGCTGGGCCGGGAGAGTTGGCGCTCTGACACCAGGCTTCCACGCAGAGTTGGGGAAGAGGCAAGGATGCGAGCCAAATCCAGCTTGTTTCTCCCAAGCGGAGCTTCACGGGGGGGTTGCTGGGTGAAGAGAGGGAAGAGAGTGGCTTCTATACCTTGGGAACCATGCCTGCCTGCTTGTCTGCTTGATTTTTCCATGTGAAAAGAGAAAACGATGGCACTTTGCCTTAACAATTGGCCTGTGAGGTGACAAAGCTGATATTATGGGAAAAAGAGTGAGAAGAAAAAGAAAAAAAAAAAACATAGCGAAGCAGTAGCCAAATGTAAATCTCAGGGTTGTCCAATATACATGTATGTCCCCTCCTGTGGTGCCACAGCTTCTTTTCCTTTAGACACAATTGTTTTTCTGGATTGGATTCATATTCCTTCGTTGTAGACTGGACTGGTGTGATTCAGATGTTTTTATTTCCTTCTTTTATGATTTGCTCCCACTTGGTGGTTAAAACACCTGGTAACTTGGCACTGCTCTTTGGGTTGTTTTTTTAATGTCTACCCCTTTTAACAGCTTGTTTTATCTATTTGCTCTATCGTCTTCCTTTCTTTTCCATACATTCCACTGATTTGAATCCCTGCCTCCCCCAGCAATCTCGATGTTCCATAATATGTAGCATGAAAATCCCCACCCGTACATGTCATTTTGACCTTTAAATGTCATTTGCAGGTGTGTTGAGGCGGCTCACCGCTAATGCACAAATTTGATAAGTTTATCTACCCCCAGAATCCAAAAGCCCCTGTGAAAAGGGACACTAGTGGATCTGCCGACATCAAGCTACACGACCCCACTGAAAAGCCAAAACAAAATTGTTTAATATAAATGGCTGCTGACCGTTGTAAGAAAAGCAGGAAGAAGAGGATGCAGACAAAAGAAAAAAGGTCCAAAGCATGCAAGACCTTGACTGTGCTGAGCCAGGAACTGTTTTTTTCACTGTGATCTATCCACGGCTGAACTCTCTGACACCTCATCTGCCGTGCTGACGAGACGTCGCCATGCCTTAATTGAAGTGGGTTTGTCTCATCCCTGCTCTCCCATGATCCTCTTCTCTATGGGTCAGTGAGAGGTGGGGGGATCCCCCTTGGGTACACGGCATTGGTGGGATTGCTATTTGCCTCCTACCGCCCCACTGAGAGGATGTTAGATTGAAGTTATTTTATGCTTGGCTTACCTCTCTCTTCCACTCTTCTGCATCGTATCTTTTGCTCTCTCCGTCTTCCTTCCCTCTCTTTTTTCTCTGCCCTACCGCTCTCCCAATCCCACCATTCTTAAAACCTCTCATGCAGCAAGACGGGAGGAAGGCATCCGTTACAGTGTGAAACTACTGTGATTTTATGGAGGTCTTGCAGTTGAATAGGTATACTTTTCCCAGTGGAGCTCAATTCTGTTTTGAAATGGTTCTCATCTTTTTTTTTGTCTCAGAATGCACTGAATGTGTTTTCAGGATAGTGGGTGATCTAAAGGTTTGGAGAAGTGCCTTATATGCCTTACTTTGTTAAGAATAGGTTTAGAACCGTCTCAGAGCACTTACCTCCCACCAGCAGCCTGTTGCAATCTCAGAGCATTACTTCTGTATGTGTGTGTGAATACATTTGTGTGTTAGCTCTTTATGTCATGTGCCTACGAGTGTGTTGTGGAGTCAGGCCTGTTTGTAGCTCTAAGTGTTGTGCGCATTAGGGGGATGAGGGTAATGATGTGCGAGGCAGTTGTGTTTTGTGCCAGGGCGACCCTGCGGCTCACATCCCATTCCCAGCCCAATGTGTTTCTGATTCTCGCCATCCCTCATCAGCAGTCACCGCCTTTTGACAGCAACCACATACGTATGAAGTTAGCCAATAAGCACATGCACACGGCTACGTACTCAAAGACATACTGAATGTGTAGATAAGTACAGAACACACACACATAGACACCTGAAACGGTAGCCTCAAAGTGTACATATTTACAGCCACATCAAGATATGCACACACACACACACATACATAGAGACATGCTTAGTTTTCTACTTCTACCACACGGTGAAATGGCCACTCCATCCAGCTACTTTTCTTTTTCTCACACACAACATAGAGCAATATTCATCGCCATTCTTGGTTCAAATGGTAAGGTCATTGCATAAGTACAAGTCAGCCTCGATTCACCATTTGGAGATGAAAGCATGTGTGTAGACTTAAATTCACCCATATAGTCGTACTCCCAAAAACCTGTCAGAAACATGCCTCTGCATATTGATTCTTCTGTTGTCACTGCGTTTAGAAAGATGGCTGACATTTCCTGTATTTCCCACCTGCAACTGCTGGGGTCTGGCAGGGACACAAAGGCAAATATATGACAAAACCCTCTTCAGGACTGCTTAGCTTTATGGTTCACTGCAGTAATTGGCCTAGGGTGAACATACCCGCTCGACACTGGCAGTAATGTATTTGAGAAGATATTGAAAAAGCTGATGAGGGAGACACAAGATGTGTTGTAGAATACAAAAGTTAATAATGGTGGGGATTTTGACGAATGGATCTCTAAATGTATCCTGATATCAGTCTAAATTGCATTCCTTTGCACACAGTTTTTGTGTTTTTAATTTATACATTCTCTCATTGACTATGCAAGGTGCTTATGCCACAGACGAGCACAGTTCACTTTGTGTGGAGGATAATGCATGCAGAAGAAGTACTGTTGTGCTGTGTATATATAAATGTTCATGGAGATAGTTCAGACAACACTGTGAAACCTTCCCATACTGTCATCACACAGGCACATAGTGATTGTGTCTAAAAGAGTCATGGACTCAACACTCATACAATGTGCTTTTGAGTACATACATATCGTTTTATTGCTGCATATATCACCCTCACACTGAGACATCTGAAAAGAGAGCATGATCTATACCAAAACATTAATCATCATTCATTGTATGTTAATAAATTCAGAATTTCTCCATTTACCATGCGGACGTCCACGCGTGCTGGAAATGCAACCTTTCCAGAGCTCATAAATCACACACACTGAGTCATCTGACAAAGTACCCCAAACACAGGCTGAGGCGCTGCGATCCCTAGGGCACAAACACACGCCATCTAATGTGGCGGAATCAGAGCGGGGACCGGGGCTTTTCGACGCCTCTTACTGATGCTCCGCTGCCAAACCTTGCCAACAAGGAGCGTGCGTGGCAACATGGGAAAATAACAGGCACAGTCAGAGGGGATTGTGGGATGCCTATGGCCTCCTGTGCAGTGCTTTTGAGTTCAGCAGAGTACCTCTCTATCTCTGTCTTTGTCTCGCTTGCTTCCCTCTGTCTTCTTAGCCACTGTCTCCAGGGGTTGAGGCCATGTACAAACAACAACACTCACACCCAGAGGGTTGGTGGTGTTCTGTACAGTTGGGACCCCCTGTCTTTGCCTTATTAGACAGATTTCACCATTGGAACTTCAAAAAAAGAGAAGGACTGTGAATAATGCTAATAATGTGCCATTTCCCGTTTCTTGCCTTTGTGAAAATATGGAGTCTTGGTACTTTTTTCCCTGTGAAAAACAAAAGACAAGAAAACAAAAAGCACTTAAAAAGCATTGCAAGGTACACAGGATTATCATGTTTACACTGAGCAACTTCATTTTAAGTCGCTGTTTATGGGGAAATTCTTTTTATGCAGCAAAAATATAGTATTAGTCATTCATAATGTCTCTGAAAAGTAACCTATAACAACATACCCATTCTCATAACATTGCAGATAATATATTTGTGTTGTTCTCTTTTGAACATATGCTGTAATAACAGTGTTGAAAATTATTTCATTCAGTCACCACACTGCTCTATTTCACATGAAACAAATTGCTGTAATCTGGCATTTGAGAGAGATTATGAAAGCAAAGAGGGAATCTGAGCAGATACAATAGGTTCTTGGGGCTAAACAACAGCACATCTGAGGAGAAACAGATTTTTCTGCTACTAACTTCACTATCCTGGTAATAATAGGTGCTATTCAGGTGTAAGTCTGTTATTTGTGCACCTACATGACAGATTAAATTATTTTTAGCCTGCGGGGAAGAATCTCCATTATGTTTTCTCTTTACACGGGCTAATCATGTCTCTACCTTTTAGCAAAGTAGTCACATGATCTCTGCGCTGTATACACTTGCTTTATGCTTCAGATTAAAAGATTAGAGGCTTTGTGAAGTGAGAAGACACAAACAGCAGCTCAGAGAAAACCATGATACAGTCAAAAACGGTTCGAGTTGGTGCTACAGTTGTGTTGCATACATTATGGAGAAGGCCCTCTGTAGTGCGATTAGGAACATAATGTCATCACATGTTAATGACCAGAGTGTTTGCAGGGTGGAATATGAGTGGCCTCTGATATGCAAAGCACTTCTTCTGTGTGTAGAATTGTCTGCATGTATGGAAATCTAGTGAAAATAGAGATGGTAGAGTGAACTCTATAAAACAGACAACATTATTTATACCCCCTTTTCTCTTTTCTTTCTCATTTTCCTCCTTTTTACCCCCCCTTTGGATCTCTGGATCTTTTCCCATCTCTCCTGTGTTGCCCGGGCCTATCCCTGACTCCCTGGAGACACTAGGACTAGTGGTTATTTCTGACTCTGGAAGATGGTCGTGACTAATTGATTCGACATCTGATGGAACGTGTGTAACGTCTCTTTTTCCCCCCACTGCTTCAGCCTTGCCACTTGCTTAGATGAGCAGGAACCATTAATGTATTGTGCATATATTTATGTACTATACGGCTGTGTTTGATATGAGAAATGTGTTTATGCCAGCACTGTCTGCGTTCCTCTGTAAACCCCACATAGTGTTGTCCCCAGTAATCTAAATTATTACTGGACTGTTTGATGTTATCCTTAGAGAAAAGAAATTCTGTATACCAGTACGTTCCCAGTGGTCTCATAACAATGGATTATATGGCTAACACTCAAAATACTCCCACTTTTGTATCTGTTAGATCGCTTTGTATTGTTTTTACATGTTTTTGAGATGTTGCACCACATAAACACAATTGATCCCAGAGGTGCTTTACTGTAGAAATGCATCTAATTCACCTATTGAAGATTTCTCTCTTTCTCTCTGCCTCTCTTCTCCCCCGTTGTCTTCTCCTACTCTGGTCCTCTATCTTTGTCTTTGTGGTGTGGTTTTGGGGAGAGTCCAGAGACCTAATGAAGCGATTCTGATGGGCCAAGTCCCACAGGTCTTGAAGCTGCAGCAGGCCGCTGTTGATGCCCACTCTAAAGCACCTAATTGATCTAATCATTTAGCCGATTGGTCAAAGTAATCAGTCTCTGGTGTGCACAAATGGAAAGAACAATGACAAGTGTTTAGTGGCTGCAGGCTGGCTTCCTGTCTTTATCTGAAATATAGAGCTAGGGAAGGTGGTGTGTGTTTGCTTGTTAATGTCTGGAATATGTTCCCAAGTTGTCGGAGTTTCTGCTTGAAAGCCTGAGTGAATTTAAAAAAGTTCATGGCTACTTGAGTTTTCTTTGTTAATCCAAAGTTTCTATTTATGAGATAAATACTTCATGACACCTTGATACATAGTGTGCAAAGTTCACAGTCAGGCTCACGCTGAATAATGTTTTGTGTGTAATTTTGATGAAAAATGTAAAGTACATTACAAAGAAGTACCCTTCATTTACATCTTTAAAGGTCTGCAAAGCAAGGCCCAGTGGAACTTTCTTTATGAGGAAGACACATTTAGTATATCGTCTGGATGTGGAGAAGGCCACTAGGGAATGATCAAGTGTGCATCCCATCGACCCGCATCCTCTTCCCCATTACCCTGACATTTCATCCCTACATTTAATTCCAGGCCTTTCTAAAGAGCAGGTAATAGTGCAGAGGGGTACAGGGACCCAGAATTAAGCAGTTTTACACCGAAGGGTAATTTGGTGTGATAAATGTGCCGTCGCTGGTAACTAATAATACATATTTTAAGTAGCAGCAGTGCAGCTCCGCGGCCCAGTAAAGGTAGCATCATTATTAATGTGGGAGTCGCTGCGTGTTTTAGTCAGGGTTACGGCACCAAGGTCAGAGCTACGTTTCACTGAATTAAAAGCCATTTTGAGCTATGGCACTCCTAATCAACTCGGACCTAAAGGTGCATAGCTCAGTTATAATGAGGCACCAATGAATTTAAATAAACAGCAAGATCTAGTGATTTATAAAGGCAATGTGCTATCCTTATAGCTCGTTAGCCATGACGGATACTCTTTATTCTCTGGGCCTCTTTACCCACAGGACCCTGAGCTTTTAACCAAGTAATGTCTGCCTCCATTGTCAGCGGATACGCATTCGGAGCAGGACACTTATCCCCGTCATTATGAAAAGTGGAGACACAATACAAGAGTAATGGTAATGTATGCCATCCAAATAGGTGATTTTTCTCCTCCCCTCCCTTCGTTTTTCCACCAATGTAAAAACTACCCCAGAGTTTTAGGCCCATGAATTCATCATCATATTTTCACAAAGGGTTTTTCATATATCCTGAAAGAAAGCATAATCCTTGATAGTGGAAATGTTTTGCATTTAAAGGGGTACTCCTGGTTGGGGAATTGATGGTGATGTTTGGGGGGGCTGTAGAGAAAGGAAAGTTGCAGTTTTAGAGTGATAACTTATATAAATTATAATATTTTCATGAGCAAAAAGAGTCGGGGGGCTTATTTCAACTACTTTGAAATAATAAAAACTTCCTCAGTCAATGTGCCACCATTAATATGCTGATTAGGAACTTTTTAGAACTTGATACTTAGTCTTCTTCCCCCACATTTTAGACTTCCGTCTTAAGCATTGCCTGTCTGCAAGTGGGGTTAATGCTTTCCCCAACTTTTTAAAAAACATCCTTACCAATATTGATCCGGCCCGTTGGAAGAACAGGCGTTACTTGATTATGTGCATTTCTTAATATAGCATTCCTAGAAACATTGCTTCCACAGAAGCCAGACAAGGCAGTGAGGCATGCACACGTAGCCGCCTCTGGCCGCCCCCCTGCTGCTCCTGTTGGGGCATGCCAGGGCATTAGCCACTTCATCAGGCTCTTTGTTGCCCGCCTCTCTTTTGTGTTGCCCTTGAAGGACGTTGCAAGCAAAGCCATGCCTACAGCCTCCTCTTTACATCTTGATACAGCTTATTCAAGGGACTTTCTGGGAAATCAGTGGCTTGGGACGGGCCTTTTTTCCCTCAAGCTTTGGATTCAGGATGTTTCCCTCCCATTGATTTAAGCTCAGGCAGTTCACTTCATGTTAAGAATTACTGGTTTTTATCATTGCTCATTTGCAGGCACCTATTAAATTCAAAAGAGATTTCCTTTCAACAGATTAATTCAAGTATGAGAACTACTGCAAGGTAAAGACTGGTATTCTGCCACTGAGGGGAGTAATCGGTTCATTTGTGCATGAGTAGGTACAATATCCTGATATGCACCACATTTTTCTTTTTATACGGCAATACCTGAGGCAATTCAGAATTTAAATTGACATCAAATATTTTCATTTTTCAAAGGACAAAAGTGTTGACTCACCTCCAAAATACACTTGTTTGATTTCCCATGTGAACATAGTACACTGTGACACCCATGGCTTTCGCCATTCAGAGACTCACTCACCCAGCCTCTCCACATTTCAGAGTAATTTTCACTCCTGACACCATGGCTCTGCCTACCTGCCAATTTCTGTCTCGGTTCTTGAATGGGTGATTTGTAAAGCCATGTTCACCTCAACACTCAGAAGATTTACTCAGGAGTGAGCCTTCCAGGTGTTTGAGCTGTCAGTTCACTCAGTGTTCGCAAACTTGCCGAAGGGAAAGTAATAGCCATACTCGGCTAACGCTGGCCAACTGAGCTGCTGTTGCACTTATGATGAAATACGTTACTGTTTATCTAGTGGTTGCAATAACAAATGCTAGTTTAATTTCAGCAGATAGTCTTAAATGATTTTTGTTATGTTGCATTAAATGATTCCATTGGAATCTCCTAAAACTTCACAAGACTGGCTAAAAAAGGAATTTCTATGCTCCACACCTGCTTACAGTGTACAGGCTTGTCTGCTCGACTTGTGGTTTAGATTTCTTCCGTATTTCTTTTATGCACGCGCTTTCTCTCAGTATGGTTTATAAACAAGCTGTAGTTGTTTTTGGGGCTGGAGGTCGATTTGTCTGCTTCTCCCCGTAGGTCATTGAGGTCATCATGGCCCCGGAAGCATCAAGCTTCGAAAATGAGAAGCCCCGCTCAGCTCCCCCGCTGGCGACCGGGAGCACCCCTTGCCCGCGCCCGCCCTGATGATTAATGCCACCCCCGTCCAGCCACAAACCTTTCTGCCTCAGATAATGCCAGGCAGCAAGCGCGGCTGACACTTTTAATGTATAATTAAGTAGAAAAAGTCAGCACGGGCTATGCAAATTTTTTAAAATGATAAATGACGCTGTACAGCAGCAGGGATTGATTTGGTGTAAATGAAACTAATTAAGGAAATGTCAAACATAATTAATAAAACAGGTTTAAGCTGCAAAACATTGTCAATTGAATGAATGAGGAGGCATTGGCTCCCATTGTTCAGGCTTTATTTAGGTCTTGTGTTTAGCTTGTTCCCTGCTCCAGAATGCTCTCTCCCCTCCTCACTCCCTCCACCACCAATTCCCTGAGAGGGGGAAAATAAATTTGCTTGTCTCTCCGCTGACTGTAGAAATTAATTGCTGAAATCTTGTCCCATCCAAGTGTTACATTCACACGCAGGACATTAACATAACTAATTTGAAAGAGCTCAAATGACTGCATAATGGAGCTCCGTCACCATGCATGACAGTCGCTGGTCATACCAAATTAGCTTGGTTTTATAATTGAAAATTTTCCCCCCCTTTCTAATTTTTACAACATTTCCCTCCTCTTTCTTTATCTACTTTTTCTCTTCTTCATTGCTCCTCGTCTGTCCATGGTATCTCGTCTTTCTGTTCTGTTTTCTTGATAAGAACAAAGGTTTTATAATTTACAAAAAGAGTACTTGACCTATAATTAGAGAAGAGGAGTGGGGGGAGAGAGGGGGGGAGTGCCAAGTGGTGGCGGCAGAGTCAGATCCTTAGTCCTGGTAATGATGCTGGAGACCTTGTGGCCCCTGGGGAGGCAGAAGAATAATGGGATGGGCTATTTATATGGGGGAGCAAAGCAATGGGCCACCAGCCACTGGGATGCTGGTGCCTGAGTATGGTGCAGAGCAGCAGGGGCTAGCAGGGGGCTAGTGGGGGGCAAAGGAGGGTGAACGCTCAACCTGCCAGACTGCCAGCTCTCAGCCCTGCCCATCAGTTCTGTGCGTCAGCCTGATGCACCGCTGTCGGCCTCCGTGCCCCCACGCCAGCCGCTGCCCTTGCCGCAGAGAGAGAGACAACTGGGTGGGTGGTTGCTTGAGTGGGTAGAAGGGGGTAGAAACATCTGCCACTCTGAGGATAGCGGAGGACTCAAAGATACAAGGTGAGGTATCATAGTGAAGGGATGCATCAGTGTACTCATCTAAAGCCCTGATATATACTATACAATATGCTAGAATTTATCGCAGTCTCATTTGATGAAACAAATTGAATATATCAAAACTCTAATTGGCCTCATCTAGGATTGCAAATATAAGAACTTTACCCTGACAGTTCAAAATTTTAGCAGCATAAATTTCACCAGTTCCTCACCCCAGTAATGAAATACTATAAAATATAAAACTAAAAATGCTTTTTATTACAGCGTACTGCTGCACCCAAGGTTGGTGCAAACACAGATATTGTTAATAATGTGCTTGTGCGTGGAGTATTTCAGCAGACCTACGGCTGCCAATATTTTTGTGTTTTGGTTCTACACAGTCTAAGCACCTCTATTTATCATACTCCCACATAGCAATTCTCAAGAGTTAAAAGAGCAAAAAACAAGAAAACAAAAACTACAAGAACAAAAGAAAACAAAAAATACAAAACAAGAAAATAAAACTCTAGAACAGTCACAGTTTTTATTCCCATTGCATTTTCATTCTCATCTTTATTTCATTATTCCAGTGAGGACTCTTATCCTTGTAAAAGTAAACTTAAATCCTGGGCTCCTTTACTTTGTTTTTTTTTTTTTTTTTTTTTTTTAATTCTTTATTCCTTAAACTAAACGGCTCTGCAGCCATAGATAGATTCACATTGAGCCCCAGAGCTCTGATGATTTTTGCAGCAGCGCTCTGTCTCTGTATTTAAGGAGTTTGGTATTTAAATGCAGGGATGTCCTTTCATTATAGTATTTTTGTTCCTTATTATGACCAGAGGAACCGTACAGTACATAAACGGGTAATTAGCAGCAGGTATTAATGAGTGCGGTTAGTCCAGAGAGCTGTATGTTCTCAGTTGAGCTAAAGGATATAATTTCTTTTGAATTATAACCATATGCATTTTCCAGGAGCACTCTAAAGCTTATAACATACCCACATATTAGTGGGAGCGATTCTTTCTACCGCAGCTGGAGCTGAAGTTTCACAGTCCCTTATGTTTATTGTTTGTTATGCAGCAGAGACAGTCCAAGCCAACTATATCAGAGCACACCTACAGTAGTTTATTAACACTTATATGAAATATGCAGAGCCAAAAATATTGTTGCACTTCTGCATGGTGAGAAAATTAAACCTACAGCAACGCTAGCACATCTATCCATATGTACCAACACATCCATACACATTCATATACTAATTATGTAAATGGTAACAAACTAAAGTAGAGAGTATAAGAACTCTCTGCAACAGCTGTATCATATTTTCATGTTATATACTAAAGTAAATTAATCTCTGTTGAAATGTAGCAAGGTTTCACATGACAAAATTAAAGAGAGGAAATTGTGTGGATGCTATAATTGCACAAGTTTACCAGGTTTTATTTTCTTTCAAAACTTTCAAAGTTGACCCTTAAAGACACATTATAGCGTATTCTAATACCATACTAATTATTAAAATTGGTGGATATTTTGTAGTATAAATGTATATAATGGATGCAAAGTTGTTTTAATGTAACACAGTTTTTCATAATAAAATTAAAGGAAAGTAAATCAAATGGATGCTATAATTACGCAACTTTACCTGTTTTTTTTTCTCTAACAGTTTGATATTTAACCCCTAAAGCACATTATAGTGTATTATAATACCATACTAATGCTAAAAATTAGTCAATATTTTGTAATACAAATATAGAGCATAGCCACTCTGATAGATCTACATCATCACCCTGACAATTATAATATTGATGATGGCAACATTTATTAAAAATGTAAAAAATACTAATTTCTTCTTATAAGAATCTATGACCTGTTTAGCACATTTTCCTTAAAGTTTCAAAGTGGTATTTTACCTTTCGAGTTATTTTCATTTACACATTTTGCTACAACCCTTTCATACATCCCAACCCTTGAAATGCCAAGGGTCACAAGTCAAACATATGCAGTGCGGATTACAATTTATTACCCCACATTTGCCTGATAATTTTTCTCTTTTGACAAGCTTAGGTAAATCATATAGCCTACTCTATAATGTATGAGGACTTGGCTGGCTTGATGAGTAAAGCCCGTTGCTATTGGCTGTTACCCCTGTGGTGTTTGAGTTCCCACAAGACCAATAAGACTTGTCTGTGTTGCAGCGTGACTGGAGTCACTGCAGGAACAGGTAGAGGTCCAGGTATTTATAGAAACCATATGCAAATGGATCAGTGCCAGGTTGGATTGTTAGAGCAGAGAGGTGACAGTTAAATACATGTACATAGAAGGGGGAAATATATAGGCTTCTCCCTCTCTTTGAGACACGTCTAATCAGTTAGGATGGCCTCCTCTCCTCATTTCATTTGAATATATTCAGCTTTGACTCAGACCAAGGAAGTGTCTCTCTCCACCCATGTATATTATTCCTTCGCGCTGAAGGCTCATTATTTTACAGCGGGGTGTGTGAGAGGTGGCCCCAGTCTCTGAACTCTGTGTCGAGGCTGTATTAATCAAACTTCACACAGCAGGGAAGAGTCCACCCACTGACACAGCTCTGTTCTCTCTTACACTTGAGGACAAAACTAAAAATATGCAACTGAACCGGTTACTGTTGGTGCCTTTGAAGATTACCACTTTTAATAATTTTCACAACAACTGTATAACTTTGAAGTACTGCGCTCATAAAGTTGACCAGAGCGTGTTTTGTGTGATGTGTTCTATGTTGACATTGTCCTCCTTTCTGTTTTTTTCCACAGTGAACAACAAGATCTTTGCTTGGGGTAATGGCACCAGTGGACAGTAAGTTAATTTTAGATGTTCATCATCCTCAGCCAGCATGAACAAGCTGCATATATACGCATATTACCATAATTTATTAGAGCAGCGTTCAGGCCTTGGGAAAGGCAGTGTCAGGGAGTAACTAAATTACATGTAATGGTGTTAGATAATTAAATTACAAAATAAATGCAGTTGTAACCTCTAACCTTTTACAGTTACTGAGGGAAAAAAAAAAATTAGAGCTTAGAGAAAATTTGTCAAAAAGTACCTACTTGTAATAAAATAATGTCTGTAATACTGTAATAAAAAATGGTAACTAGTAATATATATTAAAAAAGTGTCATTATCAATATTGATGAAATGCTTATATTAAATACGAAGCTCAGGTGTCCACAAACAATCAACAATCTGTGTGTTGTTTTCTTTGGCCCCGCCACATTACGTTTTCACAGACAGTCTGACAGACATAGTCAAACGCAGAAGTAAGTTGTTTATGTTCTGATGAGCTTCCTTGTTAAAACTTCTCCAGCCAGGAGCCAGTCTGACTAATAACATCCAAGGGCCGGGGGCTGCAGTGATTCAGTGGCCCTCAAGTCGTCAAGCAGCAGCCTGGCAGACCTCAGAGAAATACATAAAAGACACAAAGGCATCACTTCTCACTCTCTCATCATCTGCCATTGTCCCTTACTCTCTTTCTCTCACTCTCCATCGCGGGTGTCTCTCTCCATCTTCTCTCACAATGCCTTGGCCCCTCTAAGCAGGTCGAGGCTCTCTAGTGGGGAGTTTATAGTTGGAGGAGCCTATAGTTGGAGCTCCACAACACCCACTTGCAGAGCAAAGGGTGAGCATCTCTGTTACACAACTTGTACTCTGATATCTGAAAACTCCTCAGCTTTCCTGTGTGTCTCACTGGAGGCAAGAGAGGAGAAGAGTGTGAGGGAGCTGTGTAAATTTAAACTGGCAAACTTTCTGATGGAAATAGCTGTGACCCCAGAGTGGTCTTGTCTTGAGTTGAAGCATTGTTGTAATCAATACAGGCTCTCGTGGGGACGGCGGGCGAGGACCTTTCGTTCCCCGTTTGTGGAAATAATGGAGAAGACTGTTTGTTATTTTTCCCAGACATGCCGCAAACTAGCAGATATGGCCAGGGCACTGCAGGTTATGACGCTGGCTCAGGGAAACAAATACAAAGAGGAGCATTTTATCAAGAAGCAAACAGCAGAGCTCTGTTTGAAGCTGCTGGAAGCTCACAGGTCACCGGGGTGCTGGGGCTGCGTTTGACCAGCTCATCTTAAAAAGGGGTCTTGGATGTTCTTTGTTCACTCACACTAGGGACATGGAAACAGAAACACAACTCTCAGCCACAGCCTATGTAAAGTCATTTGTGTAGGTACAAACTGAGATAGGTTCACTGTGTGTTTATTTTTTTTTAACATGTAACTGACCTCACTGATAACATCTGTTAGACATACTATATAGTCTGTTAGAAATACTATATGGTATGTGGCTGTATACGGAAAACAAACCCAAAAGCACTGATAGACTTTTGCTGCTGCTGTGGTGTACTATACAGTAGGCTGAAGAATGGTATCCAACGTGATCACATCCTCTTAAATTATTCACAGAGATGAAACAATAAGCAATATAAATTTGTCAATAATATATACTAATACGTAGGATGTAGAGTTTAAAGTTTGTGTCAAATGCTTCTCTCTGTTTTTTTCCAAGGTTGGGCGATGGAGAAGGAGCAGTAAAAGACCGGCCAGTTGAAGTCCATGTACCTCAGCTGAACCTGAAGGAGTGCGACGGTGATAGTGGCACCAGCACTATAGTTGGTGTTGCTTGTGGAAGCAGACACACCTTCATATGGACTGGAACTGGGCAGGCCTACAGTTTTGGGAACAACTTTTACGCCCAGCTGGGATATGACTTCCAAAGGGTTGATTTCAAAGAGAACCAGGTACGGGGATAAAAACTTTCTGTGTAATGTCGACAGCATCTAAACATGATACCTCATTACTTTTACTCATAAATTATTTGTATGTATGACATGTCTTAAGGTTCCGCAACAACATTAGTAATTCAGTCTAAAACATTTTAAGCATCTCGTCTGAAAATATGGACCACAGATAACGCCCAATAACACGTGCTTATTCAATTGTAACCAACATGATTTTCTGATTTCCCCTCGAATCATCTACATAAACTCTGTAGTACAACATCATTACTTTTTAATTCATTGTTGTGAGAGAATGAGAGAAAGAGAGAGGGGCTTTTGGAGGCAGGCGTGTGGCGGATACCTCAAGGGCCTGGATGGCTCTGTGCTGGTTGTCTCTCGCTATCTCTGTCCTTACATGGCTTACCATACAGTAGCATGCTGCTGAACCATACAAATCCTAAATTAAGTGCTGTGGAATTGAAATTGGCTCTCTTGTGAAGTGTTCCACTTGCATTAGAGCTTAATTTTGCCTACTCATATCATTTGAGTCAGTTCCTCAGTCCCTCTTTTGCTCACTGCAGCCCATCACTCCCTCTTCCTTCTCATGCAAAATAAGCCCATTTACTACAATGTGACAGCGTCTAGGTAAATGATGCCACTCAGCAGTTGATACGAGTGTATGTGCTTTGTGTGCATGTGTGTCCTGGCTATTATTTTATGGTTCTGACAGATTCTCCCAGTATCTTAC
This sequence comes from Apogon talboti, assembly GCA_037367365.1. NCBI lineage: Eukaryota > Metazoa > Chordata > Actinopteri > Kurtiformes > Apogonidae > Apogon > Apogon talboti. The sequence goes on along the minus strand of JAPQRQ010000028.1, from coordinate 21,549,103 downwards.
ATTTACATTAGTATGTCCTTATACATCAGGCCTTTCAGTATTTTACTTACAGTAATGGATAGATTACTGTATTGAGGGTATTTCAGTGTACCCTCTCGTAGGTGTCGTATTTTTCTACCTGTTGGAATTTTGTGTTTTTTACTTCCTTTCAGGTATGGTAGATTTTTACTTCCTTAAATACTTTGATTAACATATCAGATGTCGCGTATTTTTACATTTCACTGTTGGTAATAGCCATTTTTGTTCATTGTTTTCAGATTGAAAGTTGTTGAATTACAAATATCGTGCTAAAAAAGTCTTGTTACAAAGGATATCGGACAACTATGCTTCCAGTGGTGCTGTCATCATGACCTTCTATGGCTATTTTTGGTCATTATTCTATAGTACTGGGTTGCCATCTTCTAAGTATGTTTGTTGTCATTTTTGCCTAGAACCAGTAGTTTTGAGAGGGAAATTTCCATGAAAAAGGCCTGTGTATGAAACTGGCCTCACACTGGGGTTTTGAGTGTAAGTACAACCTAGACACCTGACAGAAGAATGTATAGTCTGTGGGACCAGATCGGACACCTCTTCTGCCTGAGAAAGCCCACAGGGAAGTGCGTGACTGCACCCAGCTTTCACCTTTTCCTGATAAAGCAATGGATACTGAAAGAGGAAATGCAGACGAATGAGGCCTGGTGGTATGACTATCCAGGAGTCACCTGTTCCTCTTATTCTACTCATACCAGTTGCCTGTAACTGCCCCGGGTGGAGGCACAAACCTGGCCCTTTGCCTTGTATACCACCAGTCTCATCCTTCTTTCATCACTCTTGCCTCCCATAGTGCATTTGTTTAGTAGGTCCAGACAGGCTGCCCCACCTCCAGCTATACCCCAGACTCTGTACTATACGATACTGGCCATTGTTATAAAGAATCTGTACGTTGGAACTACCGGCTTCACCCCTAAGGCTTCGTTTTTTCTTACTGTCTGAAATACAGTGCAAGCAGACCACTGAGATCTGAGAAACATTATATTCTGTTCTTTATTGGCCCAGTGATAAGGTGTTGGGATTCTGCTCACACCTGTGAGCCCTTTGTTCAGGCCCACTATGGCATTTCACCACCAACAGACAAGGTTAGACTGAGCCCCTATTTAATGGTTTGATTGACATTATTTTAATGTCACACTATGGGGAGCTACAGTATATGTCTGTGAGGAAAAATGGAAGTTAATCTTATTTTTTTACCCCCACGCTCACGTCTGCACACTGTCTCTCTTCATTTGGACAGTAACATTGTCATTTTCTCAGGGATTTGAATGGTGTGTTTGTATGCTGATAAGACGGAATTAACACTGGCTGTGTGATGTATGTCCATTATACAGCAAAAAAAGACTATATTGTCTTTTCTAGTATGTGTTATTTTGACCAGTGTACATTAGCATGTTTGCTATATAGGTTAACACCTCGTAGCTGAAAATGAGCCATGCATTGTCTGTTTTCTACAAATCTATGCAAAAAGCGACAGTGGGAGCATGAAAATAAACTCTGTTCCTAAGTGTGACACGTGTGCAGCTTGAGCTTGGCACGGCATCCGTGTTCAGCCTGGCTGAGCACAACTTGTTTGAATGTCATATTTATCCCTGTGTTTTGTCAGAAAATTAACTTCCTGTGAGTTTGCGGCAGAGCCGAGCATATGGCCACAGCTCTCTGGAGATGACAGCCTAGCGGAGCGGGAGCTCGCCGGTGCCGCTGCCCTGCTCTGGCGGCAGATGCTCCGGGCTTCTCCGCGATTAAGTGGAGATCATCACTGTTTTCTTTGAGCACCGCTGTGCCTTGTACTCTGAAGTGTTCCGTTAATCACTGCCTGCCTCCCTGCCTTTTCCACACAAGCTGCCAAAGCACTCATTAAGTTTGAATCTCCCTCTCACCACTGGCTTACTCACCGGCATGATACATTTTGTGGCTGAATCTTAGTTGTCATCTTTTCTGCAAGAGCACAAATGGTTTGTTGCACATGTTTTCTAGAGGGATCAAAAAAGCCTTAATTTTTGTGTGCATGGATGTAATAGTGGTATTTTTGTTTCATTCAGTCTTTGGCCCTCCTCTGCCATTCATTCATTTTAAGGCATTGCAGGTCACACTAAAATAAGTATTGTGCATTGTATTACTGAATGTTTTAGTCAGTATATTCTGATTTGTATTTCAATTTCTATCCAAGTGCTGCAACTATGCCTCGTTTCTAGTGCAGGCCTCTGAGGAGAGTGAAGCTTTCTCTTAACCCATCCTCTTGTGCACTGACATCTCCTCCTTTTTTTTCTGCATTTTATTGAGCAATACCACTAGTTATATTTACATACAAAGAAACAAGCATAACTAAATTTTCAACAATATGTGTGACTTGAACGTTTACTGATTTTCTTATTTTTATCTAAAACAGGCACGATGTAAAACCCAACTCTGGTAAAAGGAAACAAAAGCTAGAAATTGAATATTTCCCTACCCCACCCTCCAGCCCAGAATCACACATCCTGTTGTGCTGAATGTCTCCTACAAGCAACCATCCATTCTTATTGTTAAACATTGTGACACGCTTTAACCCTGATTGATCTTGATCTCCGACACAAATAATAATGTGATTACAGGCTTTTCTCTGCTTCTCTCCTCACAGCAGTGGAAAATAACATTAGATATTTCCTTTCATGTTAATCGCCTTGGTTGGAAGTATACCTCAGTGCACCAATAGGCCCCAGTAATGCTTCCTTTCTTCTAAAAAAAAACATCCAAAATAACCTATTTGCAGCACACCCACACACACATTGCTTAGCTCTCTAACACCATTTTTCTGCACCCATCAAAGCCTGGCTTGCTTGTCCTGGTGCAGCGATCATTCCCCCACAATAGCAGGATGGCATTACTGTGCTTTTGAAAGCATTTGCATGGCAAAGCAATAACATGCACCTTGTAAATAAAGGAATTGATCCTGCTCATTGCAGGTTGGATTTCATGGATAAAGCTGTGGGAAATGGATCCCTATGCCATCTTGCATTGATACACAAGCCTTGTTTCTTCATTCTTAAGTTTAGTTTGCAGTAACTGTCAGCTGCCTAATTTTGTCTATCAGGACCAGACACAAATGCTTGCGGTTCTCTCTGCTGCACTGGTTACTCGGCAGACATGATTAATGCCAGTTCAGTTTTTTAATATGGAGATACCCAGATAGAAAGCCGGCCCATTCATTGCAGCAGAGTACCAAAATAGCAATTGCTATTCTCAATCAGCTATGATGAAATTGTTTTGCATTGTTTTAGGATGTTGATTAGTGAGTTTTTGTGCAAACTCTTGAAATTACTCGCAGGATAAGCTGATGGGCAGCTGTTTCAATCTTCACTCTGCAATCTGAGGTCAGTTTTTTTCAGTTCAGATGTGTACCGTGCATGCATTCCTGTGGCCTGCATATTGTTTGTCAACGCAATAAATATTTCTCTCATCTACGCAGAATCAGATCTGCTCATAACTGTACAAATTGCTGCTATGCTCTTGGCAAGGTACAGCTAATATTTAGATGAGGAAATTCCTTGTCAGGAGCAGCCAAGGGAGAAGGTGTCAGTTTGATACCACAAGTACACTAACGGCTGTGCGGGAGCATAAGTGTTTGCTGCGCTTCGGTGATGGTGCGTTTGATTTCAACACTGACCACCAGTGATGCCAACCCTGTAGTTCTCATCCGAGCCTCCCGAGACGCAAACATAGACGGCCCTCCCCCACAGCTCACTTCAGACTGCTGCCGCTGAGAGAGAGAAAGAGAGAGCCCCATAGATAGGGAGAAATATGTGAAAGGCTGGCAGACAATAAAGTCGCTGTGTAGTATATACTTCTATCACATGTCTATTGTTACACTACAGTTACAAGCTATGCAGCATGTGGGAACTTTGTGTGGGTGTGCAGCGACCTAAACTACTATACCCATCTCCCCTAGGGGCTTCTCAAAGGACGCTTGTTCTGTTCGTTCTCTCAGGCCCTGGGCTCTGCTGAAAAATGAGAGGCAAAGCAAGTGAGAGACAGGGAGGAGAGGGAACAGAGGGAGGTAGTCTCAGCTGTGTAGGAAGGCTAACCTGTGCCTCTGGAGATGGTGTTTTCGAAGTGCCAAGACAAGCCCTGCTTTCTGACTACCCACTTCCTCCCTTGACTTGTTTAGGGCCACAGTGTTGATATAGTGTAGTAGCATGACTTCTGCTGCACTTTAGAACTCACTATAGGCGTTCTGCATTGCTTCCTGCTCATTTTACCATTAGCTGTTATACAAAGTTTGCACTTGAGATATGCTTTATTTTCTCAGTGTGGATGACAGAATATGATGTTTGTGACCTTGTTTTAGTTTGAGTCATATACCCCACTGTTTTCTAATATGCCCCTAGTGTATGTAATGCTGAAAGCACATTTATTACACATCAATAATTCTGTACATTTCCTTCTGGAAAACTAATTCTCATAATAGGATTTTGTCAATGTGATTTGAATAATGATCTCAAAACATCCCATTTTAGGCTACTTAACTAAATAGAATATTACTGATTGCAACACTTATCCATGGTTGGGGTTTTGGTAACCTTCTTTTCTGTTTCTTGCCAACAGCCAATTTTCTCTCAATTAAAGCATGATATTAACACTTAGTAGGGCATAAACAGAAATAACCGTACACTACTGAATATCATGCCTTGATTATGCGCTTAAGAGTGGGTGTAGAGATGGATCCAGTTTCTATACTCCTATTAGAGTGTTGGTGTTTTTGTGTCTGTGCATGTGTGTGTCTGTGAGAGAAAGGGGGAGGGAATCACTGCCAGAATGTGCAGGAGCGTGTGCACATCTAAACACTCCAGCAGCAGGAAAAGCTGGAAGTTCTCAGCTGTATCCTATGAAAACCTCTGGAAAGGGAGGGCAAAGGGAAAGGAAACAAAAGTCACAGGTATAGTAAGAAGAAAAAGTGTATCATTACATTGAGAGTCAGTCAGTGGTAATGCCAGTTGGCCAAAGTTAGCAGGAAGCTGTCCTAGTAAATGGCAGCAGCTGCTCGCAGTTCGAGAGAGCATGTCCCAGTCAGAGGAGAAAAGCGATGGCATCTACATTAATACTACCTTAATGGCCCATCTGGCGCTCCGTAGGGTCCCTGGCTGCGCCACCGACTCATAGGCGTTTGACAGGCAGTCTCCAGCGCACCAGACGCGCATGGCATGCCAAATGGCGGGGAGACGGCTCTGTGGCGCACAGATCTGTCAAACTCTCTCTGACGCTGTAGTCACACAGGCAGAAGAAGTTAAGGCAAGTTTTCACACGTGATTGGTTCTTGACATGGATTTGGAGAGGGAGGGAGCAGGAGGAGAATGCCTGACTTGTCTATCTGTCTTCTCTGCAGCCTCCTAAAGTGCAAAAACACATATGCACCCACTTGCAGGGAACACACATATTCACACAACCTCACAGATACATACACACACACACACACACACACACACACACACACACACACACACACACACACACACACACACACACACACA
>JAPQRQ010000028.1:21514999-21536049 GCA_037367365.1 Apogon talboti | reverse complement strand
TGAAAACGTCCACTGTGGGTTTAAGATGAATCCACATTAGGTGTTTGGTATAATGTATTATTATTATTATTATTATTATTTTTATTATTTTAAGAAACAGAATACAGTGGTGCCTCGACTTACGAGTTTAATTCCTTCCATGACCAAGCTCGTAACTCAATTTACTTGTATATCAAATCAATTTTCTCCATTGAAATTAATTGAAATGCCATTAATCTCTTTCAGCCCCATAAGTCAAAATACGTCGAGATAATGTCTAGCATATCCAAAACTTATTTCTAACCTATGAGTAACATGCTTTGAACCTATCAGTAACTTGTATTGAACTTATCTCCAACCCATATTGACATATGTAGATGTATTTGATGTGTTCCAGACGACCTCCAAAGCATTTCAGCACCTCCCTTCTGGACAGCGACCGTTCTTTGCTGTGCAGCTGGAGATAATACCTTGAATACCTAATATCACCATAATCTTCAAATTTAGAATTGAATAAATAAAAAAAAAAAACTAACAAACTAAACTAAAATAAATTTAAATTAAATACTCATTGTTAATTTTCCAAACCCACAGGGAGCTGCAGCAGAGGGATGAAAGAGCCACATGTGGCTCCGGAGCCGCCTGGTAGGATATATAAAAATGGGGTTCACAGGAGGAACCCATCAGACAGTTGGAGGATACCTACTAGTTGTCCTCCAATATTTTTCCTTTTATTGGCTACAACAACTAGCGGTGGCGTATCAGAAGCTTGCTTGTAACTCGGATTTTGACTCAAAGCTAAAAACCGACTGACGGCTCTTAACTTGGAAAACTTATACTTGTAAGTTGGTGCACTTGTAAGTCAAGGAACCACGATATATAAATTCATCAATTGTGTGCAATGTGGCTGGTTTGATGGAAATGTTCAAGCTGTTTGAACTGTTATTGATAAAGTTTCTGCTCTTTCCACTGTATCCTTGTGACAAACATACAACCCAATACATACCTGTAAATCTGCAACAAACTCAATCCCTTGAGTCTCTTTTCCGGCCCTGCTTGTTCCTCTGGTTCACTTGGTAATGTATTGTTGTGGTTTCCAGGGTCTGCTCCAGAAATGTTCTCCTGTGGAGATCTTGTAAGAAGTGCCCTCAGCTGGTCCCTCCATCTGCCATTAGGCCTCTCCACACTTTTTATCCCAAGACCTTCGAGACCTCAAACTGCCAAATGAGTTGAATTATGGCCAGTTATGTGGAGTAGACCCGGCATCACGGGGGAGAGGCCTGAGTCAGTAGAACTAACCACACTCCTGACCATTAAAAGGTAGTCTGACACTGCCCCTTCATCTTTCCCCCTGCTCTCAAAGGCCAGCACTGCAAACCCCTGTCCCCTGGAGGAAAGATGCCGTACAGCACACTAACCAATGAGCCAAGCAGGTAGCTATCTGGACTGTAAGGCAGACAGAAAAGAAACCAAAGCACCGGTCTTCTCTATACTTGAGTTTCCACATCATTAAATTTGTTAAACTCCTCCTGGACTTCCAGTACCTTTCCTTTTTGTTTTTGTCTCTTTTTTTACTTTGCCCTGCATGTTCACTTCTGAATTGTCTCTTATTGTTGGTCCTTTCTGTCTTCTTCAGTCACCTTTCCCGCATTTTTCTCTAATGCCCTTTAGCTAAGTGGGTGGGGTTGCAAGGTTATAACCACACAAGGTTAATTGCAGTAGTTAAAACAAGCATGATGGCTGGGCACATAGCTACTGTATAAAGGAGGTCATCAGAGTCAGGCAAGCCTCACAAATCCAGGTTTATAGCCACAAGGATGTTGATCACGCCAGCCGAGGAGACTGCAGTTTGCATGTTTCACAGACAGACACTGGAGACACGTGCACTCAGTTAAGCACATGCGCACATACACACCACTGAATTTGATCTGTCACAATAACAGGGGCATCATGACATGATGGATACAGGCCTCTTTTTCCTCTCCTCTCCTCCATTCTGCTTCTCTTCGGTAATCTTGATGCAGTGTGTAATGTTTGCTGTAGCCAGCGGCTGAAATTGAATGAGTGATACAACCAGAGGTGCTGGGATTACCGTGGGCAGAATTGATGCTATCTGTCCAATGATGTGTTATTTTGTGGAAGTGAGGCAACAAACCGAAGAGAGAAATGGTCACAGCACTCTGTATGATTTTACAGTTTAAGTGGTGAAAGACAAATAGAATAACAGTGATGTGCTAGCAGGGGTTGTAAATGGTTGAATAATTTTCCTCGATTTCAACATTCATTTATCTTTACTACAGTCTTTTGCAGGGCTCTGCATGGCAGCTTGAATGCTATTTATCTCTCTAGTCTACTCACAATTGCAGCATCAGCCAGCTCAGCGTACAACTTTAGAGGTGAGACAGGTTGTGTCCAGTCTCTACTCCTCTAATAGGGTCGGCTCAGTAAAGGGTCATAGGTAAACTAATGACACCTGCAATGGATGCTTCTTCCTCCAAGCCTAAGCCAAGGCTGAGCTTGTGGGAATAAAAGTATGCTGCTTTGAGACTCAGCAGGCTGTGCCTGGGTCAGGCGCAAACCATTGAAAAGACTAAATTCAGCTCTTTCTGTCGGTTTGGGGCACAAGCTGAGGGTCTTGGGCTATTGTTGTGAGGTCAGGTTAAAGCTGTCCAGATTGCTAGAGCAGCTGACAACCATTCATCACACATTCTGCAACAGTTCACTACTATACAGCTGTAAAGTTCTGCTTAGGTGGGTTAAAGGCTTTGGACAAACTTTTAGCTCTCACTTTTTCAGTCATTTAAGAACATTTTCTGTTTTTTTCTCAATAAGTACCTCCTAAGGATAACAGATTGCATTATACACATCATTTGTACTTATCTCCTTGCGTCTACTGTAAATTTCAGCTCATCTCTTTGAGTCTTCTAAACATGAATTTACACTAATCACTTAAGTGTAATAATTGTATTTTTCAGGCTGGCACAGTAAGGCTGCTGTTGGCTTTGAGGGAGAAATTAAATAAGAAGGGCTATTTTTCTCCCCTATGTAAACAGCTGGCAGCATCCCATGCTTGCACAATTAATGGGCATCTAATTGGCAATAATCATTTTTACTTAAGCAAATTTAAAATAGGCAGTTGCCCCTGGAAGAACAGCTGTCGGTGGAACCTTCTGGCAACATAGCGTGAATGTTTGAGAATGTGGTTGATCAAAGCTTACAGGAGGTGGTCCATACATGAACACTTACATACTGAACTGATGGCACATGCTTGCACAATTTTATCCACACAAATCCATCACTAGTGGAAGAGGAGTTGGTGAATGTATCCTGCAGATGTTTTTGATGCTTACATGAATTGTCTCTAAATGTTGTCACATAGAGTATTTCCGTCTTAAAAGTCAATTGCATTTTGCCCTCTGAAATTATTTTACACAATATCAGTGTTGTATTTTTCATTCAGACTCAATCAAAGCTCAGTGTAAGTAAGTGTAAATAAATGCTAAATAAGATATTAAGGGATGATGCATTTTATGATCTTAAGTGTATACTTATGTGGAACATCTCAATTTTCCAAACATTAAGTAAATGAAGTTGATACCAAAGTTTGTCTGCCAGGCTAATATATTTCAGACTGAGGTCATTAAATAACTTACTTATTAGTTGTTTGTGAGGAGAGACTATACTGAATGATTGTTTTTCAATAGCAACAAGTCAAGAAAAAGGTTAGTTTTGAAAACTCAGACTGAATGAAGTTGTTATTCTACATTGGGGGGTTGTAAACCTCACAGATTGAAATAATTCAAAGCAACTTAACCTTGAGCACTGCACAGTATAAGTATACGGTGTCAGAAAAAGTTGAACTTGAGGTAAAGAGAAGAGTATTTGTGCTTATGTTAGAGAGGCAGTATTTAAGCCTTACTTAAAGAGAGGCAATATTGCATTGACAATGATATTTTCTCCAAGGCGTCAAGAGCGTAACAACTTTAATTTTTTACATAGTTGAATCATCTATTCACAGTTTTTAAGGTCAGACCTCTGCAATGTGAATCTGTAGAGCTGTTGTTTCATTCAACTAAAAGCAACCTTGACAAGGGCATGATTCAATAATAAAATATGAAAAAGTACAGTACTGGCAGGAAGGACAGAGTTTTGCAGTTGGCAGAAAAGCAGGCGATGAGAACTGAACAAAACACAAAGTGGTAGCTACATAACTCATCTGGCCAGATATCTACACTGAAAGGCAATTAAGATACAGAAGGGTAAAACTTAAATTCATTTGATGAAGGTACAATGAAAATCATCTTCACTTGTTCGTGTGGTGTCTAATAAAGTATCCAAATGAATTAACACAATGGAATCTTTCCCGCTTTAAGCCTCTCCTCTGATGAAAGGTGAAGAGAGTAAGGAGAAAGAGGGGGAGATGGAGTGCGTGGGATGCTGGAAAGTAATGTCAAATAACTGGATTGTGTGGAGGGAATGGATTAAAATCATTGTTTGAGCTACAAGAGGAGGTGCCTTCCATAGTGCTGACTGCCATCTTATCTCACCCCCCAACAGCGGTCTAATCTGCTGGGCGAGCACGCCTGCAAATAATTTCTATCCGGCAGACAGACAATGTAGCTGCCACTTTGTTGTGCATCATGGATTACTGTACTGTGCATCCTGTCCCGCCCTAACATAGACCCCTGACAAAAGACTTAATTGAATATTAGTCCATGGCTAATTTGTGTATTCTATGTGGCAACATGCAAACACATGGTCTTGTTTTCACTTTTATGCGTCCTGCAATAAACACACAAGTAGACAAAAGCACACAAACACACACAAAGCTGTGTACATATTGTACCCCCTTTAGGAATTTATTTTGAGGCTACTTGTTCATTTAGTCTGATGTTGAAAGTCAGGAATTATTGCTCCCAATCCTTATGGCAAAACTGTAAACAAATCAAATGGACCAGTTTCAATTAACTCTGTCTAACCTAACATATAATTACATGAAAGCACAGAGTGAGGAGTGGGAGATAATGGAGTTTTTTACCCTTGAACCTTAACCCTTCATTCCCCATTTGTTTATCAAATTAATTTAAGCCCGTAGATTTATTATGCTTGGGCTTAAACACATATAATCACCCATTTTAGCTTCATATTACACTTGTGCCTAAGCTAATTAATCCTCAATGTTTATTATGCATAAATATTAGGGCTTCGCATTATATATTCACATAAGTGAGGGAGTTTTAATAGTTAACCAAAAAAGTTATTTATATAGCGTAATCTACTCCGTTATATGATTCATAGACACATCCTCTCTCTTTTTTTTTATTAACATTGGTGAGTGACATTGACGGACACTGGGCTTCTTGGTGACACATTAATAGCTTATTTCAGTGCTGAATAAAATGAAAAATATAACTGACACTTGTAAAACTCTAAATTGGCCATATGAAATTGACTGAGGTATCAATATTTTCTCAACTGAGGACAATATCTGTGCAGGTTTGCCAAAGTGACAGCCGTGCTTCATCTCATATGATTATGTGTTCAACAAAACAATGCCTACATGTTTGCCTCAGACTAAGTAGCCCTTAACTGCTTGGACAGACAGGCTGCTGCACTTTATGTATTTGTTTATTTTCAAGATAAGGGGGCTCTTTTATGGATAAGCAGCTGACGCTCCCTGCTCTGTCAAGCTGGGACAGGCCGAGGGAAGATAAAATAGAGTCTGTTAATCTGGTGCTGGTGAGCAGAGAGAGTGATGTTATTGACCTACGCTGGCAGCAATGCGTTTCAATTATACACCGCCATCCATTTGTCAGGCAAGCGGAGCGATGGGGGGGACACGGAGTTCAGGCCTGGGTTAGAGTCATTCTCCATCACTTATGATGTGTCTTTGGAAAGCACTTTAATTGAATTACCCAATTTATTCTTCAAGCAACAATGCCCTGGCCCAGACCCATGACGTGAGACAATTAGATACAAGTTTAAAATCAGGCAGTTTGCATACTTCATTTTTTCATGGTGTACACAGTGAAAGAGACAGCTAACTTATGGTGACTTTCTTCCAGTCTCCATCCTGAATTAATTCTATCAATGTTAATCTAAGTGGAGACACTCTATCATGACCATTTTCATTCCATTCACACCTTTTGTAAGGTTGTTGGATAAAACCTATAATTTGGGAAGTAGAGCTAAATAACCTATATAGCTGGTCATCCATGTGTGCTATGTTTATGTATGCCACAGTACTGCAACTGGTAGTTAATCAGTTAAAAAACAAAACAAACAAACAAAAAAAAAACCCACACAAAACAGTCTATTGGTTTTGTAACTGAGGATCTGTGTGAGCTGTTATTTATTTATTTAGTTAGTTAGTTAGTTAGTTAGTTATGTATTTATTTATTTATCAAATAGAAGACGTTGTAACAGACATCCCTATATATTTACACATTTTTGGAGGCAACCGTTGGAGACAAAGAAAAGTGACTAAGAAAAACCTTTTATATAAATAAACTGTCTACTCTAGCTTCTCTACACCAGGATATTAGTGCATATTTGAACTATTTGACATAGTTTACCTAAAGCAACAATTGTACTGTAATTTTAAGTATATGACAATGGGAAGAGATGAGAAAAGACAAAAAATAAATATACAGACAGGGGTTAGCTTCATTCACTGAGCTTTTATGTTAGCGGCACTCATCCATACGTGAAACTTTCTGAACAATTCTGCAAGAACTGTTTGTAATTCTTTATGTTAGTGTATAAAAAGACAACATTTATGGATGTTGACAAATATTAACATAAGATGCTTGGGGATGAAGCGAGAAAGGGGCTTTGAACTTGAACTTTATTGATTAACAACCAGATTTGGAGATCCTGATAATCAGGTATGACATATTCCAACAGATTTTGTGTAATAAGTGAATATATAGTGTAATAACATGTAATGTAGTGCATCAAAGAAAACAGCTGAATAGCTATTTAATCTTTTTCAGTGCTAAAACTTTCTAGGGACTGTTCCTAATTTATAAAATCAATCATACAAAATTCACTGTGCATAAAAAACTGACAGCTTCTTGATTGTGCATCCAAATGTCTACATCTGTCTTTGTACTTTAAAAAGCTGCATGTGTGAGGCACATTGTACGACCGAGGATGCGCGGCTTCAGTCAAGTTTTCCCCTTTGTTCAGAGCAACAATTTTCCAAGCAGATTTTCTTGAATATTTTCCCTGATATTTGCAAATTGCACGTGGTTGAGTGTGATTAATTCTAATCAAGTTCAATTTATTCTGGTAGAGCAGCTGGATGAGGCCTAAGTGCTGCTTGCTTACTGTCTGTGAGCTGTCTGACAAGACGACTAAGCTGTCGATCACCTCGGCCCTTGTTCCAGGTGTGGGGAAGGTGCTTATGTCAGATGCACGCTGGCCTATTTGCACTTTGGCCCTCGCACCTGGCTGTTCACCAAACTCTGATTGTCACTTCATCCATTTTCACCAAGACGACATACTTAGCTGTCTGTTCGAGCTATCAGTGTCTAATCAACAGTAGTGCACACAGTATCGCTACAGCTCATCTTGTTAAGGGCGAGGAGTAGTGGATAAAAATGTACTCCCTATAAGCATGTAATGTACACCAATTATGTTAATTTGCAGTGTTGCAGATGGCCCAGTGTTGATTGCAGCTTTAGGATCAGGAGAGGCAGTCTGAAAATTGAACATGGAAGTCATGTGACACTCATTACTGCACAACCTCAACTAAATATCCCTTTGTCAGTTGTCATCCATCTGTGCTGACTGTCTTTGACAGATAAGACAGAACTCTGCATCACACAACTAGCTGCAGAGGACCACTATTCTTAGTTTTAATTGGCAGGTCCTGAGTTGCCTTGAATTTGGGTGTGTTCTCAACATCATCATCATAAGCATCTTAAACAATATAAAATAACTTTAGTTTTAATAAAACAAAGGGTAGCGCCTGAACAAATGCCAAATAAGATGTGACACATGGTATGGATAAAAAATAAAGTCTTCACATGTAGTATGGTACTGAAGTCAGCATTCACAGTTTCATTTCTAAGTTGATGTGCAGTAGAAACCATCAAATTTGTGAGCAGATGATATGATAATGAGGACGAAGATGACTACTGACTACCTCCACCACAGCTGGCTTCCATGTTTCTACTCGCAGTGCGACTCCCACCATCGAAGAATTATGACGAATGTTGATCTAGATGGACGTAAAAAGTCATATTATTTCAATGTGAATGCTCAAAGGTGAGGTGATACACATTCAGGATCAAAAAGATCAGATTGTTGTTATTCACACCGTTATGCCAAACTGATCGGACTCACACGTAAGCAAAATAATCAGATCAAAACCACATTTGGGCCACTTTTGCAGGCTGAACATAGCCTAAATGCCAGTCCTCAATGGGAGCTGTGACATTCCAAGTGTGCCAAGGTGCGCTGTGTGTTAGGAAAGCATGTGCAGTCAGCTGTAAAGTCATCATAGTCATCAGCAGTGATGCTCTTTGTTCCAGCTATTGAAGCAGGGCAGTTTAGCCCCCATCTTCTTTTGGAACATGGTGAAGTGAACCCATGCTGATGTTCAAATGAATGGAGTCCTTTCATGAAGCCATGGCCATTGAACTCTGGAGACAGAATATAGCCTTAAGTCCTGCAACCTTTGTGGCAGGGGGTTCCTGCCAGGCATGATTCCTGTTTAGTGAATAAGTGGGGTAATTATGGTGCGGTTTGGGCCATGCAGCAAATGTCACCAGCAGATAAACAGTAGGAGCAGCTCTGCTGTAAGGCCTGATTTATCCATCCTGGACCTCCTGTAGCCTGCAGATGAATTAGAAGCACTTGGGTGTAAAAAAACTAACTAGCTTGTCTTGATTTTACTGGAGTTCAAGGATGCATATAATTAGAGAAACAGTTAGTAGATAAGGCCCCAGGTTAAACTTGCCTTGTCACACACCAAATCTTTCATGCTGGTCAAAAAAGCAGCTGTTTGCACAAGTTGTAGATGCCAAGGGATGATATGAGGATAATACGGATCAACGACCCAAATTCTTGTTCGCTTTCCATAAAAGTAACAGAAATTAACCAAACTTAGTTTATATGTAGCTATTAGTGTGATTCTTAAACATCTCAATTTGATGGCCCTCCATCTCTGATTGATGGATGAAACCATGTCCATAGGACTCCATTAAAGATTGCCCACTCACGCGTAACTGCAGGGCAGCCTGTATAACATGAGCCAGGGGAAATGGGAGAGCCAGTGAGCGTCATTCCATTACCTGCTGAAATGGATGCCCCTGTATCTCCTCCTTGATTAGCTTTGTCTCGAATAACAATGATAGCTTTAAGTGTGTCTAATTGAGGCCGGGCTCGCCCTCCCTCTCTGTGTGAAAGTGCTTACTCATTTTGTCTGTCCTTTTAATAATTACATTATCATTTTACGCCCCTGCCGGTTCCTTGGGAAGTGGGCCTGACGTTTGTGTTGAAGTGAAAGCTCATTATTGGAGCTGAATTATGTGCAGTTTATTGATCCCCATGGTGGATTATGGTGCTCTAAGTTAGTCTAGACAGAATAGTTAGCCAGATGACAGAGAGGAAACATAGAGGCCCCAGGGGAAAGATCCCTGGGCTCAGTTAGCAATTAATGCCTGCCAGGTAATGGAATTTAAGTTTACACTAAATCCACCAATGCCTTGACGTTTGAAGTGCCGTATAAAAAAACATTAGCCTAATGAGACGGTCAAAAGGTGGAGAGGCATTCTTTTACACTCTTTTTTTTTTTCTTTTCATTCCATACAAGTACACTGTCACTATCTGCTGTGCTGCTCTACATAGCACAAATACTCAGATTATAGATGTTTATATTGAATGTGTTTTTCCTTTGGAGGTTGGTGTGACAGGCTATTTGTCCAGACAGTGTTGGCTCATCTCCATCTTACTGTAGGTTGATCAGTTAGACTCTCACTCTCTCCAAGCCAAGTGACTTATGCTGTAAATATAACTGTCCAAGGTGTGACTGCTGCATAACTTGGTCAGAACATTCTGACCAGTGAGTTGGAAAAATAGATACTTCGATTTAGTCTGTAGATGTAGAAAAAAGTTGCTACTTTTAGGCAAAGCAGACTCGTCTCTGATCCAAAATTCATGTCCTTTACCCTGTAGCTGAAAAGAAAATGTGTTCATTTACATGTGTCGAGGACACACACAGACATGTTATTGGGGCAGACTGCCAGTTGTTAAACAGCACTTTAAAGGGCGGCCTTAATGAAAAAATACTAGATAGCCAGGCAGCATGCTGCACCTGTTAAAGCAGCCTTGTACATCTTGGGAGTGAGACAGGGAGCCAACAACTTTACCCCGTAATGAGGCCAATATGTAGCTCAAAGCTTTTCTGTGCCTTTTGTGTGGTTTACAGTGTCCTTGGCGCGTAAGCCTTGATAATGTTAGTAAATACATACATGGGCATGGATAAACTGGGCTGTAATCCACACTACCTCTAGATAGAAGAGGCAGTGAGCGGTTCGGGCGGGGGGAATGAAGCAGCTGATTAGACTGGTTTTACTGCTCCTCTGCCGACCTAGAAAAACACAGCAGCCCTGACCTTGCATAGCAGAGCCCTTATATATCTAATGATCTCTGAGTACCTTAATGATACAATGTGTTCTCTCTCCCACTCTTTCCCTCCATTTTGCCTATCCTCCTTTTATGCTACTCTCCACCTATTCTCTCTCTTTTAGAACAAGCTTGTGCACACACACACACTCGTCCGCGCACACACACCATACACAGCCGTGAAAAACCCAGTCAGCAGTTTGGGGTAGGAGTCTAGCAAATGAGCTGTCCTATTGAAATAGAAAGGAGAGTGCTCTGTACTGCAGAAAATGCTGCTATGGCAAGCCTTACAGAAGAGGGACGGAGGGGAAATTACTTGTTCGGACAAAGAAACACGAGAATGTCCTTTCACTACAAATGTACCAATTTACATTTAGGAGGAGCAGATTACATCCATTTCTTACATACCTTACTTTTCTTTCTGTCTCCTGTTTTCTTTCCTGTATCTCCTCTCGTTATCATTCATAAAACATCACTAAGTACTGTAAGTGCTTTGGCTGTGAGACAAAAAAACTTCCAATTTCCAAAAAAAAACACATAAAAGTACCCCATTGGATTAAGCACCATCAGGGTGTGGTTGGGTCCCTGCAGTGAAGTGGAAGCAACTCTTTATCGCATCAAACATGACTAACCAACCACAGCACCTTTTTACATTCTTAAAGCTGGACTGAATACATTGTAATAGTATGCCACCATGAAAACTATATTTGTAGACACAATAGCTCTTGTTAGATTGACTTGAGCCGCTGATAATGCAGTTTCGTACATCATAATCTGCACCTTTTTTTATACAGCTGTTGCAAACTTTAAAAGCCAGTGCCAATGTGCAGAATACATTTTGCACTGCCTAAAGTCATCCATTGTTGCCTCTAATTCCCTCTCTTTTACCACTTAAAGCATAAATCTCCATTTGGTCGTGGTATTCCCCCTCCCAGTTCCATCTATTCATAGTAATTAAGATTCCATTCTGTTCTGAATAGAAATGTTAAGATGGAGGGTTATCACTGGGCTTCACCCAAGCCTCAATCAATGAAACACCTATAGTGACCTCTCAGACGTACCCAATAGGGGTTCCTCTCTGTATCCCTCTCCCCCTCACGGCCGTCTTGTTGTGTGGTCTCCTCTCTTCAGTTCTCTCATTACTCTCTGTGTGTGAAGGCCCGGGATGTGGGTGGCAGGGGAGGAGAAGGGTGGTTGGTTGTGGAGGAGGGCTTCTGTCCCTGGATGAGTGAGTGTGGATAAGAAGTTGTTTGAATTCATAATTGTGCTCTTGTGAAGGGGGAGATTTGTAAAGCAAGGCTGGGTTCATTGTGTGGCAGTGCGAGTCCGGTGGAGGGTGCGAGCCGCTCAAAGCTAATGTAATCTACGCTATTAGAGAGGGTTAATTAGCTGCTGAACTGGAGCCTGAAGAGCAGGCAGAGAGAGAGGGAGAAGGAGGGTGGGCAGCAGGGATAGAGAGGTCTTCAGGGAGTCATTAGAGACTGCTTGTTGTAATATAGCCACACAGTCAATAAGGCTACTCCTCTGAGGAGCAGAAGAAAGGCAAAGAAAGAAGTGGAGGGGGGAAAAAGTTTCATGTCATGAAAAATGTCTGGATGTCAGCAGCTCTACTACTGGGCACATGTCAGGAAACCAGAGAAGAATTTGAAGACTTCAGTTTTCCATCTCTGCAATAGTGTGTCTATTAGTGTAAAGAAACTGATATTCACATACACACAGAGAATAATGCATTCACTGAACTCTATAATGCAGCTTTAATGCATTTTTGAAAAACCTTTTATACTCTGACAAGAAGTTCCAAAGAGTAGTACCATTTATGCTTCATGAGAGTTAATGTCACTATACAAACAGCATTTCTTCACTACAGTAATTTCATTCATTTTTATTTCTATCAGCAAAATAATAAAAAAAATCACTTGAAATACAGTATTTCTAATGATAGAAATCACAGTGTGGTAGTTCAAAACAATTTTCAGCTTTTTGACACATGATGCTCTTTGAGTTGGAAAAAATAGGCTCCAAAATGTGCAAGTTTTTGTCAATAATTGGGTGTTTTGGTGCCTTCGTTCAGAAATTGACAGTAAAGAGGAAAATGAGAGTAAGTGTGGAAAGACAATGCAACAGAAGTCACCTGGACTGGGACTGAATGCTGTTGCTTATGTTAGTACCCACAACCCTAATATTACAGTAATAAACCTTTATAGCACCCTTAAAAACACCACTGCACACTTAAGCAAAAGCAAACCCTTATTATGCTGAGGCATTGAGTTCTCGAAAAGGTGTGAATTGCAGCATCAAAATAAAACTACAGCCATATTCTTTCTTCTTTTTGATATGTTGCCCCTTGTTCATGGAATGATTTACAGACAGACCTGAAACTGTCAGAACTTGTTACTTTAGGGGAATTTAGGATTGACAAAACAATACACTCGGTCCCTGTGACTGCTTCTAAATTTGTACAGAAATTGTCGTTGAGCTTGTCCTTATTAACCCTTGAACTTTCCTTTTCTGTATACATCTAGATACTGTCCTACTGTATTATGATATTATTAATCTGTATTGTATGAAAATGGTTTGTTGTGTCTATGTCTAGGTGACTATTAGAATTTCACCTGGTTAAACAAAATTTTAAGCCACGACTTTGGTTGTTATTCATATTTAAAGAGACATCACTACCTCTATGAACATCATGTGCGTCAACTTATTTTACTTGCTTCTCACTGCCTGCTGCAGATAAGCCCTCATAACTTTCTTCTGAGTTAATTTTTATTCTTTAATTATTTTTCTGCAGGTGAAACCCTGGGTTTAAAGTAGTCCTAATGAAGCTCCGCTGGCCCCCAACTAGCAGTCTACTTCTATTTATCACTGTGTCCTCTAGTAGTCCATCCTTTGCTGCCATGGGTCTCTTGTCGCTCTGAGCAAAACTTCACTTAAGACGGGTAGTTAGTGCCTGTTCCCTTGGCATTTTAATGCAGATTAATTACTTTCCCTGGCCCAAGCAATTTATTTTTGTTTGTTCGTGGATGTTTTTAGCTTTTTCTTGACCTTGGGGTGAATAAAGAGAGAAAGAAAGAGAGAAGGGAAGAAAAAAGCCCTACACAGTAGACTTATACCCTCAATTTAATAGCCGAGTGAGGTGTTTCTCCAGCATCATCAGATCAATGGAGAGTAAATAGCCCACACTTCTTGTTTCACAGTGCAGTATTGATCTTTTCCTCAGCCTCGGCTTCCCTTTCCCCGGCATCTCGTGTCTTTCAACCCCTGGGACTGTGCTGATTGCCATAGATTGGACAAGCTAACAAGCGCATGATGAGGAACCAGGCTTTCTTTTCTTCTCATAGGCTGTTTCATTTTTTCTTTGTGGCACTGGCATGAACACACACAGACAGACAGACATACACACAGGGACTTAAAAACATCAGATCTACACAGCTCAGCGCCATGAAGGAGTATGCTGTTTCTTTCTTGTTCCCTCTGTTGTTCACGTTGTTCTGTCTTCATCTACACTGAGAGGATCTACTGTAGCTGTGCCTATCTTTGGGATGGTTGCCAGGCTGATGGAGTGCACCAACTTAACTACAGAGCAACTCAGAGATACAGTGTGTTTCTTCACCTCACTGGGAACTTTATTTTTTTTCCAGCTGGCACCGCGTTTATTCCAGAATCTTCCACCTATGAAAATATCTCAAGTGGCCTGCGGAGAGCGACACACTCTGTTTGCACTGGAGGACGGCAGTGTGGCGGCATGTGGGTAAGTTAAGTGTCAAAGCAGCAGACAGTTTGCCGAAGTCCAGACCGGAGGGGGATAGGAGGAGAGATGAGGAGGTAGACCCCTCCCTACGCTTGCCAACCCACCCTGCATGTTACTGCATAGGCAAATTGGGGTCAGGGGAAAGATCGAAGAGTTGTGTGTGTTTCTGTGTGGGGTGAGTTGACGAGAAATCATTAGGTATTTAAACTTTACCTTTTCAGTATGTGTGTGTGCACACATTTGTGTTTGCACGTCCTGTTTCTGCTCTGCATGCAAAGTTGTAATAAATCTTGTTGAGTGCGAGTAAGAGAGATGCGTGTGCTGCCGGGTGGCTCTGGATCAATATGAAGTGTGTTTATTGAATCCAATAGTTCTGTTTGTGCAGACCGGGAATAAACCAGCTGGAATAAGTGATCAGATGTGCTTTTAAGGCTCATTAAGAGCCTGTTGGGCGTATAGATATGCCTTTCAAAAGCCCTCATGACTGGATCAGTTTATGGCTGAACATAGCCATGTTGCACTTGCATATTTCAGCAACTGATTAGTATGTCTATGATTTATTTTTTCCACTACAAACTTTAAATTAATCTTCAGTTGCAACCTGAGTTTGCAAATGCTTATTTTGAGTAATTGTGAATATATTACTAAAGTTATTTTATTATTAATGTACATTTTTGTACCTTAGGTTTTCTTTGTTAATATATGTTAGGTTGGAAAAACTCTTATTTTATTTTTGCATAGATGTACACTCTCTCTGGTCACTCATTGTAAACAAACACAATCCAATCAGCTAATGTTGAAAATTTGAACACTATTATTTCTCATTAGCAAACTATACTATCTGCTGTGAAATCAGTCAAATGAAACATTTCAGATAGTGAATTTGCTGCGTAAAGTCACTTGACTTACAATGACATACATTTGCTGGTTATATTAAAATAATGTTACCAAAAGCACACAGCAAAATGCCTCCTGTTTGTGGCTTTGGTCCCCAGTATGTTTGGAAAATGAGCTGAGTCTTGCCTTTCTCTGAAGACAGTCATAATATGCTCTTATACACATTCCAAGAGGAGTAAGGAGGACAGGAAATGCATCTGAATATTACATCTCTTCCTTGATATTCCCACTTTGGCCAGGAACCTGTTTTAATTAAAGTTTCCCTTTTTTTCCTAACTTGACCCTGTCCACCCGCTGACCTGCCCACCCTCACGCCTGCACATATACAGTATCTCTGCCTCATCCCTCCCTCTCTTCTTGGCTCCTTGTGTTTGCATGTGATATTTTAGGCGACTCTGGGAGGGATGACAGTTCTAACTAGGCCTATTAGGTAACCCTCAGGGTGCCCTCAGCACTGATTTGAGCACCATTAATTTTCTATTATGGAGTGCTAAAGATGTGCCCCTGCACAGTCATTCACCTGGCTTATTGAGTCTCACACACACCAATTGTGGACTTTTCCAGGGCAGTGTTGCTGAAGGTTTAGTGCGACCCCTCTGGGGAGCTAATTTATTATTTGCAGATATTGATCTGGCAGAGTAGGCCAGCCAAGCCGTGGCCGATGTTGACTCTGCTCTGGCCTCTGGCGTCTTTAACCCTTTCCAGACTGAGAGAGACAGACGGGAGATGGATGGTTAGAAGCTATTAGATTACAGCTATTAGTAGTTGTTTCTATTCCTGTGCTTGTTGAATGGTTCGTTTGTTTAGATGTGGATCTGATGGAAGTAATTTGCAATAAAGGGACGATAGATTTAATCTTTCTGGATACAGACCTTGCTTTTTTCCTTTCAAACAGACAACCAAGTGTATGCACTGGCATGGCAAGGACACACACATGCACAGAGAGACTCACACACACACTGTCTGGCCTGTCCAAGGGAAATAAAATCACAGTTAAGAGGAAGGAAAACAAATTTAGAAGGTCAGACAAAACATTTATCAAGCTGTGTGTGTCTGGTGGGTAAATAACAGAGGGACAGTAAAGGGCATGACTCTGAAACCACCAGATAACCACAGCAGATCATCACACATAGTCTCAAGATTCACTGCTGAGAACAGATATTTCTCAGAGGGTTGCCTTCAGAGCATTTGCTAATATTCTTTCTCTTGTATTGCTGTTTTATTTTGAACATAAAACTGAGTTATTATGGCATACACCCTTGTGACTAAAATGAAAGCTATCATGGAATAAGAAAGAAAAAGAAAGAGAAATCCTACATAGACCCCTGGAAAAAAACGTAATAAGGGCACAATGGAAAGTAATGCATATATCTATCATAATGGAACATAGCCTTTTCCTGAGGCTGAACTTAAAATACATGTTTTGTACATTTTGCTCTAGTGACGCAGTTACACCCAACTTTATAGTTTAATTTATCTTTATATATGATTATAAAGGTGTAATTACCAATAAAGAAAAATAAAATGGGTAAGACGTAGAGGAAGCAAGATGTAATAGTTGGTGCAAAATTTGATACTTGATGTTGTCATACCTCAAAACCTTAACAACATGGTTATTAAAGGTATTAGACCAGATTACGCTTAAGATATTTATTACAGCACACTGAAGTATCAGAGGTATACCTGCAATTATCTGAGAATGTGAGTTTTAGCAGAAATAGTCCTGCTTGAAATTATGCTATGATGTAATCGGGCACAAATTGAGTGATACACCAGACCGATGTACAACAGGGAATGTGAGCATTATGTTGAACAAAATATCCAGATGTGGTTTCTGTGCTTGTGTGTCTAAAGTAAGATTTTGTCTATAGGGAGATTGCCTGTTCTTTTGATGTCCTTTTCCTGCAAAATACACTCACACACACAGAGAGAATACATGTACCTGCTTTTGAGGACTGGTAGTAGTAAAACACACACGAGTGTGTACACACACACACACACACACACACACAAAAATAACACACACATTTATGCCCAGGGACCAATAAGCCGCTTCCCACAGGCCTCCTCAAGGCCTCTCTACAACCTCAGACTCAGCTTGGCCCGTCCCAACCCTAATTGGTATTTAATGCTTTCACTGAACCTCAGAGGTCAAACCATAGTGTGTGTTTATGTGTGTGTTTGTGTTGGGTTTAAGGTTTGTGAGCCAACTATGTCACAAGTGTGTGGAGTTGTTATCAAGAAAGGGCAAAGAGGAAAGCTACAGATTGCACAGCTATGGGGGTGTCCTGTGATGACTGCTGGGTAGCTGAATAGAGGTGAATGATGATAGATGTTCAGAGAGGATTTATGGAGGATAATAGACCACCATTTTCCTTTATACTGGTTGTTATGATAGCATTTTACCTGATCTTTATGGCCTAGAACATAAAATAAAGGTCAGGAAATTTCCCAGGGATGAAAGTACCCCCAAGCCATCCAAATTTGTCCATACTCCCTCTGTGAAGACGATTTCGCGGTTCACAAGCCTGTCTCTTGTTGAATTTGGCGTAACCTCAGAAGTTGGCCCATATTCATCTTCCATATTCATGTGAATCAGTGAATCTGAGGTGGAGGTCAGGGAGAAGACATCCCTGATGAGGAAACATGGTGGAGTGGATTTTCCACTGTTTTGCTGCATGGTCTCTGTTAATGCTCTTATGAAAGAGTGGGCAGTTCGCCCACTGGAGTCCAAACGGGGAGGAAGACAGAGGGAGGAAGCCCCCACGCGTTCCCTTTGTCTCGTTCCATGCCACTTCCAAAGCTCAATTGTCTGATTTGTGCCAAGAGACCATAGTCTGTGGAGACGTTCCTCACAGCTGTCTGCACTCAGGGAGAAGAGGTTGAGAAAAGATTCCAAATAAAGACACAGGACACTGCAATACACGAAATGAAATCAAATGAGATGTCATTATTAGTAAAGAAAAATATCATTGTTTTGTGGTATTTCTGGAATGTCATTTACAGCACGTCTTGCTTATGTGATTGATTGATTGATTGATTTCCTGTCTTTTAGTTGTTTTTATTTTATACATTTAAGTATGACCTGTCAGACCTGAGCTGGTCTCTGTAGCAGAAACAACCAGCATATGAGCATGGCCTGTAAAGAGGAAATGGGACACTTCAGTTGAACATACAGTAAATGAAAATGTGGAATTTTGCATTTGGCTTTGTAAAATGAAAATGATACAGGCTGTTAGTTTATCATGAAATGTTTCATAGGATTTACATCCATTACAGAGCGTTGGAATGTGTGCCATTACAAATTGCTCTATGTAAAAGGAGTAAATGTGGTTCTAAAGCAACACAGTTGTCAATAAGCATCAAGTAGCCGTCGCTGACGTGCCTGCTGTCTCATCAGTAATCAGGCCAATCTGTTTTAGCAGAAAATGGCCATACACGATGCGGCATTGATGGAAATGTCTCATTTCAACATCATGGTGCCTTGAGAAGGCAAAGCAAATCAGCAAATGTTCATGAATTTGACAGCAGAAGCGTGGAAATTCTATGACAACTAGTTGGATTCGGTGAGCACAGTGCCAGCACTTTGCATTAAGTTACACTAAGCACTAATTGGGTGCTACCTGGCTCTACATCACTTGCAGCTCTGAACAGGATGAGGATCTGGCTCTGACTAACAGCAAGCTCTGTGGTGTTGCTGGCTGATTACCCTTAGCAAAGGGAAAACCGAAACGATGATGAGAAAAAAATCCCTGCTCTTCTCTCACACAAGCCCTTGGCCCTGTTGGCACTGTGCTAGCTTTTTGATTTTTCCTGATGTCCCTGAAATTGATTTTCAGCCATGATTGCATCGCCTCTCTGAGGATAATCAAAGATTTTGAATAATTGCTGCAGTATGACTTTACAATGGGGAATAACAAGAATAGTGGCTACTTCCTCTCACTGTCATTTACAGTATAGAATAATTCTAGCTAAGGACTGCAGTATGACTTCAGAACATACCTCTGAAATAGCTCCCAGTTGTAAGCATGACAGCATTTGCCTAGTAAAATCCTGCCTAATGACAAGGAACGGATACAGTGATGTTACCGGTTCAAAATCTGCCAGATGCAGCCGCTGAAAAGTGTTATTCAGGTAGTTAATATGCCAGCACCTATTATTGTTCTTTTCACATGTAGTGATAATAAATACAGTAAAAGTTGTTGTCTTATCCTAGGTGATTCATTCACAGTGGAATCAGCCGTGGAAAGAAAAACTTGGAAGTCCTTTGAATAAATGCTTCACATTCTCGACAACACATCAGCTCTCAGTCACATTTTCCTGACTTAATCTTGCTGTCACTGATTTAAAAACATCCTGAGGAAGTCGTTTGGTGCGCTTACTCCTGGCTGCCTCATATAAGAGAGACATCACCATCCTGGAGCCACCCTTTTGTGCCACGGTGAAAGATGGTCTCTCGTTTAGCACGGGAATGGAACCAGTGTTTGCAAGGGGAGAAACAGATTGATTAGAGGGCGAGGGAAGATTTATAAGCCGCACAGGCCAGTTATGACATCCATTGTTTCACACATACCCTGTAGAGGTGTGCCTCCCAAAATGCATCATTGTGTAAAATATTGACCTAAAGCATATCATTACTCTCTTTCTTTCTTATGTGTGCTTGCTTTGCTCTCAGATGGTGGTTTCTAAACAGTAACAAACTGTTTTCACCCCCTTTTTTCACAAAAAAAAAAAAAGCACCTACAACAAAGCTCCTGCAACAAAGTATATACACACACAAACCGTATGGCTTGTCAGAATGGACCCAAAATCCTGTCATGAGCTAAAAGAGCACAAACAGGGACGTTAGAAACAGGCGGAGGCCACGTCATCTGTTGCCAACACTTAATAAAAGTGTCCGTCTCCTTTCTAGCCAGGAGGAATCTGTCCCTGACAAAAGAGCCAGACAAATGAGAGACCTCTGGCCGTGTAGTAGGAGGCTGGTGGTTGGGGTGGGATGTAACCTTGAGATATAAACTACACGACCCGAACAACTTGTTTACTTTTTCATAAGAGCCTCTTGTTACTAAGTTTGTAGAGCACAGCCCTGAGAGTTATGAAATGAAATTCCTACTGCATCAAACTATAAAAATGACAGCATTTGGTATTTGTTACTGCTTTCATTTTCTACAAACTATTTATTCTACTGTAGTACCTTGAGCTGTCGCTTCATTCTATTCAGTGTCACACTGGCAAATTAATGATGTTTACTTATCTCCATAGGGTTAGAAATATTAGTTTACAATGAAAATGGACAAAAGCACCTTTAGAATGTTATGTAAAATGGTTACTGCTGATTGTAACAATGAAATTGCCCTGTCAATAGTGTTGTGTATGACTTTTCAAATAGTTCATTAGTCAAAAGGTAAGCAGTCAAATTCTTCTTTTTTTAAGACATGACTAACTTTTATTTAGGGTGGGGGTGAGGGGACGGTTATGTTTTACTTCATAATGATGTGGAATTAATATTCATTCTACTGTTTACGCTTGAATGCTGCATATGTTAGGTAAAGAGTCTGTATTCTAACAGTAAAGTAAAATTAAGTGATATACTTGTGGTTCACTACTTCTTGGTCAGCTTTTTAATTAGTATTATTAATATAAAAATATTAATGTTTTGGTTTGAATGGAGGGCACATGTTAACATTATTTCATGAGTAATCAATGAATTGTCATAAATTGCTTTAATTAATTGATTTGAAACAGTAACTTAAATGCACATTTCTACTTGTAAACTATGTCGGTATTT
>JAPQRQ010000028.1:21475011-21514745 GCA_037367365.1 Apogon talboti | reverse complement strand
ATATGTATACTGTATATAGATCGGGTTTTATGTTTTAAATACCGACATAGTTTACAAGGAGAAATGTGCATTTAAGTTACTGTTTCAAATCAATTAATTATACTTAGTATTTTATATATTGAGTGGGTTTACAATATAACCAGAGATTTGGAGAGTGCTCAAGTTTATGGTTTTTACGCTTACATTAAAACAATGAGGTGGAATGTTAATGCATCAAAGATACTGAATACTGAAACAGTTGATTATAGTATGCAGCCAAGGTTGTCAATAACAAAGACACTAGACTCCCACACAAGATGTTCCCTACATTAACATAAATAAATGTGCATGTTGCTCAGCTCCAGTATATTCTTAAAATAAATAAATAAATAAACAAAACAAAAAAACCCCACTGTAGGTAAGGGAAAATAACATCAGACAGACCACTGAAAGAACATTTTAAACATGTTGAAATGGATTAGAGATGGCATTTTGGCTTTTAATAGACAAAGTCATAATAGCCTAGTGAAATCACAGCAGAAGTGCACTTTTAAGGTAATGTAATTATAACAAACAATTGGATTAATCTACCATATTCATCATCAACAGCTTTTGGATGCAGTCATGGATGGGCAAATAATGCTTTGCACAACAGAAATCTTTCACGCAAACTGTTTTAAGCGCTAATGGCATTTCTGTATGAAGAGTGAAGTGTATTCCAATTAGTCAAATGGCAAAGCTTGATGTTATCTAAAATTAGCTTTCATGTGAGATTTTCTACACTTGTTTTCTTTTTGTTTCTAGCTGGAGGCATGGCTTTGTTCCCTGTTCTGTTTAATTTGCTGCAAACCTGTTTTATTTATTTCTTTGGTTGCAGAAATTGCCTTTTGACCTTGATTACAAAAAGTTAGGAAGACTTGGATTGCAAAAGGTTATTCATCTTTTCACTAAATAAGGCCAGATTGTAGCTCTAGATTTGCTTTTTTTGATTATCGTAGAAGGGCAGACCTCATAAACTTTCATTTTACACTCACATCAACACATAGATATATCCACATACCATCTGCAGTCGGATAACGCTCCCACCCACCACATGCATATACACAAAAACAGCCAGCATCCATAACTTGTGGTGAACATGAGCAGTTGTGCTTAAGAGAAAATTAACTGCTACTACTGTCATTTTCAATTAACATTCTGAAATAAATCTGTTGCTTTGCCCCTTTTGCTGCTCCCCCCCCTCCCCCTTCACAATTTCTCGTCTGTAGCACACATGCACACACAGACATATCACTTTTGACACCTGTAAAATATGGAAGTAATGATGTCTGCAGCGGATGAATGGCTGAATGAGTCTGCAATAGGCCTATATAGTGCCATGTTCACCTTGGGGTCACTCATTCGATTCAGGGGCTGCTAGGAAGTGATCAGAAATCATTTCTGTCTAATGTTGCAGCAGACTAAACCAGGCTAAGGGCGTCTCAGTAGTCCCTGGGTATTTGGTTCCCTTTGAGATACAGAATAAACCATTAAACTCACAACTCCTACTGTTGTGCTGAAATCCTTGGGGGTGAAGTTAGTGACGTTAGTATTTATCATGTATCACTAACTTCACCTTGTTTTATGTTGATGAATCATCAGCATCATTCAGTCCTGTATATACTGTATACAGCAGGTCTTGTTCTATTTCAGGCTGCTCATCATCCTGCCAACTGAGACGACTTTTCCAAACTTTAAAATATATTTCTGCATGGACTTGTGGACACCTCTACGAGGATTTTGCTGTCAAATCATACTTCCCACACCATATACACAATATATTCTTCCCATTCCAAAGATTGTCAAATGTTAGTCTGCCATGTAATGGTTGGTGCATATTGTTTTATTAATTTACCAAAACTGTAGCATAATTTTGTTAAGCAGAATAATAAATATAATGTTGATAAATATTAAATCCATCAATTCAAATCAATAGTATTCCTAATTATTATATCAACAATATTCCTAATTATTATTCACCCGTGTTTAAAAGCGATTGATTCAATATTGAGTCTATTTTTTAATGGTAATTATTAATACATCTCAAAGGTGTGTTTTTTTTGTTTGTTTTTTTTAATCTGAAGCTGTAGCATTGGATCATAAAATGAAATATTTTTTTTTTCTCTTGTAGGCAGTAAATTGTTCTTTGAAAAAAATGTGTGAAAAACATGATAAAAGAGTGGTAAAGGAGTCTGTAGTGTGAGAAATGAGGAAAGAAGCCGATTTGGGCTCTCCAGTGTTTTAGTGTTTTCTCTTCTGCCCTTTCAAGCTTAGAGAGGCCCAGTGGGGGCTGGAGTGTGTGAGGCTGGAGTGCAGGGAGCATGGGGCACTGTGTAGGCCGAGGCTGAGCATCTGCCAGCCCAGGCTGTCCGTGGTTTGTTCCTTTCCCAGCACATTCTTACATAATTATCTGTGATAAACTCCTCTGCAGTCAAGCCACAAATCCACATGTCAGAGGCCTGGCTTACCGAACAACTCTGAGAGCACCACATGCACATGCACACAGGGCCTTGAAGATGCTCGTACACACACACACACACACACACACACACACACATGCAGTGTATAGAAACGCAAGGTTGTGCAAAACAAAAGTTTGAGCTGCAGTGACAAGTAGGTTTTGTATTTTTGAGCCAACGGATGAAGGGTATAATCTTGGCTTCCACATTGACACTCAGCAGAGTTTAGCAGACTTTACTGGTTCCTGTCGTGCCCAGCACTTTCCCCTCTCAACAATAAGTTTCTCCCAAGTCCCCGTGACAAAGAACCTGCTGATACTATACTGTGCCAGAATCACCTCTGCAAGAAGTCATGCCTATAGTTCCTGACTGTGAAAAACTTTGACTGCTCAAACCTCAACAGACAGAGTTAATATTTAGTTCAATAGACTCTGATATCTTTTTCTTACCTTGGAGACATTGTCTCTATCATTATAATTAGCTGCCATGCATACACAGTGGTAAGATAATCATATTTTGTACCATATTTTGCAACAAATTGGGCCACAAAAATGAAGAACAATGGCCTGATTTTGAGTTCAAAGAAATAATAACCATATTATTCTCTTGCCATGTTTTTTTACACGGCTTCTTGGATCTTCGTTTTGCTGTGTATTATCTAGTCTGATGCCAGCAGAACAGGGGCAGGGGATGACAATGGAGTGGTGCACTGCGAAAGACTGAAGGCTGTGCCAGCAGGATGAGAGAGAGTGAAAAAACCAGTGGAGGGTGGGGGTTTCATTAGCATAACTAGCGGGATGCCCAGAACCTTTCTGGAGTGGCATGTTTACGGCACCACGCTTGGCAAGAGCACACTCATTTTATAGGGTTTATTAAGGAGACAAGGGGAGGCACAAGCAGTATTTGGGATATTGTCTGCATCAGTTTGTATGTTTGTACTTGAATGTGTGTGTTGTGTGTCTGCTTTTATGTGTGTGTTTGGCTTCTTGTTTGCATGTGTGGGGTCTGAGGAGTTGTGCCCGGTTTCAGTGGCTGTGCGGCAGCATATAGTCCAACTACTTTTACATGTTTGTATTTTAGCTTAAGTGCCCTTTAAAAGCAATGAAATGGAAAGTGCATTCATAAGCCAATCCTCGAGAATGATCCCATTTCAGAGAAGTAGAGAATAGGGCTCTTTGTTGTACTCTGGCTCCTTTCATATCTCTGAGGTCATTTTCACAGAGCAAACAGGGAGACTCATTATCAACCTGCACCTGAGAGGTCAGAACCTGAACTCTCCCCCTCCCTCTTTCCCTATCCACCCCCCCCCGCCCCCAGGCCGTGCCTCAGCTCCCTGGTACCCCTGGTCCGCACTCGGGTTTATTAGCGCAGAACATCTTTTCCAGTGACTGAGCTTGCCCTTATTGTCTACAGCGGTCAGGGTCAAGTCAAGGGCGCTCAGCCTAGATTGGAATCATTTGTCACATGGTCCCGGACTGGAGCTGATTTCAGCAGAGGCCAGGGTGAGGTACACAGCGGTTCCAACACCACCTCTGACATAGGGAGCACGAGAGAGCAGCCACCGGACTACGCAGATGGCCCCAGCATATTACACAGCCACCGCTTGCCAAGAAAAGAGCCCCTCCTTTCCCCTTTTTTGCTTGCAAATTTAAGGGGAATGAAATGGGACGCTGGATTGAGAACATAAATGGAACATGCTCTCTGGGTTGTCAGGGCATACGCCTCCAAGTGTGGAGCCCTCCCTGGGACCTCTGTCTTCCTTTGACATTCCAAAATTGCTTCACGACTGACCGTGATAATACCCCACCTTTCCAGTCAGAAAGGAAATAAAAATTCAGTTGGAGGACATTTCCTTTCGTTAAATGATGTAAACTGCACAAAGTGTTGCAATTTGGTCAGGGAGGAACACAGGGATGTGTTTTTTCTCTTGTGCCTCTCTTCATGGTCAGCAAGAGCTTGCATGAACAATGGATCGTGCTGAGGTAGCATGTGGAAAATGACTTTAATACACCATATAGAATGGCTTATTGCTTTGGTCAATAGGAGTGCAGAGAAGATGGTGTATCTTGCCGCCTGGGAAGGTTAGACCTGTCATAAGGCCACAGTGACTGATACCCAAACCCTGCTTATGAGGTCCGTAATGGGTGTCCGTGTGTGTGTGTGTGTGTGGGTGAGGGTGTGTGTGTGCGTGTGTGTGTGCGTGTGTGTGTGCATGTGTGTGTGTGTGTGTGTGTGTGTTGGAGGGGGGCTGAGTGACAAGCAAAGTTATAAAGGTTACATATGACACACACCTTGCCGTTAAGCTTTAGATTAGTCCATATATTTTTCTTTTTTCTTTCTTTCTTTTTTTTTTTTTATACATCTGAGGCTATTTTATACATGCCACAATAGGATGTCGAGGTGGCAGTAAAACTGCTACAACATGAAAAACTGTGAAATAACAAATATTACCAAAACCCTGAATCAAATAAACAGTATCCTTGCATCAACCTACTGAGGAAAAAAAAGTGTGAATTGTGGAAAAACAAGGGGAAATGAAAGATTGAGCATCAGGCCATTTTAGCTTGTTTTCCCTTAGAGAGGGCAAGTGTGGAGGTGAAGGTCACAGAGAGACTAAGCACACAGCTCATAAACAGCACAGCTGGAGGAATCATTGAAATATAGCCCTTTGTTTTCTTGGGGCCGTAATTGGCCCTGGAGCCTTCTTCCCCTTCCCGCTCTCTCTGTCTCTCTCTGTCTCTCTTTCTCTGCACGTGTTTTGCACCAGCATGGTGCAGTTTAAAAGTCCAGACTGCAAAGGCTAATGACTTTAGGGTTAAAGGGCACACCTGCGGTCACAAAAACAATACACAATACAATAAATACAGAAAAACATAAACAAACATTCTGGGAAATCACAGTCTCAACCATACAAGCCTCCCCTCTCACTCCCCACACACAGGTTTTTTTTGGATCCACTGAAATGGTGATTAAATACAGTGTTGTTGTTTTTCTTCATTCTTTGTATTTATTGAACAAGCAAATTGAAATTGATTGGAGGTCAGCAGTTTATTTTATGTTTTTAACATCACATGAGAGGCAGAGAAAATAGTAATTTCACTACTGTCAAAGGTCAACTGTATTTTATTGGACATTTTCTGCACTCTCAAAACTCATTCTGTGAATTTACCACATTGTAAAAAAAACGGTTAAGTGTTATTTTTGGTGCCCTCTCCATATTTAGCTAGCAGGAGGGCAGTTTACATCTAAGTGTTGAATGTACCTCAGTCAGTTTTCAATAGATGTTTCAATAAATCTCATGTTACACTTGTGGTTGTATACTCAGATGTTCTCATAACTCATTAGCGGTGGCTGATGTAGCCAAAATCTTCAGTATATGCATTTTGATATTGCAATGACGGTATATAGCACATTAAATTAATTGTTTTATAAATCTACTGAAGAAATAATTTAAAATAACTTTAACATTATTAATATCATTTCATTTTTTTTCACCTTTAGTTGGAACTTATTTTATAAAAAAATTCTTGTTCAGAATCCAAATTACCCCCTTCTGTGTCATGTTCACTCTCCTCAGTGTTTGTTTGTGTTGTCTTGATGCAAATTTCCTGTCTGCATCTGGGTGGAAGAATGCAAAGCACCCAAATGACACAAATATAGCTGTGAAAAGTGTTTATGTCAAACGATATAAATGCTAGAACATTATATGAAACGATATACATTTTACTATGATGACATGATATATAGTGTCATATTGCACAGTACTATAACTCATTTTAGAGGTCTGCAGAGAGAAAAGATGGAGGAAAACTTACAGCTCTTTAAGAAGAATGAAGACTAGACACACATGTTTTCTGGCTTTTACTGATGTATGTAGTATAGCTTTACACAAACTCTTTTTCTTGTCAGTTTCACAATACTGTAGAGGCGAACAATGACCAAAAATGAACTATACACAAAGATGTGGGTGATATGACCAAAATCTTCCATTATAGTACTATACAAATTCAATCATACTATGCTGATTATTTTATACTTTTAGTTTTAAGTTTTACGCTTTACGTTTCCAAATGGGAGAAAAAATAAAACTACAATATACAATTTGCAAGTGTGTCCACCTCCAAAAAAAAAAAAAAAGAGACCGATGCTTCCAAGTGTTATTGTTTTTTAACATGCTATGCAGCTGGATTAATGAGATTCCATGTTTCAAATGGTACATATTTCTTGCATCACACTGTATACACTGTCATATTGGCTAGCCCTACACAAACATGTAAATCTATGCAGCACTATTTCAAGACAAGGGAAGGGAATTTTGACATTCAAGGCTGTCAATATTGACAGAGGGGATTGGGATTGTATGGATGTTGAGACCATGTCTTGGTGCCCCTGTCTTAACTCGTGTAATCAAATGCTTTCACAGCATGTTCATTTTCATTAAGTTGAAGGTGGTGGAACACCTCTTGAGGGATTAGCTTTGGAAGACGGCTGTCGCTCCTCCTGACTGGAGGCCTGCAATCTCTGAGTAGAGAGGAGAAAAACAGTATCAGATCCAGCTTGAGATAGAGGGGCTTTGCCGTATAATTACCATGTTAACCCAGATGATTCTCTCTGATCTCTGCAAACATCAGGGCGCAGGCCCCGCCAGGCCGGCTTAGGCACGGATCTGTCACAGTGAACTGTGGGACACTTGATCTATGTTAGCTTGCTAGCAATGGGACTTTTGGTGCTATCTGCATATGCTTGTGTTTTTTTAGTGCATACAGAACATACACTTATTGTCAAATCCCCCTGAACCCCACCCCTCTTCAAAAAAGGCAAAAATTCATATTATTGGCCATTATGAATTGTGAAACCTTGTTTTATTGTTTCTGTTTTGCAATGTATAAGACCTTGCATATTTTCTTCAGAATTGTTAATTCTGTTATTCTACACCTTAAGCTCTTTTTTTAATCTAAACCTCACAAAGTAGGGATATATGAGATCTGAGACCCTTTCCGTCATTGAGTGTTATCCCCCTGAATGTGAGTGGAGATTCTGTCTTTGGTTGCTTGCTTCCTAAGCCTTATTGATCTGTGGGCGTTTTTTCTCCCCCATTCTCCAAAGTCACTAAGCTTGCATCAATTCATCTTAATCTGTTTGCTCCTTAAACCCGGAACAAGGCACGTCTTGTTCCTGGTTGTAGGAGTCTCTCGGCTGGCTTCCCTCACATCCTTCCTAGCCGGGCTTCTCCTGGGTGGCAACAAGAGGCTTTTCATATCGAATCAAGTGTTATTGAGTTCCCCCACACACCTCTTATATTCCTCCCTCTTCTTCGTTTTCTCCATCTCTTTTTTCCCCCTCTCTTCCATCCACTTTTAACAAAGCATTCCTTTAATGACTGTGGGATTACGGGCCAACCTTTTGCAGCCAGTCTGTGGACTAGCCTGTAATCTGACCTCATTACATCCCGTGTGACAAGCTCCTGGGTCACCACAGAATGACTGCACCTTATCTTTTCTAGAAGCCAAGCTACGCACAAGTGCACGTTACCCAAGATGACACTCAGTCAACCAAGTCAGGCCACCCTTTCCTAACTACCATACCTGTCCACTAAAGCATAAGATCTCTTGATCCTGATCTCTTTCCTTTACGTTTCCTCTATTACACCCCAGCCAAGATGAATGGCCATTTGTACAAGAGGATGAAAACACACAGTTGTGTGGGTCCAGGCATGGTAATGTCACTGATAAATGCAGAAGGGACATGTTGTTCTACAGATTCCTAATTTTCTGACAGAGGGAGGTTAGAAAAGCAGGCCTTTTTTGGATTACTCTACAGCCACACACGTACATGTCATACACAGCACACATCAACAACAGTGAATGTTATTTTTGCTCAATACCACATTAATATCATACTAATAAAACAAAAATCAGTGAAGCCGCAGTGTCCATAACCCCTTATTTGTTAACCCATTCCTCGCTCTTTCTGCTCCATTTATTTCTTTCCTTTTAGGCCCTCTGTGACTCCAGTGTTTCTGGAGGCCATGTTTTCTTTCCCACTCTCTTTCTCGCTCTTTCTGCCTCAGTCTATCCCCCTTCTCATCCCTTCACTCCCCTTGCATGTGTCCCTTCATCCCACCAGTACTTGAGCGGCAGGTGTTGACAGCGTGCTGGCATGTTGTCAGGCCTACTATGCAGGATTGTGGGGTTGTGCTGTGCTTGGGAGGACAAGGGAGGCCAAGGAAGGTCCATTACATCACCCCCATCAAGACTGATTGGGCTCAGGACGGGGGTCCGTGCATGCTCATGAGCAGTTGGCCTGGCCCGGCCCATATGCCTTTAATACAGGAACAGATGTGGAGCACACAGCCTGAGCTCTCACTCCCCTTACTCCCTCTATCTCTGCCCTCTATACTGCCTCCAGACTGCCATGTTGTTCTGGGCAATGCAAAGTGGGCCAATGGTCCAACTGGTTTATAGACCAAACTGTTAAAATTAAAGATGGTTGGTTGAAGATGATTTTTATTTCAGATGGCCTCCCTCCAAAAATTGTCATTGTTTTGTTGTGCATAGGCAAAAGAGGAATGGAAGCAAAAGTTGAAGAGGTGATGACAGAAAAATGAACCGCTGGCAGAAGATACCAAACTCATAAATCATCAAGCCTTTTGGGAGATGTTTTCTTTTACAAGCACACTAAATGGACCAAAAAAGTTTCAACGCATTGTGTCTGTTGATATATCATCACTTTTCAGTTTCTTCTTGGTATATTTCTACAGACAAACATAACTGTAGACCAAATAAACTGCAATGGCCTGAAGAACACTACTGAACCAAAGTACATTGTACAAAAATGATGCAAGCAAACACTTTCCAAGGAAAGTGTTAATACCCCCTTCCACTCTCTGTTAGTCTGCAGTTTGGATTCACGTGTAGGAGTGGGGAGCAGGTGGGAGAGACCCTGCCATGTCCACATTGTAATTTGCTGGACCTGAATGAGAGGCGACTTGGGAGAGGGACTGTGCCATACCCTGATTCCATATACAGACTGTATATATGAGTTGCAGATGAGCCAAGACCAGGATAAAGTGATTTTGTGATGCCGTACCTCCAAATACTGAATTAGTGAGCTAATGCTACTTTAACTTTTTCTATGTGGCCGAGATGAGACTGGGCCTGTTAATCTGCCATTTTATTGTAATATTCAGGACCCCAACGCAGATAGCAGGAGGATGAACTGCTGGAATGAGCAGTTTCTATGCAGGCTTTTACACAGCAGTAAAGGCAACGAGAATTAATAGGAGGATAAGCAGATATATAAATGAATGTTCATGATGTTGATGTGATTGATGTTGAGGGATAGACTGATGGATCTAAAGATTTGAACAAGATAGAGGGAGAAGGGAATCTAAGAGATTATGACATGATGATACAGAAACAACGGAGAAGATGCTGCAGGGGTCAAGTTATATCTCCTCAACAGCATCGCTCTCTCCTGTTAGCTGTGCCAGAGCAGCGCCAATACAGCCAATCAAGTCTTGAGGTTTCTGGCAGTTATTTCCTGGAGAGGGATTACCGGCCCCTCCTATTGGGCGGGACAAGGCCTCCTGGTCTGAATTCATCAGCAACACGGCCTACGAGATGTAGGAAGCAGGTTAATAGACACTCATCAGACATCTGCCGCTGGGTTACCGTCCAATAATCTTCTCCCTGGATCTGCTGCCAGCAATTGATGACCACATTTTTCCCTCTAAACCCTTCAACTGCCCTCGCTCCCTCCCTCTATCACCCTCTCCCTCCCCTCCTCTCTTCCTCCCAACCTCTTCACCGAGCACACTCTCACACTTACACACAGACAAATGCACTCGTAGACAGGTCGGCCAATGGCTGGCTAGACAAACACACACACACACACATTTTAAACCTTTATCCCCTCTCTGCCACCTATCACCCCTTATAGTCCTCTGATGGCTGCAGACTTTTTCAATTTGGAGGGCCGCTCCTGACAAAGTCTGGTGACAGATTCAGGAACCCACTGGTGGCTGTGTGATGAAAAGTCCACTGTCATACAAGAGCCAAATGTAATCCTCCCTTCTAAATAACATGGCCTACATCCTCCTGGCTCCAAACCACTTCCTGCTCACACCGCCAATGAAGAATGACAATCTCTGGCTATGTCTGTCTCTCTTCTCTGTTCTTTTCAGTCTGTGATTTCTTAAAGTTTTTATTGACCTCACTGCGTCTTGGTTGTGTCTCTATCCTCCTTTTTTCAGATGTTGCTGGTGACATACTGAAGCGGTAGTAGCTTATACAGTCAATCAGCATGTTTTTATTTCTTTCCTCACAAGAAGCACGCTTGTTACCCTCTGCTCGTCATTATCTCCCTATTAGGCCTTTTGCATGTTTGATTTATTTAAAGTGTCATAAATTTACATCAATTATTTACTGTTGCTGATTAGATCTTTTGCTCTACCATTCATCAATAACAAACCTGCCCTCAGACCCTAAATGTTCCCTGTTGCCCTTATTACGAAAATAACTATTTTTTCTATTGACTATTTTCTGTGTTCAAGGTTAGTATTACACTCCGGGGCATATAATGGCTCTCCTAATGATTGCAACCACATAACTCCAGCGAAAATCATGCGGCTCCTCTCTTATTGACTGTTTTCTCAACCAGGTTCAGAGGGCAAGTAGAGAGTGAAGCTCCCATTCTGCCAGGTTATTTATGACTTTTCTTCCTCAAAGTTATTTTTCTTTCTGTGATTGCCGAGTGGTGTGTTAAATCCAACGTGTCGGGAGATTACTCAGCTGGCCGTCAAGTGCACATGGTCAATTTGCCATGATGAGAGGAACTGGATCACACAACTCCTGGAATCTCTCAGTGGAATCTCTAGGGGGGGAACTCCTCACACATACCCATACACACACAAATTCACGGAGGACGCCAATGTGGTAGTCATTTCGGCCGCCAAAATCAAATGGCGCTTCAATCGTTTCCACATTTCTTAAGATAACATTATGAGAGGGAGAGAGATCGGAGGGCCAGGGCAATCAAACATGTTCTGTTTGGTGAGGTTTCTATGGAAGAAGAAATAATGGGGTCACAGGATGAAAGGTTGGACATGTGTAAGAGCAGTTCTCGGGTTCAACTGTAGGACAGTGCCACTTGCTTCTGACTTATTCACACACGCACAGTTCACTGCTGTCAAAGGTAGACTTTTGCAGATGCCCTGTGGCCACTCCTCACAGCAATTAGTGCAATTGGACCTAATAACTTTGGGAATTACTAGAAAAACAGGAGAAGGAGGGGGCGCGAGGTCAGCAACGAAACCTGTAGCCTACCTAACACATGTTGGAGCAGTTACGTACACATTATCCTTTGTAAACCTACTCTATGAATGAATGAATGATGCAAAAGTAAATACATGATATTATGGCGTTACCTTCTGTTATAACTTTAGTTATCTTTTGGCATGAGCCATTAAATTGTTCCCAAAGTTTCTTTAAGCGAGTGTCATGATGCGTGAGAAGGGAGTGGTTACTGGCGAAGGAGTTATTCATAACTACTGATCCTTTTGTGTAACGGGTCTGTGTCAGACAGGGGTCGGTTGAATGAAGGCTGGTACTCTTTTTGGAGTCTCAGAGGGAATTTGGGACATGCAGAATGGGCAAAGGGGCGTTACCTCTGTTCACACTTGAGCTCTGCCCAGCCATGCTTAACCCCTGGCCTTCATCTCTTCCCCAGGCCATCATGACGCTTTTCCCAGCGACAGAGTAATGAAGTGGGGAACATTATGACCACTATGGATAATACTGGCCTAATGGAGTTCAGATAGAGGACCATCCCACCTCTACCCATTAAAATAGACATTGGTAGTTAAGACACAATTAAGAACTGGGGAGGCTGAACCTTTGGAACCATACATTTAATATCTGAATATTTTATTTTGTGGGTGACACAGCCATTCTTTTTTAATCCTCTGATGGACTGATGGTCACATGCATCCTGTAA
Organism: Apogon talboti; assembly: GCA_037367365.1. Classification (NCBI taxonomy): domain Eukaryota; kingdom Metazoa; phylum Chordata; class Actinopteri; order Kurtiformes; family Apogonidae; genus Apogon; species Apogon talboti. The sequence continues at coordinate 21,502,272 of JAPQRQ010000028.1, read as the reverse complement.
ATGTTGCTAACTGCTGTCTGAATAGCATATGCGTTGTGTTTTATACTGTATGCTCAGCTTTGCAGAGTTTTGAAAGTTCAGATTTTGCCTGGACCCTTTCATGCTTAGAGGAGTGCATACACTAACAAACAAGTTTGCTGTAATCTTGGTCACAGTCTGCCTGAGCCTTTAATGAGGGACTTTTTGTCACAATGGATCTCCTTCTGATCCTCGGTTAGAACTGAAATTCCTGCAGTGAGCAGTCAGCAGTTCCCTACACAGTAGCTTGCTGCTGCAGAAATCCACAAGCCAAGAGATTTGGACTTCCAGTACCGCCATATTTGAGGCTTCTGTTACATTCCATGTTCAGACTGGCCTGCCTTGGCCACATGATTTGCTACACTGCTCACTCCTGATGCCAAGAGCCGTCTTCCTCTGACTTCTGACATCAGCCATCTTTAAACACTTTGCACTGTGTTGCATTCTCTCAGATTTCTCCTTTTCCTGTCTCTGTCTTCTCTCTCACATTCTCTTTTGCTCTCTCTCTCTTTCATTTGCTTTTCCCCTTTGTGTTCCTCTTTGGCTATCTGGCTTACAGCTGAAGCTGGTTCAGGCATGGAAGGGATCAGATGATTTCAGCTGGAAAAACTGCATTCTTTTTGCATATTGCTTTGAACCCTGCCATTATCCAGTTGCCTTTTTTTTTAATTTTACAGTAATATCCTTAAAACAGAATGACTAGATGGAGAAACATTTGTACAGTTTCTGTCTTGTCCAGCAGCAATTAATATCTAAAATATATCTGTAAAGTGATAAAATAACAATTCTACTACTATTGTCTGACTTCTGATGAAATGAAAAAAAACCAAACTTATTTTCCTTCTGTAAAAAAGTTTTTCTCATTGTGAACAGCTGCAGGATCCACAGTACTGCTGACAGTTTGCATTTCACAGCGGTTGTCTCCTTAAGGAACTGGTTAGGCTTGCATGCCAAATATTTCTAATCTGTTCTGATTACTTGTACATGATAAAGATGCTTCATACACATGTTCTGGGGCGTGTTGGACAGGACTGAGGTGAATACAGGGTGTATCTGTCTGGGGGTCCCAAGAGGTTCCACAGTGTTCTCGAATGGGCGATGGGCGTTTCTCCTCGTTCACACTTGATCTCTGCCCAGCCATGCTGAACCCCTTGACTATCCTCTCTTTCTCAGGGCCATCATCTCCTCTTCTCTCCCCGCAGCAGAGTAATGGGGTGAGGAACATTAGGGTCACAGTGGCTAATACAGGGCTAATGGGGATCAAAGAGACAGCCGGCCCACCTCTACCTATTAAACATGGAAGTAAATGGAAGACTGTTAAAAGACAATAGGCAGGGAGTGTCCAAGCACCAGCGGTTTTACTGCTGTATGAGCTGCTCATGAAATGTAATTTCCTAATACTTCCTTTGTAGTTATTTTTGAGTTTGAATTTAATATATTGGCATTTTATTGCTGTATTAATAATTTTTAAAAAAACTCTCAAATAAGAGCTTCAATTTTTACCTATGCAGGTACAGTATTACCAGGGTCGTATTGCTCCAAAGTAACAATTGCATTCGTGTAATTTTATGTTGCGTTCTGTTTCAACTATTGTTCCACGTTTGAAATCCTTTTCTTGACCTGCTCCAGTTTGTCTGTATCTCTTCCTGGTCAGTAACTATAGGAGGAAGGCCATTATTCTAGATAGAGGTGTTAGATGTGGTGGGCCAACCTGTATTGATCGCCTGTGAGAGGACGCTGAGCGGGGGAGAAGGACTATTTGCTTTAAAGTTCAATGGCTCTCCACTGCTGTTAGTGTTGCAGCCACAGGAGCAATCGATATCTGGACAGGGACCCGTGTCACGAGACACGCTCCCCATTTAGAAACATCATAATACTGTGCTGATGCTGTTACCCCACGGCCAGAGCTTGTGTTTAGTTTTTTTCCCCCCTCAATACCCCCTCCTTGTGTCTCAGTTGTCATGTCCCCCCTTTACACCGTACAAGCTTTCTTATTTTATACTGTAGGCTGGGTTTTAGCATTGCAGGCTGGAATCAGTGTGAATTGTAATTATAGATGATACACATGGCTGGAAGGGAGAGATAGAGAGAAAACACAGGAAAGAATAAAAGGCAAACAGTCATTTGCAGTAAAGGTAGGTGTCACAAGGTAACTGATTATATAAAGAACACAGGGAAAGGTGTTCAGTGGTGTGTGTGTTTGTGTGAGTGCTTCTGCACGCCCCTTTTTGCCTATGAAATAAAAAATATATAATGAAATATGCTCAGTGCGTTTCTTGGCTGTGGTTCAAATGCTGAGGGGAAAAGAAAGAAAAAAGGGGGCGATTGTTTCTAGTTCAAGGTGTGTAATGCACAGAGGCGTACATACATAATGGGGTATTGTCAGGGGGTTAGTGTGATGATATTAATGCCCTGGTTTGTCCATGCTATTTGGTGCAGTGTTGCTCCCTGAAGGGAACAGTGAGAGTAGGCTGCTCTAACTACTCTACCCCCTCCACACCCTCTTCCCCCAAGGCCCAGACTAGAGGTCACTCTGTTTAGCACAAGAGGCGAAGCCCATTTTCACCATGATGTACCCAATACTCCTCTCCTCTCCTCTACTCGCCATTAGTAAACATAAATGCCCCGCCTTGTGTTATTGTGTCCCTGGTGTTCAACCTCTTTTTAAACCTTCTCAGTATCTTTGCTCATCCCTCTGTGTAATCCCGCTCTAGCAATATGCATATGCATAGCTGCTCTATGGCTGTGCATACATTTGCATCAGACCCCACCTTTGCCGCCATGTACTCCCCGCCCCCACCTCTTTCTACCAGTACTCCTACCTCTACGAACACTCCTCCCCATAGCCTCCCAATGAACCTGTTTATGTTTGAACATTTTCACTGGCATTTGAACTCATCCCATCGATTTCTTTATGGCGAGAGGTTGTGAGGCAGTTCCTTAAAGAGGATGAAATCGACCATCTAAATATTTGACTAAGAGGTCACTCAGATCACGCCAGGCCCGAGCAAGAAATTCAGACAGAGACGCAATGTGAGAGCAAGGGGAAGTGGCTTGGCGGCTCTCACAGGAAGAGGCTGAAGGGAAGATCCAGCCGGAGGAGGCATTATGCTGCAGGATGCAGAGAGGGGAAGAGAGTGGAGTTAGGCTGCAGTGTTGAATACAAGCTGCATTTTACTTATGCTCCACAAGAGGGTGCTGCTGGACAATCCATTCCAGAGCTTTTAGCAGAAGAGGGAAAAAAATTCCAAAACACCACATATATTTATATATATTCACTTTTAGACAACCCCTACTCTTAATGCTTAAAATAAAGTTATGTACTTCAACCTAAGTTGCAGTCCTGAAAGCTAAATTGATTGTCCTTGCACTTCTCTAAGTACTGCTATTGTACATGTGTGACAGTAATTACATGCTAAAGCACCAGTGACATCAAGCAGAATTGACTTCACTGTTTCCTTGCATTGTCAATCCATCATTTTGCCTGAACAAAAATGTGTTTAAGAGATAAGTCTGAGCAGGGAGGGGCCTTGACCGATACGAAGAAAAAATGTGAAATAATGAATTTAATTGACTGTCTATTAAAATTCTAATTTCCACCTGATTGGGAAAGTGAGTGGCAGTGTCCAGAGTATTACCTGCCCCAGTGTTCATCACTTCAAGAAAATACTCCGTCTCATCCTGTCATCTCTCTCTCCCTCTCTCCCTCTACTTCTTTCTTCTTCTGCATATCATTTTAGGCCGCTTATCATCATTCGGAAAGAACGGCATCCAAAATTGCAGCATTAGGATATACAGATGACAACATTTGCACTACAATCCCCTCCCATTATGCCCACCATGACAATAGCCCCAGGGCACACACAGGGGCTCATGTACCATCTCCTCTGGATCCTTTATGCTTAAATGATTAATGCATACAAATATTCTCTGTAAAACAAATCTGCATCCTCGGTTATTAGGTTAGCACAAATTATGTATTTTACTGTATAGTTCCCATCAGTAGCATATGCTGCATATCAAGACAATGGCTTCTAGATTTTTAAACTGGGAAAAAAAAAAAAAAGGATTTGCATCTGAAACATTAGAGTGATGCTTGTCTTCACAATAGCGAGGCTCTACATAATCCACTTGTTATTGGGAGTTGTTTAAATAATGGTAATTACTGATCTCTTTACATTGCATTCTCCCCATTAACAAGCTGTGTGTCTCCCCCTCTCTTCCTCACTGTCTCTTTTTCTTGCACTACAGTTGTACGCTGCCGTGGTGTCTGTAGTCATGGTGTCTGTTGTCATGGTGTTCAGAGCCCATGCCAGATGTCATAGTTAACTTTGAGGGAGAGAGAGAGAAGCTCGCTAGAGGCTATTTTGTTGTCAGTGATTTAGATGAAACACAGAGATGTTCAAATGTTACACTTGCCCCCAAAAAGCTTCCCTTTTTCTTGCCTTTTTTTGAGAGAGAGAGATAGTAAATTTACCTTGAGGGTAAACAGCCTTTTTCTCTGTTAAATACAAGAGCCGCGCAAAGCATTATTTGAAATCAGCATGAATAAGTAGTTATCAGAGAAGTCAGAGTGGCTATGATAAAAAATGTATTTATGTTCTTTTAATGTCATCGGAATGAAAATAAATGTAAGTTGGAGTTAGGAGCACAAATTGATTCCTGTATGCAAAATTACATTATGCCTGTCTGAGTTAACTTGACATGCTTTATGCCACTTTAGCAGCATTTATGGTATAGCTCATTTTATATTATGTTATTCCTCAAGTAGTTTGTCATAGCAAATGCACAAACTTGCTATTATTTTGCTATTTTTTTTAGATCACATCATCAAGTTAAATGTGTTAAAAGTTAATAAGAAAAAGCTACATGAGGCAATATAAAAGCTGAATTAAGAATAAATGAGATTAAATGTATGCACATAGTAAATACATGCAATGGTTTGATAAATCAGATTCATATGCGTAGTATGAATTATTTAAACTGGACAGCTAACATTTACTTTAAGAATATCAGGTTGTTTTGTTGGATTGGTCCTGAAAACACAGACTGCATTAACACAAACATGAAAAGCACTGCATGCTTTATCATCATCTAAAATCAGTAACAGCATAATACAATGCGTCACAAATCTTAGATATTGTATTTGTGTACAGTGAAAGCTAAAAAAACATTTGAAAGTGAAGGAAAGTAAAATTATTGTTAGTATTGTTGTAAAATCAAATTAATTAATTATATAAATTATTTATATGTATAAATATGCATTGTAGATACTGTAAAGAGTGTTGCTGCTGTGAATGAATTAGACTGTAACATTTTACATTTAGGCAATAATTCATCAACTAACTTTTATTGGTTTAATTTATGGGAAAGCAATTTTCACTACCAGCACTGTGGTAAACATCGTTAATCAAAATACATTATTATAATGAAGCTGTTTTAAAATGTTTATTAAAGGAAATAAAAAGGGGGTTACCCTTGCTTTGTGCATCATACCATTGTCGTCATAATTAATAGCTAAACTGAGCATTTCCTTTGCCAATGCAGATGAGACAAGTGGCAGACCAAGAAGAATAGTTGGACTATAAATTAAACAATAGGTAGGCTTAACCTTAAGTGATGAAACAGTGTGTAATATTACAGGAGTAGTTGGATGCAAATGCTCCCCACTGCCTTACACAATGCTGGAGACGACAGCCAATTAAATCCGTCTGTGTAAATGGTCAAACGACTTGGCTGATGCTCATTGGTCAGTGGGTGGCCTCTTGATTTTTTTATTTAGTGTTTATTAGACTTCCAGGTTAAAATTATGATTCTGAACTGTGTAGTGAATGGGAATGAGTCATCGTTGTACCCTTGGCATCCTGGGTGGCTGCAGCAGTGTTTACACATTTATATATAAAGTTGTGCAAACAAAATCATTTCAACGTCAAGATATTAAGTCGCACAGTGACTTTTTACGATGTGGCTCTGCTCTTGTTACTGTTGCTTGCGGTGTCTGTCCCACTCTATTGGCCGGTAATTTAACTGACCCCATGAAAGACTTAGCGACTTTGAACTGAGACTTACGTCACCGAGTGAGTTGTTAACCACCACCTAGTGCCGTTTGTGTCATTTTCTGACAACCTTCTCTCCCTCTCTGTCCTGCAGCAGGGAAGAGGAATCACCCGCAACTGCCACCTCCTTGAGTGCCATTTGTTAATGAAGGCCAAAGTGTTAGATGATAAATATAGCTGAAGAGAAATGGCACATGTAAGTGATCTCATTTAGGAGCATTACATTTGAATTTATTGGGGTACTTAGAGGGGACAGAGGGGCCATGACTCTGAGGGAGAGGGGAAGGGTGCACATGACTTACAGTATAATAGACAGTAAGGTAAGGCAACCGCAGATAAAGGCTGCAGCCAGGGTGAACATTTTTTACTTGTTCGTCTGTATTTTGTATTAACACGGCATTGCGATTGTGTTTATATGCTCAGCTGTGGATGTGCATGCAGTATGTACTTAAGTTTATATTACCAAATGCCCTTGTAATGCCTCTTTCAATCTTTAAAACTCCTTTTCTTGTGGAGTTATAATGTTAGCCTTGTGCGTTGAATTTCAGTTTACATTTCTGTAAACTGACAGCGGTGCAATATCAAGAAAACATTGGACAAGGCATTAAACTATAATGCCACCTAAAATTTTATTGTAAACATTATTATGATATATCATGCCTGTCTCCTTTCAAAGCCGCATTTTATACACTGAATTTGTTAAAAACATTTCAAAAATCATTACCATCATAAAACAGGATGTAAAACCTGTAAAACACGAGACTTACAAACAGAAACAAAAAAAAAAAAAGCATGTTTATTAAACAGGCATTGATTTGTGCAGGGACATGTTTGGGAAACAGTTTTCACTTGGTTCTGGACTCTGTTTTTTCTGTGTATAATCCTCGCATCGGAGAAAAAGAGCTTTGCAGGAGTGAGTTGCCTGCTTGCATAGTTCACGGTAAATTTATGTTTGGTTTTGTTACTGTGACTACACCCATATTGTGCAGTCAACTATTCAGAAGAGTCCTACAGTACCTTTAAACATTGGCAAAGTGAGACAGACGGAATTAAAAAAAAAAAAAAAAAAAAGCATGCATTACCTCCAACTGGTTGACACAATTTGGATTGCAGAAGACGAACAATATATTCAATCCATTTCTTGGCCTCAATGCATTTAGTAAATACAGTGCCTGGTTCGCAAGAGGGATGTTGACAGAAAATCAAAAGCAATGTAGCAGCAGCGTCCTATAATGGAGACTTAGCTCTACTTTACACTCCTCTTACAAAGATCTACGATTTGAAAACAATCAATCCCTTCACGAGAGCTTGTTATTTTCTCCTATAATAAGAGTAACGGCTTTTCATCATCCCTGCACGGCTCTGATTGTGTTTACATTGGAAATATAAGCATTCATGGCGTGAGTGCAAAAAGAAATGGAGAATATAGCGAGGTTTTATTTGCGAGAATCCCACTCTTTCTTCTCACATTATTTCACTCCTCTATATGGTTTTGCTGTCGTCACACGTTGGTAAGCCCTGTAAATACCCATATGGCACAGAGCAGTAGGGTGGTGGGTTTCTCCTCACAGTCTAATTTAAGACAAAGGAATTTAGAGACACGTGGATATTTCTGATTTTATTCCATGCCCGCTTGAGGTGACTTTTCCCCCTTCATTTATACGTGACCGTCCCTCTTATCCAGTCTCACCTGCCTGCTGCTCATTTTCAGTTATTTGTGAACTGACTTTCTGAGAGTAACATTTGGATTCTGTGCCGTATTTATGTCTTGTGTCGCGATTCAGTGCGCACCAGGAGATCAGTGAAAATGTTTTTGGTTGGGGCCCAATAATGCGTTTCAGGGGACAGTTTTTTTTTGTCTGCATCTGCAAGGCCCTGCATATGGTGCAGGCTGTATTAGGCCCTGTAACGTTTCTTCTCGCAAATGACCGTTTAACCGTCTTTTCCGCACCCTGACGCCTCGCCTGTTATTACCGTCATTGTCTCTCTTTCTGCTGTATACATGCGTGAGGCTGGGCCCTTTAATATGCGAAGAGCTTTTCCTAGGCTTTCCTACGGGCACACTGGTCTGTGTTTACTCCTCAGTCAAAATGCCTCCTTTCCACAAGTTTGACATGCCTTTTTGTTGCTATGGTAAGCCCTCCCTTAAATATATATATTTCTGCTTTTGGCCTGGATGTTTTTTTTTTTTTTTTTATCTCAGTGGTTTAGAGCCTGTTGCCCCCAGGGCCAGATTTAAATGTGTGTGGGTCTTCAAGGATTTCTCTGCAGAAAAGCCGTTTGGATTGCAGCCTCTTCGCCATACAAGTGCGACCGAATTGTGTCATTTCAGGTTTTTGAGCCATCGTTGGAACCAAAGGAAAGTCCAAAAGAGAAGCAAAAAACACAAGACAAAAGCTGATGAAAATGGACCAGATTGGATTATGTCAGACTTGGCATGTGCCTCGTTATGAGGGAAGTCTTCGTTCTGTCTTATCACACTCTGCCTTACAGCTAAATGAATTAAAAAAAAAAAAGGCATAGCACAGCTCGGCTCCTTGGAAAACAACAGCCAGATCGTAACTGTAAATACTGGCTTAAAGTGGTGTGGGCTCTGCACAATTTTCAGTCACAAAACAGGAAGTGAGAGGAGGAAAAAAAACATTCCCGTATGATTGCTTTAACTTTAGGGACATGTTTTTTTTTGCATTTATAAACCTACAATCCTGATATTTCATTTTGATCCAGCTAAAAATATTTGACCAATACAAACCAGGGATATTTCATCAGAAACATGCCGCTACCGAAACATCTGGGTTCTAACTATTCTATTTACATGGACAAATTATTCTTATTGCTTCTGCCATGAGAGAAATTATTCTCAAATATCAAAAATCATAAATCAAACTCATTCATGTACTAAATAAATACAACAGATCCAATGGTGTCCCTGTATATCTAAGAGAAATTCAACAATTTCTGCAATTTCATAACCATGTATTTTGTGTGGCTTTTTTCTCTCTCATTTCTACATCACTTTTAATTAGAGCATCTCAACCTTCATCTCTCTGAGTGCTGAGAGGCTGCCTATTCGCGGTGTTCAACAGGTAATCAAGACTGATTAAGCACCAAACATAGCCTAATTGCATTAGTTCGCAGAAGCACACTGTTACTATCATAAGTGCTAACATAAATTTAAAAAAGGTTTTATTTACTTCCATACCTGCAACAAAACATGGCATTTAATATACAAAATCCAAATCTAGTGCAGTCACATCTCCACAGAGAGTGTGTACGCATGTATTACAGTTATTCATATTATTCTAAATGATTTTTTTTGCAAGTTGCAGTATTGATTTTCCATTTAAGACACACCAGATTATAATTGTGAATGATGTTTTAGCACATTGTAGCAAAAGTCAAACCAAAAAGAGATTGTATGCAGTATGCCGCTGGTGCGGGTTGTTCTGACTGACTGGGCTTTGTTTACTCTGCCTTGTCTGAACTCCTCCTGTATCACACTGAAGCCCTTTAAGTGTGCTGTGACATGTCCCGAAGTCCTTGTTTAGCACCTCTCTCTCTGTGTTCATGGTGTGAACTGATACCTAGTGTCACTTAGCGTCAGGGACAGGATGGCGAGAGAGAGATACTTGAGGTCTACATAAACCAAAAAAGGCTGCACGGATTAGCCCTGAGAGAGCAGGAGGCATGTAGGGGAGAGACAGAAATGGGAAGAAATAAAGAAAGCAGAACGAGGGGAGTGGAAAAGAGAGAGGGCTTTAATGGGAGGTTGTCAATTTTCTCCAGTTTAGCTCAGGAGGAAGCTATTTTCTTGGAATTAAATGGTAAGATCAATAAAGCTTTTCAGCCATTTATTAGCGCGTAGTGACAACTGTTGCAGCGTTCATCACTAGGCAGAAAGCCTACAAGCACGGGTATTTACACAAATTTCAACCTTATCATCACTTGTCAGTTAATTATGCATTTAAAGCGGAGGGCAAAAGTTCAGTAATGAAACGCTTTGATTGAGCCCCTTGAACTCAAGCAGGAAAGAAATCAGTTCTCTTAATCCTGGCTCCGATGTGATCATCATAGCCAGGGGATACACTGAGCTGCCCGTCCGTCATCTACAGGTCAGCCAACTGCAGCACCGTAGCTAATGCAATCACCCCCGCAATCTGAACTTTCGAACCTTGAACCAAAATAAACAGATAAGCATGTGAACAATATAGCACAAAAGAAGAAGAAAAAAAAATGTGTGAATGAGTCACCCGAGCACGGTTCATCCCCGATGGACCTATGGAGCTCCTCCAGCTGGTCTGGATGGCCTAAGGTGATATGAGCTGTGTGATACAAGATCGTTTTGATCATACAACTTGTTATGCTCCCCTCATTAGCTCAGGTCATGCCTTTGGCTTCGAGTTTTCATCATCTTACCCAAAGTGACTAGCATGAAAGACGCTGACCCAGATTTACATTTCCATACATGCTCGGAAAAATAATTCATGTCGGGGTAGGTAGTATGGAGCGTATTGCATGGACAGTATTGTGGGTGTTTAAATGAATCTCAGGAGCTTAAATGCATCTTCTGCTCAGTACACCAAGTCAACATCTGGAATGTAGCAGGTTGTGCAGAGATCCATGTTAGTATTCCCCAAACTCATAAACACTCCAGATCAAGGGCCAAACACACCTCTGTTTCTATCCCAGAAAATCTATTGCCACAATTTATCAAGTCTGATTGGTTAACACTTGGACTCTCAAAATGGAACCCTTCATAATTTAGAAGCCCTTCTAAATGCAGTTGGCTGGGCTACATCTAAATGTTTAAAAGTCAAGTGAAGGAAGGAGGCGGTTGGACCTGAAGTTATGTCCTCCAAGGGAACTTTACAAAGATCCTCTCACAGATTTATAGCCACTTACCTAGGAGCCTGAGTCGATATTCATAAACATGGCTTCAAACAAAGCCCCCCATCCACTATCCCTGCTTGTAAATAAATACAGATATGCCTCTTTTACAGACAGCAGCAATCTAAAATATTACCACCAGCATAATTTTACCACACACATTAATATTTTACGGCACATTGTATTTTACCGCATTGAATCTTAAACTTTCATGGCCGGCCCCAAGGATTTTATTCCTTAGGACTCTGTATCATTATGTGTGGTAGGTGTAGTAGCCCAATGCTTTTCCCTCCCTTTTTAATAGATAATAATTTACCAAACAATCAATAGAGTCAACAGCATTATCCTGTTTGCCTCACTTAGGTTATGACTTCTAAAACTGAATGATTTTCGAATTAGATTTTGGAGTTTACATCCTGGGATATTTGCAAGACTGAAATCTTCGTAATATTGTTTTTTTTTTTTTCACTTTGCGCTGTAAATATAAAAATGAATCCATTGTAAATCTAAGGTTAGTCTAAGAAAAACTGTTTTTTTTGTGTGAACAAGTAAAAGCCAACCTGTACAGTATCTGCCTCATTATAGTGGTAATAAACGCTAACATCTGCATGTGTGTGTTTGCATCTGTGCCTGTGTAGTTCTGTGTGACTGTGATTTAAGTGGTTACAGTGTCAAAACAAGTCTAATGAGCTGGTGCAATAATTATCAGTCATTTTGCTCTCACTTAAGCTAATTGAGGCTTTATATTAGAGTTAATACCACTGCCTCTGTTCACTGTTTTACTATTACTACAATGTTTGGCCAGAAATAGTACTGCCAATAATTTAGATTTTTAATTTGTGCTTGTCAGTGTTTTAATATCTCCCTATCAACCATACTTATGAGGTTTATTAAGCCTCCACAGATGGAGGTCACCGATCAACTCCTGCTTTGTGTATTTTTCCTAATGCTACGATTTTATGAAAGTCAAAAAGGACAAGTCGTCGCCTCAAAATGTACCCTGATAACGTTCGCTGGCGCATGCAAGTTCTGATCTGTATTTTTTTCTTTTATTTTTTAGCTTTGATATTATTCCAGTTTACTATGTGTTACACAAAGACACGTCATATAAAGTAGAAGTAATATTAAAGAGTTTTCCTCCTTTGAGATTCTTCCTACACTTTTTTCCTTACTTGTCTATCATGTTTCCTCCTGTCTTCCTCCTTTCTCACTTTACTCCATGTATTTGAAGCGCTTTGTCAAAATTCCTGTCTTATCCAGGTGAGTAGGAGCTGATCCCCAGGCCCTTTGCTCTTGTCAGGAATCTCCCAGGCTATCGGGATCTCTCGGGGCCCTGTTTCACACACCAAATTGATGTCTCCGGCTGGAAATGACACTTTCAGCAGGATTTGGCATTCTAAACCACCTCAAACCCATGTGATCTCACCCATTCACTCTCAGAGGGATTGCCTTGAAATGTACCGTAGCTTCAAAAGACAGTGAGCATAGCAATGAAAAGCTGATACATACACTATCAGGAAAAAAGGAAATGATATTCTAAAATGCTGGCAATGTAGAACAGTATCTTTTCATTGAACAAAGAGCAACAGTTCCATGAAATAGTAGGTAGGTATTGTCGAGGGGAATATATTGGAGGGTGAAAGGGAGGAGAAAAAAAAATCAATAATCACATGAATTTTCATGTGTAGGTGCTTGTCCACCATTTGCTTTATCTTGTTATTATGTGTCTCAGTGCATCACTCTGTGAAAACACACAGGGCTCACGCAATTAATACCATACATATCATGTCTTTGCATCGTTTTCTAACGCTTCGTTTAAAGGAGGGCACAGTGACCATGTTGCTGTGCTTAAGGACTAGTTATGATATAATTTAACACTGGAGTAGAGGGAAAAGGAAAAAAGGTGTGACCAAGAATCCCTCCCTTGACTTATTTTCATCCCCAAGTCTTTTTAGGGCTGCACGTTTCTCCTGGGGGGCTCTACACACTGGCATAATGGATAAGGGCAAGGGTGTGAAAGGAGCACCTTAAGGCTCCTCATTCAACTCTCCCAATCTCTCCTGTGCACACTCTTGAGCTGTGAAGGCCCTTTTTCTTTGCCCTGCTAGCATGGGAGCCCTGTAATAGGCTCTAATTGATAGGGAGGTGTTGGGGTCTTTCTGTATGGGCTGAAGCGATGAGAGAAAGAGGGAGAGAGGGAGAGGATTACATGTGGGCATGTGGGGTGGAGTGGGGGAGGAGAAGAGGCTGTGGAGCGGCCTAGGCCCCGTTCGTAATGAGTCATTAATTTCCTAGTGGTTTTGTGGCGGTTTGCTCATTACTGGTCTGCAGAGGAGAAGGAACAAAGCTCTGGGTAGGTAGGAGGTGAGCTTAAATAGTTGGGGCTCAACACTTCCCAACAAAAGGAGGAAGAGAACATTGAATGGCACTTGGAACAGATGCAGTAAAAAGTGGCAGATGCAAATTGCCGGAGAGCAAGTCTTCCTTCAAGCACTTTTCTCTTTTTATTTTGTCAGACTGCAGCCTGAGAGTCTAATTAGTTAGTGAGGTGTTTCACTTCTGATAGGGCTGTGTCTCGTTATTGTCACAAAGAGGATTTGTAGAAATGGGTGGAAACGCATATGTTCCACAGTCCCCCAGTGGAACCTTGCTCACTGCAATAATTTAATTGATTTTATTATTTATTTTACCCTATAGAAGCTGAAGGATGTGCAGTATTTTTCAGCCTTTGAAATGCAGTTGCATATAGTTTAAATTTGATGAAGCAGTATAAAGATGATGCCCATAGGTAATTAATTACATTTTTAATCATGTGTTTATTCTCTTTCCCCCACAGGCACAATGACTATGGACAAATTGGCAGTAGTTCTAATGAAAATGTGACCGTTCCTCGCTTCGTAGAGTGTGTGGACCATGTGTCGAAGGTCACCTGTGGGGCAAACCACAATCTTGCGCTGACAGGTACAGTAGTGCCTTGTTGAGGCCCACTTTGTTACTCAGAATTCAGCCAACATATGTTCCTACATGCAGTGAATAAGTCCCATTATGCCTTATGCTGTATATTTTTTTCAATAAAATTCACAGTCCTATATTAGCTGGACCGTTTTGTTAAGAGAGTTGACGTCACTACTCATGAGCTGTCACCGTGCTCTTCAAAGTTCACCTATTTTGCTCAGTTTTATGTGAATCTCAGAGCCCTGAAGCCCTCGATCGGCACATCACCTGAGAGGGAGACAGGGAGAAGGAGAGTGAGAGAGAATACGGCCCTGGCTCCTGATCCATAGCAGTCATTGCCTGTTACATACATTTCAGAATTCATTCAGGCTATGAAGATAATCGAGGTAGTCGACAGTTTCCCCTGCAGCCCAATGGATTTATGATAGCACTGTCAAGAAAATGAGGCGAAATGACACAGTAGCTGACTTTAGCTGCAAATAATGTGATAGGCCGTACAGTGGTGCAGCAGCAGCTGCTGTCATTGCAGGTAATAGGCTATAAAGAAGCCTGATAGCAATACCTGTCATTTCTTAATGGCTGACTTCACTGAAGAGCTTTTGTGGCCTTTAACATGAAGATAATAGAAGATACAACAAATTTTACAGCTTTTGCGTTGCATCCATAATTTATCACCAGAGGCCTCATGCAGCAGAAGCAGCACAACAAGGACAACATGCTCCTAGAGGTGTGCTGGAGAGAGATGCGAGATGATCTGCAGGGGGTTGGAGGCCTCCACTATACAGTGAAAAGAAGGGAGGAAAAGCTTTAGGTGTAGAAGATCTAATGCAGGTTGACAGTGTGACATTCCAGTCTTCAGAAATGAGGGCTGAAAATGTTTCCACTTCAAATTAGAGCATTATATCATTTCAGCATCTTCATCATGATCTACACTCGCAAGATGTTCAATGTCAAGTAAGACGGAGTGACTCAAAAATAGCATGCACCATTTTTTGCTGTTTGACACAAAACAAACTCTTGTGGTTCTCACTTTCCACCTAATCCATAGGAGAAGTATGTTTGATAGAACACAATCTAGTCTGATTTAAGGTTTCATGGATACAGTTTGTTGATAGTGAATGACATGCAAACTCTGTATGCACAGCGAGCCACATCTTGATCAGTTTATCAGATAATCAAAGCAAGCCCTGCCCCCGCTAGCAGTCTTTAGGAACCGGAGAGAAATACCAAAAAGCAAGGTTTAGTTTCAAAATGAGAAGCAGCATCAGGAATGATTTTGGCTTCGTAAAGGAAGATGTTGATGATAAACAGATACTTTGTTCACAGTGGCTCCACGATAAGACAACCGGTGTATTAAACAACCAAATTTCCCTTGACGTAACAGTAGAAAAGTAGTGACAGCCCTCGCTGCTTTTGTATTCGGTGCCTTAAAACCAATTATGTTGCATTGCTGTTCAAGAAAATATCTTCAGAGTAAAGTGTCATTTTTTTATGAACATTTTTATTTTCTGTGCAGATACACTTCCCTACTAAATGACTGTAATCATTCTGCAGTGATTGTAACCAAATAATGCAATGCTAGTAATCTGCTGAAGATACCTCTATTTTTTCACTTTGCATTATAATTCACAGAGAGAATAATTCTGTATGTTTTCCAAGTATCGTGCAGCAAAATTACTGCTTATCAGAATGCAAATACTGATTGTATATAGAATTATTTGCTTAAATTTACAGGTGATGGGAGGTTGTTTCAATGGGGCTGTGGAAGGGCATGTGGAAAAAGAAAGGGGAACATCCTGCGCCCAGAGGAAGTGATGCTCCCGAATTCTCCAGTGAAAGACATTGCCGGAGGATCTTGGCATAGCCTACTTCTCACTGGTAAGTCACTGGGTATTTCTGATACCTGTTGGTAGAAAACTGCCTAATGAAGCCGGTTTGATGGTTACCTGTATGGTCTCTGTGCTGTTTTTCTCTTCATGCTATGCGTAGACATAAAGTACACGCTTGTATGCATACCCCGACATGTCCACGACCTCGACATTAAGTACGTGTAAATCCTTGGTGTGCCTTGGCCCTCACACAGATGTGAGAGAGTGTGTGCTTTTAGCTGTAGTGTCCATCTATCCACATCATTCATTAAGAGCTCTCTCAGGGCTAGTGCGGCTACATAAACACAGAGGTTGAGGCCACGGCTGCTCTTTCACCTCACTGCGGAGAACTTCAAAGTCACTTCTCCTCACACGGCAGATGAATGATCCTAGTCTGCCTGGCTGATGTATGGGCCCCAGTTGCTGCCTTCTTACTGTAGTATGGCTGCGACTGAGGCCCCATCATGGAGCCAGAGCTAGGCCATTTGTTAGTTTTAGCTGTATCTCCACGACTTGGCTTTAATTCTGAAAGGAGGACATTAATCCTTTTAATACAACACTTTGTAGAGTCGTTTCCCTGTGTTGCTAATGCCGTCTATTATTAACCCCATTAAAAGTGTAATACAATTTAAGTAGAGTGCTAAAAGTGGATCATTTGTTGCTCCGTTCTGTTAGAATTAATTCTCAATTTATGATCTAAATGATTAAACTATAGGAGTCATGGCACCAAATGAGATTCTTAAACAGCCGGGCATACATTTACACACATTAATACAAACATTTATGGGCTCACATTTGCGCAGACATGTCCGAGTGTACAGACACACTTACAAAGCTGCTGTGTGTTGCGTTTGCTCTTGTAAATCCTGTAATGTCCCCGGTTTGATCCCTAGCTCCATTCTGTCATGAGGGAACAGAAATATCCATCTCCAATCAGGCCTTAATGAATAGTCTGATGAGTGTTGGGCAGAACTGAATTACCAGATAGATTTGAAGAGCTTGGATGTGTATGTGTGTGTTGTATAACTCTGTGTGTGTGTGTGAGATCAGTGGGGGATAGTTATAGGGTCAGTAGAATAGGACACATATAGAAATTAATTCTCTTCAACTAAAAAGAAGGCTTTTTCAGTCATGTATGCGTCATGAAATCACCTTATCTGTTGGTATGAAGTTTCAGTTATTAAGAGTTATTAGGGCCAAACTGCACCGAGATACACAAGGGATAGAAAAGAGAGGAGGAGATAGGGAAAGTTGGAATGTTAAAGGAATGGAGAGAAAGAAGCGGAAAGAGTTGAAAAGTAAAAGAGAGATGGGAATGATGGAGCAAAAAGAGAGAGCAAGAGAGTTGGTGGTATGAGAGACAGCTTGCCTGGGCCGGAGCATATTGAGGGCAGCAGGTGGAAGAGTGGCACAGTTAATTAAAACGCCTGTCTTAATGTCTCAGCCCGTCACTCCAGGGAGAGAGAGAGACACAGAGAGAAAGAGAAAGAGAGAGAGTTGCCAGGCTTGAGCTGGGCTGCACCCAACCAGCCATCTAGACAGCAAACCAAGCATCCAGCCAACCCACCAGGCCACATGTCAGACAAGCCCTGACACTATGCCCTTCACCCCCCTGCCCCGCCTTTCGCAACACACTCATACACAGACACACACACTCCCACTTTGCATAGACAGAACACACTCACTATTTCCTACTTGTAACCCCTGAATGCCTATCCATGACCACCTTCTGTAATCTGATTCAAACATCCTCCTCCTCTAAAAAAGAACAAAACACACTTCTGATGTTGCTGTTTTGCTCAGCAGCATCTGTAGCATGCCTCTAGACTTCCAGCCTTCCAGCGTAATCTGTCTGCTTTTAATAATTCATAGAAAGCACAGCCTGTGCACTATGTACTGAATGCTGAGGGTAATGGGGATGTTGTGATATTTCTATCATGGCCTGTCTGGAGCAGCGAGTGAATCAAACCAGCAAAGATCTGATAAGCAGTCTGTTCTGTGTCGTAACAGCATCGACTGTCATCACTGCCTTAGGTGGACATTGACAAATTCATTCTGCTCTGTCTGCTACAATCTAGTAAATGGTGTTGCACAGTGGAGATTCTCTGTATTGTCACAAAGTTTTAAAGTCACACCAAATCATTCAATCGTGACGTTGTGCAAAAGCTGCAAGCACACACTTCACGGCACACAGTGTAATGATTGACAATCTGAAAATAAAACACACACAGCACTGTACTTAGTTCAGAGTGTATTTAATGTGATATGAGCGCGAAATGTATTTAAGGAGACAAAGTGCAAAAGAGGAGCGGCGCACTCATCCATGTGCAAGGCAGGTCTTGACTTGTACGTTGTGTTGTTTCACTAATGTTTTATCAGGCTGTGCTGTATCACTGCGGATTGCTTTGTCAATAACCAGCCTTGTGCCTGACTGAGTAAGAATCTGAGATTGTCAGGTTGAGTGACAGGCTGGAGATGGCAGATAATTCAAAGAAATTGGAAGTGTGAAATCTTTAAGGGCCACTTCTTAACACAGCAAATGCCAGGGTATCTTTCCATCAGCTGCTGCTCTCACAAGCCACCGCATTGTTAATGGTGGCTTGTCTGTCCATCAAGACCGCTTCAGGAGGGATTTAGACCTGTTTGGCGCCTTATCTCTCTGACTGCCTCCCACTAACCTGACCACTGCCTCGGCCTTGAGTAGTGTGTGGTGTGTTCCATGTGGTTCATGATGGTCATGAATTGGTACTTCTCCAAAGCATTACATGTATTTTTGTCTTTTTCTGTATTTATACAGATATTGATTTTTTTTTTTGTCTGACAGTGCATTGTTATTGTTACCCATTCAGTAGCCACATATATCAGAGTGTGTAGCACTTGTTAATTTAGCTGTCAACACTACTCTTTAACCTTACATTGCAGCAGTGAAAGCATTACTTGTCCTTGAAAATGTGTCTGTTGTAGTCTGAATAAATGCAGTGAAGCCAGCATCTGTTCTCAGATGTGTGCAAAAGCATTGTCCTTAATAGGAAGCCCAAAATAAAGGCTGTCAGTTCCAAATAACTATTTCCATATGAGTCACATCTTTAGGTTTCCAGATATGGCCCTTGGTGATAAGAAATTAAAATATATATGTGATTTTTTATGATGTTATGTTATGTTATGTTATGATGTTTTTGTGATGTTATATTAGTAGTTATTATTATTTTATTCCAGGAATAGGATTAAGAATGTCAACATGAATATCATTGAATTGCATTTATGTATCAAGTGCAAAATGTGCTGTGGTCCACTCAAACGCTATTGTAAAAGTAAAGATTTTCCCAAAAGTGTGAGAGCAGGCAATGAATCACTGTCTTCTATGAATATACATTTCATTATTAAGTTGAGATCTGGGACATTTGAATACCCAAAATTAACCTAAAAGTAATTTGAAATCTAAGTTAATTATTAGTTTGATAATGAGGTTTATGATTAAGAAGTTAATAAAAGAAACAAAAAATCTTTTTTGTGCTGGAAAATAAAACCAAGAATTCACAGAGGAGTAAAAAAGTGGTGTGTGTGTCTGAGTGTGTGTGTGTGCCTCTACGTTCACTTATCTCAGCAGAGCTGCCTCAGTCAAAGTTAAGTATTACAGTTTTGTCCTGACCTAACTTGCTCTCTCTCTCTTTCTGTTACTTACTAAGTCCTTATACAATCTAAATAGTTAAGAAGTACAAAGAAAAGAAAGAAGACAGGAAGAAGGAAAAACAAGGTAAAAATGGATCCTCACATCTGCTAATCCGGGAAAAAAAAGAAAAAAAAAAGCTTTGAATCTGTCCTCTGTTTGTATGTACAGGGCAATAATGAGAGAAAATAGACAGAGAATGGAGGGGAGGGGGACTAGTGAAGGACCCAGAGAGAGGGGAAAAGAAATAAACAAAGAGGAAAAGAAAGAAATATGTCCCCTATTTTCCCCTTCTAATGGTTTCAATTCCCTACCATAGCTCCCTGTCACAGAGAGGTAGTTCCCAGGCTGACACATCTCAAGCTGTTCAAACATCCATTAGGATGTTTTGTTTCATACACACTACAAATACAGCAAGACGGGAGAGAAACGGGCAGATGACGAGGGGGAAATTGAGGAAAAAAGAAAAGAGATAGAAAGACAAGGAAGAAGAGAAAAAAAGAAGAGGGGAATGAGCTGATGGGAACAGCAGAGAGGGGAAAAGAGGAAATTTATCAAGAAACTCGTGTGATATTTAATGATCCTTGTATGTGGAAAGGGAAGACCACACCAGCTCGTTCTCCTCCGCCAAATACCGATCCCCTAACTTAATTTCCTGCTCAATTGCTGTTCTATAGTGCATAGTACAGTGATACAGGCTGGTAATATAGAAAACAGATTGCCTGTGCGGCGAAGTGGATAAGGCTGAGGCTTGTGCTGCTGGAGACCTGCTGTCTCCAGGGGGGTCTTGTCGGTGGGCTTCACAAAACCAACAAAGCCCATCTTTCTCTGCGACTGGCAGCAGCTGGCAGGTAGATCTTCAAGCGCTGGAGGTGGGGAAGTGGATCTGTGGGTATGGTGTGTGTGCATGTAAGTGTGTCTTTTTCCTGCAGTGTGTGTATGTAGCGCAGAGTCGTGGTGTTCTTTGTAGTGAAGACTTCCACAGTTTTCCATCTTGTTTGCTCACGTGCTAGTACTCCAGTCTACTCAAAAATGTAGGCCTGCACGGACAGCAACCATCAATCAGTGAATGGAAGAGTGTGCAGCTACTGCTACTATGTTTTCCCAGAGACACACTTGCAGATACACACTTTCTGTCAGGAATATACATATGTATAGAGTACACCTGTTTGTTAGTGTGCAAGAGCATTCGAGTGATTATATTTTGTGGATTCTTTCTTAATATTATTCTGTTTATAGCTCTTGTTCTTGTCCTCATATTTTATGAGGTTATGTGCTCAGACACATTTTGTATGTCTGGGTCAAACCAAATAGTAAATTATTAGTCACTTTGCATTGTGAATACCTAGTCGTGTGCCTGTGAAGTCTCATTTGTCAAGTAGGCCAGTATATTCTTACCGCGTCTGCCTGTAAATCTGATTTTGGTTGTATCCCAGTTCTTTTAAAGTTATTTCATTCAGGAAGTGTCACTAACCTAGTTGCCACTGGGTTTGCACTAATGTTAGCAGTGTGAACCTCCTCTGACCTCTCAAAGTGACATGGTTTTGTTGCGTAACAACCTTGTGTAATGAACTTCCTCCCAGGAGATGTCATTAAGGACGGGAATGTTTGTCTTCCGCTCGCACTAAAATGAATATTCAGCTATTATCGCTGTGCAGCATTCAGATCTGATAGGAGTATTGGGTTTCAGCTTGTGCAGAAGAGAGACAGAATCCCACTCCAGATGGGTTTTATTTACGGTGTGTGTCTGCCAGATCAACCACTGGTTCTTTCTGAATTAATCTCATCTTACCTGGTTTTGCAGTGTTAAGCTAGTTCAGGTCAGCCTTCAATCTTAATAGATGTAGTTTTATCTGGCGTACATGATAAAGTCTCTTTTAATTTCTGTTTTATCCAGATTTGCATATTTGTTTTCACCAATGTCCTGCTGTAGGCCACTAAAGATCTGTAATAACACGGCTAGGGTTTCTACAGGGCGACCACACCAAGAACCACAGAGATGTGGATGGAATATAGTTGTCAAAAGGCTTTCCATCATACACAGGGATTGAGCAAAGGTTTTCCTTGATAAATGAGCCCAGTTGGTCAACTTATCGGCAGTCTCAAGGCTGTGTGCCTTCATGGCTCGTCTCCTTTTCCCATGTAGGAGGCAGTGCAGGAGGACAAAGCTCTGTATGTGTGTGTGTGTGTTTGTGTATGTATGAGAGACAAATAGACACGTAAAGAACGTAAAATGATCATTATTAGAATTCCAAGGTTCATCTATTTTCCAAAAAGACTCTCAAAAACAAGAAAGAAAAACAAGCGCTCTGCTCTGTCCATTTTCCCTGAGTATCATCACTGTAATAGTAAATATAACTACAGGAAGCAATGATTTCTATGCCAAGTTATGTGGATGTTTATACTGCTGCTCGACAATATTTCTGATTAAAGATAAACTACAAAAATAAAATAGAAGCTGCATTAGTACAACAGTGAGAAAGAGGAAATGGCGGGGTGGGTCCCGGCAGACTGATGTACCTTGTAAAGCAACCCCCCCGCTCCTTGCTTTCACCGGAGGAGTCAGTGCCAACATGGCTGCTCGAGCTCCAGGCCTGCAGGGCTTGACCCTGCTCATGCTGCCAGATACCATTTCTCTAAATCCAACCTCAAAATGAATCTTCAGACCCTGGCATAATTCCTCATCCTCTCCTCTGTCCTCCTCACAACATCGCTCTCTCTGTTCCACCGGGTCATAGGGAAGGAGCGGAGCCTCATCTTTTAAATTCCTTTGAGTCTAAAATATTAAGAGTTGTTTTTGAGGATGAGTATTTTTATGGAGCAGGCTGTCGGGGGGTTCCTCCCTAAAGGTTTATCATCCTGGCAGCCATGGATGGTTTCTTTTTAGGGCTGTTTTGGGTTGTCCTCCCCTGAGTCTGGACCTCTGAAACATAGTGGCATGAATCCTTGGCAAATGCTGTGCAAATAGAGTCATTAACGCTGAACGTCAAGTTTAATTGAAGGGCTTATTGTGAGTGTTTTAATGTTCTGTTGAACTCATTCTAAACTGCGCTGTATGAAATCACCTCATCTTTTATTTAATGGAAAACTGTGATGAAATTTGGGCTCTCAGAAAACACAAAAAAAAATGGTGTACGCTGCACTGTACAGAAAGAAAAGTAATAGATTATGTTTTCAAGTGGATTGGCACATATATCAAAAATGTAAAGCCATGTTTTATTTAGCTGAAGGAGTTTATTGTTTGCAAATCTTAAAGCCAAATGTGGGATCACTTGTATCCAACTTTAATTGCTTGTGTTGAATATATGGCTTATGAGTTTAGAAAGTCATTTCAGCTGACAAGTCTCCATAATAACCACTGATTTATTGTCATAGAAAAGTGAAATAATAGGTTTTCTGTCTAAGGCCAATCACTGAGTGGTTTTATTGGATTTTCCTCTCTTCTAATAACTTTGCATTATTTTGGTTTCACAGCACAGTATATACTAATAAGTCACCCTTATGCTCTCCATTCTCCAACATTTAACAACGCAAACAAAAAAAAAATATTTTCCATTCCTGCTAGTGACAGATTCCGGGACTAGGGCAGGCCAGTGGACTTGGACAAAGTCAGAGAGCTATTGAGTTTTTCCTCTTTCCTCTCAGCCTATGCAAGAAATTGTGTTTTCTTTTTGTGTTTTCTTTAAAAATGTAGCTTTGCTTTTCTGTTTTTTCTCCTCAGCGTAGTCAGAGGAAGAGGTTTAAAATTTAAGGCTCCACTAGAGGTTGTGCTTCAAGCCCTCCCAACTCCGTCACCACCACCACCACTGAGTCAAACCACCCACTATGTCTAAGGTCACTAGCTAGCCAAGGCGAAGGCTGTTCAGCAGGGCTGCAGCAAACTTGGCAAAGGCCCTGGTTAGACTCCCTGCTGCTCCATGGGACATACCAGCTCCTTTGCCAAGTCAAATAACACATTTAGTGAATTGAAAGTAAGATTTAAGTGGGGCAGTACAATGCGGCCAACCCTCTCATCTCTGAGCCGGTCCTTCGCTTTGTGTGTTAGAGTGTGAAAACTGCTCTTGTTCTCAGGGACTTAATCTTCGTTCTTGCTGATTATTGAAAACAGGTCAGTTGGGTGTGGAGGCTCCACCCACCATTTCTTTCCCCTAAGTTTAGTCACTGCTTTTATTTCTCATCACCTCACTCTCTCTCTCTCTCTCTCTCTCTCTCTCTCTTTGTGTCTTTATCTCCATCCATTAGCAGCACTCTTTTCTCCTCCCTGTGTGCATAAGTACATTTTGTAAAAGAATTTAAAAGCAAGTTCAGTTCAGCCTCTTTTTATGAGCTATATTCTGTAGAGTATAATGCTGCTTAGAATGCTTATTCTGAAGAAAAAATATAATTCTGTTTAGTCATTTCTAACCAGTGTTACAAACGCATCTTATCAGCTTACTATCGGCATTCTGTAGTAAACTTCTGCAGCTTGTGAGTTGGCGTCCAACACATCACAGATGACCAGACGACGGTGAACAGAATGTATTAATTTGTCATTAAGTTGCTAATAAGGTTGTTAAATGTTCTGATGTAAAATGTTGTTATATGTTACAACAGACATCTGCGGCTAGCTTTATAGTCCCAGTAGTAGTAAATGGGAGTGTGTATAATAATAATAATAATAATAGTAATAATAATAAAATACCCAGGGCTTGCATGATTTCATAATCCCTGCATTTTTCCACATAACGCTTAAAAAAAATATTGCATTGTAACTTGACACAGGTAGTGATGTAATATGTGACTTGCAACATCATTGGCTTGCACCACAGATGGTAAACTAACCACGGGCCTCAAAAAATGCAGCTCATTTGCCTACAAAAATATCAAAGACAGAGCAAAACAGTACCCCGATGTGTTAAACGAAACCTGGGGCATGTTATTTTGCACCCCATGCACCTGTACACTGGAACATAAAAGAAAATCGACGCTGGAGAGCCACTTTTTCAAGCGCGAAACATTTGAAAATGGTTTCCGCTGCAGCGAACAAGAAGCAAGCCAAACAACTCACATACACAGTGGCTTCAACCTCCAAAACACTTGTGAGGGCTGAAAGAATCGAGGTGAGTAGCCTACAACAAGATTGAATCTGGTCAGGTTGATAAAGAACGAGTAAATGAACACAGAATAGACACAAAAAAGAGAGGGAGAGAGAGTGTGTGTGTGTGAGAGAGAGAGAGAGAGAGAGAGACTGTGTGTGTGAGAAAAAGAGATTAAAATAGCACTATTAGAAATGTTACAATAAATGTTGCAATACTGACTGTATTTAATTGAATGGGACAAAGGGTTTTATCGTTAGTAACAGGTTGTGTGTGTGTGTGTTTGTGTTTGGATAAAATAGCCTAATGATTAAAATAAATGCTTTTACAATACGTTATAATGCTGAATTGTGTTAAATTCATTAGCTGTGTGTGTGACAGAGAGAGAAAGAGAGAAAAAATAAAGAACAGCCCAATAGTAAAAGAAAAAAAAAAACAAACTTCTGTTGTAGATTTGTGAGACCTGGGTCATCACCTGCACTGCTGTCAACATTCCACTCTCTAAGAGCGACCATCCTACAATGAGGAAATTCTTGAATGAAAAAGTTATCAACGGCGGAGCCATTCCAGGGTTTCTCCAGCTTCAAGAAAAGTACCTGGGAGCAGTATATGAGAGGGGAAAAAGAAGAGCTGAAGACACTTCTTGCAGGAAAACCTGTTGCTGTTATATTTGATGAGACTCCAGGTGTGGAGGGGAGATGCGTGCTGAACATCCTGCTTGCACCACTGGAGAAGGATCAGTTTGGTCAGATCTTGGCCTACCTTGCAGACACGGTGTCCCTTGAGCAGTGCAATCATTCCACTGTATCCATGGCTGTTGTAAGATGTCTACAAGAATACAGCACTACCAACGAGGATGTGACCGTGTTTGACACCGATATTGCAGCATACATGAAGAAAGCATTCACAAGTGCTCTGCAGGTGCTGTACTCCAACTCACTGCACATGATATGCATGGCACACATAATGAAACTTATTGGCAATGCCTTCCGCAAATCTTTTGTTCACTTGAACAGCTTCATGATGAGTTTCTTACAGATGTTTTTCAATGCTGGATCACGCAAGAGAAGATATCTCCGCTTCATGACAAACAAGCTGCCAAGAAAAAAGGTGACCATGCCTCTAAACCCCTGTGCAACACGCTGGAACTCCTGGTTCTCTGCAGTACAGTACCACCAGGAGTACTCTGGACTGCACAAGGAGTTCATTGAGATAGAAATAGAGGTAAACAAATGTGTGACTTCCTTCACATAACAGCAATTATCCCTTTCTTCACAAATTAGGCCCCTTTACATCTACACACACACACACAAACATGAATTAGTTAATTATATCCAAGTAAATATGTAATAACATTTAACTACTACTGTTTGACCTAATCACTTTCTTTCTCTTCTCTTTCTCTTTGTGTTTTTATTCACAGGTGTGTGGGAGAAGTGTGCCACATTCTGTGAAGAAAATCCAAGAAATACTTCAAGACCCAAACCTAGCTCAGACCCTGAATGTGCAGATCAATATCATGGCTGACAAGTACAAACTCATCATCTGTCTACTAGACATCTTCCAGAGCAGACGCCCAATGACCACGGAGATCTTCAGTTGTCCGGAGGATCTGCAGGTGGTCATCGCTGCCAATAAAGAGCTGCAGTATGAGGTATGTGGCAAATACTTTGAGAAGTTTGACCTACCACACCCCACGAAGACCAAGATTCTCCGCACAGTTGGCCAGGCATACAACAATGCTGAAGAAAAGCTCACCAAGTACATGTTGGATGGACAACCAGCCATAAGTTCTCTCCAGCAGGTCAGGGTGTTTGACACTCGTCACCTTGCATTCCTAGATGACTCTGTAGCAAACTACGAGGCCATTCCAGGTTTCACTGACACGTACATGATTTTAATTCTTATTTCACAGCCCTGGGTCCAGCAGCACTCAGAGTTGCCCCATCTGGTGTGGTGGACTTGGATGTGTTCTGGGATGTCTTACAGGGGAGACTTCCTGTACTGTCTTCCTTGGCCCACCAATACAAAGATGCTGTCTCCAACTCAGCGGATGCTGAGCAAAGCAGCAGCATTTACAAGCTGGTGTTGTCTCGTTGAAGGAGATCAACTACCAACCAAAACCTCAAAGCCTTGGTCTTCTTATACCACAATCACTGGGTCTGCAGTGGAGCGTTTGAGAGGGAGAAGAGAAAGGAGATGGAGGATGGGGAAGACATGGATGTTGAGGGAGAGGAGCTGGAGGAAGACAAATGGATTGGATACAGGCTGCACTGTGTAGTTTTCATACACAGTGGACTCTCATTTAATGCAGGAATTAATACAACTTTATAGTATATAGTTGCAAGATTGCACTTCTAGTTTTTTGGTTACCTACAGTATGTGTTCATTTTTCATACACAGTGAAGTCATGTTTCATTCAGCAGTTAATACCACTTTACTGATCTAAGTTTGCACTTTCTTTTGGTAACCGATGTGTTCATTCTAAAAACCTTAGTTGTAAAATCATTACACTGTTTTTGGGCACATAGCCTAAATTTAGTACATCTGTACCATTTCAAGAAATTGCACTTTGTTTTTGTTGTTTTGCATAGCAATACAATATTCATTCATCATCTGAACCCGCTTAATCCTCACTAGGGTCGCTTGGAGCCTATTCCAGCTACTTAAGGGCGAAGGCGGGGTACACCCTGGACAAGTCACCAGTTCATCGCAGGGCTGACACAGAGACAAAC
>JAPQRQ010000028.1:21451226-21474911 GCA_037367365.1 Apogon talboti | reverse complement strand
ATGTTTTATGTATTTTTTCTTATACTTCTGTACTTACTTCCAGCAATCAAATCCAGAGAAATCTATAATTGTATATTATGTAACCACTGTCATTTCCTTTGGTTGCCTGTCAGTGGTTGTTAATTTTTCATCTTTCTTGTGGTTATTACATGAAATGACGTGACTTACATGACACAAAACATAGTGCAAATAAAACTTAAAATACATTACCTCCTCTGTAAACATGATTTCTGCTTTAGTCACATCAGATACATTTTCCCAAACAATGGTGTTAAATACGGCACCCACGCTACTTCACAAAGTCATCTACTAGTACAGCATTTGTTTGGATTGAGAAACTGCAAGCAGCAGAAATTATACACAGTTATTTTAACACTGTTGCCTTGAAAGATTTGCTCACTAAATTTTATAAGAGTGAAAGTGGTGGAAGGTGCGTCTGACTTCCTATTGTGTTTTATTTTTTTCTATACTCTTTTCTCCTTTTCTCTATGCATTTTTCAGTAACAGTAGGCTATTTAAGTAAAGATAGATTGATGGATAGAAACCACAACGGCAGAAATTGTACTCTACATGGCCTGTGAGGCATGCTTCTCAAAGCAGTTATGATTTGATTACACCCAGCTTACTGTGGGTGGACAAGACTAGTTTGTAAACATGCCATTTATCTGTCATCATTCATTATGCAATTACATTGATCACTTCTGTTGTATCTATCAAAATCATTTAGCCATAGAGGATCCCTGTCTTTGTGACTGAGTCCTGTCATGCCCACAGCTAAGCAAAATCTTACTGTGTATCATGTTTGTGGTGATGTCAGCTCAAATGATGAGCCTTAACGAGGACTGAAAGTGTGTTATTTTTCTTTGCTGTTGTGTAGCGCTGTGTGTACAAACTCTACGCTGTATGGGAAAAGTACAGCAGTTATGAGCCAGTGTGGTCAGGCATAACAAATTGGGGCCAGAGGACTGTTGTAACACATTAGCTGCTGCCACAAAGAGGTCAAACTCAGCTCTGTTAGTTAGAAGTGTTAGCAGGGTTTAGGCAGAGACGGAGCCTTGCTGCTTGTGTCTGTGCAGAATAAACAGTGGGACAGAGACTAGTGACAGTTCTTGACCTTCCCACAGCCACGGATCAGCATTCACCTGGTCATCTGTGCCAAATCTAAAGAAACCAGTATTTTACTTGTTACATTATGCCTTTTGTGTGTGTGTGTGTGTCCCTAGCTTTTTCACTCATGTGCAGCAGTGCATATTTTAAGCATATCCCAATTTTTTACAGCGCACATTGGTGTATGTTAGGGTTTTATCAATGGTATGTAACGCACATGTATATGTTTTATGATTATTATGAATATCCATCCAGTCCTTTGAGGTTCGTGGCAGTGCTGTAGCTTATCCCAGCTACCTACAGGCAAAGGTGAAGTACACCCTGGATGTCTCGCCAGTTCCTCACAGGACTGACATACTCAGATGAACAACCATCCACACTCACATCCACACCTATGGCCGGTTTAGACTGATCACTTGATCAGTCTGTGGACGGTGAGTACCCGGAGAGCATCCACACAGACATGAGGAGAACATGACTCTGGAATCTAACACAGGGCCTTCTTGCTGCGAGGTGATAATGCTAACCTCTACACCAACGTGCCATCATTATGAATGAATAAATATGAATAATTATTGTTAGAAATTAAGGTAGAAATTATGCTGTTACTGTTATAGCATTAGATTCTTGGACGCCTGCTTTTTGTTTATGTTTTACCAAGGAAAAGGTAGATATGATGTGGCCTTGGCTTGTCAGGGCTGGGTCTATCAGGAAATACAATAGTTTTCTTGACAAAAATCACTATTTTCATTTTTACTACTTGTATGTTTTATAATTGTGATGTGCAATCAGCGAAAAAGAGCATCAGGGTCCGAGCTATTCTCAGGTGGTATTGGTGGGTCTAAACAGAATGCAAGAGGGGAAAAAAAATAATTCTACACATATGCACACACAGAAGCATTCCTGGTAAATGTCAGGTGCACTGGTGCGACCAGTCAAAATGGTCAGTTGCACTTGACAGATTTTGGTTGCATGTTCAACCAAAATGGTTGCACTTGAGAGTTCTGCAAAGTCCAGCTGGTCGCGGCTCCCAGGGTCTACTTCAACGACCCCACTCTCTCTCTCTCTCTCTCTCTCTCTCTCTCTCTGTTACACACACACACACACACACACACACACCTACTGTACCCACCCACAAAGTAACACTCTCCACCATTGCTCATTGTCTGGCTCCAATCTTTCTGTATCCTCTCTCCCCACATCTCCACCCACCTTCCCCTTCTTTACTTTTGCTGTATCTGTCATTTTCACCCCCTCTCCATTTTTGATCCAGTGGCTGATAATGATGAATTTCCCTCAGCTGTACAGGAGTTGGCAGAAAAAGTTTGCTCAGCAAAGTTTTGAAAGTAAAGCGAAGAGAGTGCTGCTTATTATATTAATGCAAGTTCAACATGATACTCCGTAAGACAAAGCCATTTTTCCTCATTTAGCATCTCTTGTGTGTCTTTTGCAAAATAAGCTTTTTAAGACAAGTTACTTTTTTTCACTTTAGTAATTTTTTCATCATGCTGCTACTTTAGATAATCCATACACCACTGCACGTTGTCTGCCTTTGTGATGGTGATTTTAGCCAAGGTCTTTTAAACGGAAAGATCACCTGCTGATGGCACAAAGTCAGCAAAAACTAAAAATAAAAGCAGTTTGGAGTCCAGTGCAGTGGTTAAGGTAATGTGAAATTCTCATAAAACAGTCATGTTGCCTAATAGGTTTGGTTTTACCATTCATTAAAATCCCATAGGAAATTAATATTTAGAATTATTTGATGTGAAATCTAAATCCAACATGTTTTGTCAACCTATTTTTTCATTCAGGCCATAGAACTTTTTATTAAAATGTTTGTTTGTCTCTGTTATTAACACTGTTATTGAGGTTGCGATACTGTTATAGTTAAGGTTTGGTTAAGTTTAGGCACAAAAGCAACTAAGGTTAGAGTTACAGAAACATTATTTAATCCAACCCCTTATAATATATGTGTATTTAATAATTAACATTTACTGGATACTTTTGCTTCATCAGTTATTGAAAGAATAAGCTAATCTCAGAACAGATTAGGTTGAGGAATAGCAAGACTAAATGTTCAGTCCAGGCCTTGTGTTAGCCGTTATGTGAAACCTACTGTTTTGTGCCGACTGGGAATGATCTACATTAAGGTCATTTCACTATAGGATGACTTGAGTTGAATGTTTCAACCGTAATGGGTACCTGTAAACCACGGTTGCTACCAAATGTTGCTCAGACTTTCCTCAGCACTGCTCAAATATTTTCCCAGTCAACTGTCATATGCGCTGTGCTTCATTAAACTGCCTACATCACTGAGCCTTATACCGAAGATGCAAAACACCATCAGCCTTTCATGTAGCTACATTGGGTAGAGATTTGCAATACCTGGTTAATTGGCCTAAAGCTTGTATATACAGTAATTCAATTCCAAGGTCTCTGTTGGTCCTCCTAATGCTTTTTTTCCTTCTCTCTTCCTCTCAAGCCTTCTCTCTCTCGCTCTCTCTCTCTCTTTCTCTCTCTCTCTCTCTCTCTCTAGGATTATGTGCAGGTTACAGAGCGAGCATAGTGTGGATTAGCAGGGTCGTTCCTCCATGCTTGGTGCCTTTCTTAATGTGATTATGCATCATCAGGCTTGTTTACTGTTAGCTACTTCATTGTTGAGACCTGACAAAAGTTCAGCCCCCTTCAACCCACTTTCTGGTGCACACGCCCACACACTCATAGAGTACTTAAGCTGTCAAAACGCCCTGCTCATCTTCTGACAAACAAACAAATTACACATTTTCATTTTGTGGGAGTTTTTTCCTCTTTCAGGGTTGCACGTATTGGGAAATATGTGATATTAGTGATGTAAAATCTTGGGAATAGGACCTCATTTTCCTCTGGGGGATTAGACAGTGCACTGGAGATCAGGTGTCTATACGTTCCCTTTAGCTAGAGTCCACTATTACCATCTTTAACCGTCACATTCCGCCTTTCATTAGCCTAATGAAGCCATCAAGACAGCCTGTTTGTACAGAGCATTGGCCTAGCTCTGTCAGACTTCCCAGCTACGCACTCCATCAGTGGTGAATGAGCCTCTGTGTGGCCTGAGGGGGGTGTGACTTAGACTTGGTGTGTCATTAGCCATTGATGTTATTGGCTCATTATCTCCCAATTAGGCTGCTATCAGAGCTAGCTGGCGTTTTCATTACAACGTAGACCTCCATGATCTAACAAAGACCAATGCTGCTGATTAAAGATGGTTTCAGCAATAACATGTAGTGTGAGGTCTTTGAACTCTCTGTGATATAGTTAGAGCGGAGGTGATATAACACAATGAAGCTGATTAGAGAGGGCATGTCTCTTATTGTGCCACTTACTGAGGTTAAGGTAGAGTAATACTGATTAATGCGCTCTTGGTAGCGCGTTTTGTTAATAATGTACAGTCAATTATGAAACAGAATAATTGAGGATGGTAACAATTAGGCTTTCAAAAATACAATGGACATCAATTTTGATTTCATATTAAGACTCTCCATCTTTAAGTGTAAGCACCCACTGGTCCTCTATTCATATTCAGGATATGAACATGTATGTCTGCACACACTGTACCGATGGAGTGTATGACCGCTGAAGGACAAATAAAAGTCTAAGTGTGTGTGTGTGTGTTGAAAGACTAATCAGGTCTGTTAATCACCCAGGGTTGGTCAGCCTGTAAGGCAGGGACAAAATTCGTCTCTCCTCAGGTAAATCAGAATTAGGAAATAAAGTCCTGCAAATGAGAGGCCTAGAAAAAGATTATAGTCACCATGTTTGTCCTTCACTTTGACCATGGAATCAGTGCCAGCTGGGCAATACTTCTCCCTCATGTTGTATTACTTTTTTTTATTTAATCTCCTACTGACTCCTCAGAGGGATGAGATACATTAGGGTTGTCTGTTCAATGCAATCAATTTTTTAGATGTGTCGCTACAGAATATGAGAGATAATTGACATGTCTTTCTCATAACTGCGAGTGCATTTTGATTTAGATTTTTTTTTTTTATCCAACAAAACCTTCTCCAATAGACTTTGATTTAATGGAGGAAAGAGGAAGTGTAACTGCTTCCTGTAACTGCTAGCATGAATGTTGGTATGTAAGCATTTGCGCTCGTGGCTTTACCAGAGTGCTGCATTTCTGCCTGTTTACCCATTAGAGGGGTTAGATCCCTGATCCGTGTGAACTCAGTAAGTGTCTGCCTGGTGATTAACTCCACATCGCAGCACAACGTCTTCCCCCTCACTGCATAAATGGGCTTTAATTGAGGGAGCTGGCTCCTTAGCAGGGAACCTCTTTTCACTCTGTGTCGATTAAAACGTCATTTTACAGCCAAAAAAGAAACACGTTCCCAATCACTGCCCTTGAATTATTGTTCTGTAGCTCGAGGCTTGTATTTTAAAGTCACTGAATAATTGCAATCAGATTATTCTAATCAAGTGCTGGAACAGTAATTACAGGTTGCAGTCATTTAAGCTGCCCTGGTAGTCCCATACACACTGCTGGTGTGCATATTAAAAGTTTATGTCGCAGGAGATAAATTTAATGAAGAGGATTGTAATCTTTCAGAGGTACTTTTAGATAGGTTTCACACGTGTATGAGGAGAGTACAAGCTCAATCTCAGCAACCAGACTAGCTACGCTAAAGGCATTTAGGCTGGATATTTTTTCCATCCCGTACGCCATTCTCCTCCTGCCCCCTCAGTTCTCTCAGTAAACCAAGCCCAAGCATTAGCACCAAACAGTTCTCCCAACAGGACTAGACGCGTTTCCTCCCACTCATCTCCCCCCACTGATAACCTCATCTGTGCCCAGGTCTGCATTTCATGTCAAGGCAAACGTTAGGTGACTTAGTGCTGTGCCAAGCTGTCAGAGAGGCATGAGAATTACAATCTGGAGGTCTGTGTGACAGTGGAACCGTCTCCCCTAATCCTGTTTACGCACATCCGCATCACCCCGTTCCCAAACAGAAACCTAAATGTGTGTGTGTGTGAGAGCTTTTTTTGGTGTGTATGCATGTGTGCATGCTTATATGTGTGCCTGTTTTCATCACTGTTTGAGTTTGTGTATGTCTTTGTGGCTATAGTTATGTCTGTGGCTCTCTATGTGTGTGAGACTGTCTCTGTATTGTGTTGATGTGGAAGGTGTCTTACATGCTCTGAATGTATAATTCAATATGACTAATCATGGTGGTGGCTGCCAACCCAGCAGCACTGGCTGACAGACTGGGCCCAAAGCTAATTTGATAAGGTTACAATGCTCTTGAGCTGAGATTCAGATTCAGCAGCAGTAGCAGTAGCAGCACAGCAACGATAGTACAGCATCTTGCGCAGCTACCTGAGATACAGTCCCAATTGACTATTTGGGCTTCTGTCCACGCTCAGCTTTTCTACACCTAATCCCTATTCATTTAATTTGGGAGTTCCAAAAACATCTCCCTCTGTTTTATACCCTAATTACTAAAAATATAGAGGAGAAGTGTGAAAAGGGGTATAAATAGAGTTTAACACGATAGTAATCATCAATAAAAGACAGTACCTGTGTCATTTGGAAGACACAGTGGCTCTTGGAAATTGATGAGAAAAGAATTGACCACCACAGCACATTACTTCCGTATATTTTGATAAAGCTAGTCACATTTTTATCTCAATATAGACAATATATTCATTAGTTCAATTACAGTTAAAAAAAAAGTTCACTTGTACTATGGTTTTTGTGAAGAGACTTTGTCATAATTGACAGTGTAGTAATGGAGAAACTCTCCTGAAGCACAGTGAATATGAATTTATTATTATTATTTACATGTGCCATGCAGTCATACTCAACATGCAAACATCTAACCAACCAGATGGAGCCTTGGATGCGTAGGCTATGCATTAAAACCCATTTGACCAATCAAATAAAGCCCCTGCTAAGTCATATTGTCATCGCCATAATGAATAATGTCATAATACAGTGCATTTTCCTCACGTCATCTACCATGTGACAAGTTTGAAACCGTTATTAAATGTGATGTATGTATTAGCAAATAACTCAATGTGATATAACCATAACCACTATGTACTTTACACTGTAGTTTGCTGTACTTCCTCTTGACCTGCAAAGGATGTACACACACAGTATTTTGATTCATTGGCATCTGTAAAATCAGAATCAGAGAGACAAGCAGGAAATGGAGAGGGTTTGTGGAGAGAAGGTAAGGGATTGAGGGATCGGGAGGGCATGCGGAATCAGCAGGCAGTACTCAGAGTCCAGCTGGCCCCCGGCTCCCAGGGTCTACTTCAAGGACCTCTCTCTTATTGTTACACACACATACACCTATTACACACAGCAACGCTCTCCTCCATTGCTCATTGTCTTTCTTCAACCTTTCTCTACCCTCTCTACTTCTACTCCCGTCAAGTACCCAGCAATTCAGAAGTGAAGTTTTATGAAGTCGGGAACTAAGCTTCAACCTGCTACTATTCCTTCTCCCTTATCATTTTTTTCTGATTATGCTGTAATGATGTGTGTCAGTTTTCAGTGATTGACTACAGTATGTTGTCCCACCAGGGTGGGTAACGTTGGCCACATGGGCAGATCAAACCACTTTGGTCATATTGGATATGAGGACTGGCATGGTGTCCTCGAGGGGTAGCTACTCTTGTTAAAATGTTAATCAAATTGACTGACAGACATTTAGGAGCTGAGCAATGCATTAGTTAACTGGAAATTGGAGTAATTCTAATTAGTATTGAAGATGATCAAGTTTTTCCCATTTGATTTATATCAGTACTGTTATATTTTGTGCTGGAGGTCTTAAAGTCCACAAACTCCTACTTTTTATTTAACCTGCTGGTTCCCTCTACCTTCCTTG
The DNA here is from genome assembly GCA_037367365.1 of Apogon talboti. Taxonomy (NCBI): domain Eukaryota; kingdom Metazoa; phylum Chordata; class Actinopteri; order Kurtiformes; family Apogonidae; genus Apogon; species Apogon talboti. The sequence continues at coordinate 21,466,929 of JAPQRQ010000028.1, read as the reverse complement.
CTACTCCCTGCTTCCTGTTGTTTTTTTTTTTTCCTGGTAGTAGTCAGCCCCGCCTGTTTCACTCACCTACTTCCCATCAGTCATCAGCCTAGCACTTCTGCTTCCAACACTCTCCTGTTGCCCACTTGTTTTGTACCAACATCCGTCCAGCCTGTTTATCTTCTACCAGATCTTTTCCTTGAACCCACCCTATCTCAGGATGTGCATCTTCTTGTCTTCAATGCTCGTCTGTCTGTCCATTTATTTACATGGTTGTGGTGTCTGAGTCCTCATGTGCTTCACCTATCTTCTGCTTCCCCCTTATGTGATCACTTCACTATATGTTCCTCCTGGTTTGCATCTCCCTGCCTGCTCTATTTACCCTCAGTTTTGTCCATATTTGACTTGGCCTCCACTTTCTGGTTCCCAATCCAGTCTCCACCTGATCGTCCCCCTGCCAACTCCCTAGCTTGTTTGTCTGCTTCAATCTCCAGCCTTCCTTCCCCTAGATCTGCTGTCCAAGCCACCAGCCTGTTCCCTATCTGCAGTCCTCCATGGCTACCCACTTTGATATTTTTCTCCACATTTGAGCCACTTGTCCATACATACACAGTGTTTTAGTTCACAAAATGGAAATTCTTAGAAATTCTCTGAATATGTGAATATGCTCTTGAAACACGAAGCACAGATGTATAAATCAGAGTATGACCTGTAGTAGATCATGGTCAACACGGATACCGTTTGGAGACAGACCAGATAGGTGTTATGGCCAAATTCACATAATATAAAGAATATACAATTTGAACCAACACAAATGTATAAATTCACGTGTCATTGTGTCTCACCTTCATGACACATTAAAGCCTCTGCATCTGTTACATCCAGAGTTCTCCACAGTGTCTACAGTTCTAAGTTGGCCTTGTTTGTGTGAGGGCTTGTACGAGTTTGTTGCCATTTTTTTTTTCCTTTGTCTTAGATATTTTGTATAATGATGATTTTGCAGACAGAATATTTTTTAAAAGGAATAAGAAAATCTACATGAGTTCCACCTTTTGTCAGACCTTTAACCTCTCGCTAGTGTTGGCAATAAAGCTCTCTAAACGTTTGCCAGGGTTTTCTGTACTCTTGTGTTTTGAACCTGTACATACATTAGAGGAGGTGCAGATGGGATTCTTTGCTTGTGCGTAAAGCTCCAAGAAACTTCATAATATGAGAAGGACAATGCATGGACAAATGGAAGCTCCTGAAGAAAGATGCTAGTAATTCCAATCTATAAAATAAAACTGAAGCCCAAATGTTCTAATTCAAAGTTACCACCAAAACATTTTCTTTTTTGGTTGTAAACAGAATCACGACTCACTTGTGATGAAATCATCACTGTTGGTAATAGTTTTTAGAGTTTTTGAGCCTTCACACCTCCATGATGATGTGGAATTGTTTTAGTATTGTTATCATACAACCCTACATCATGAAATTTGTATATAAAAATAGGTGGAAATTCATTAGAGGCTCACATGTTTCCGTACAACTGTTTTGTGATTCTCTGTCATACCGATGCCCCTGAACTACTCCTGTTGCACACTCAGACACTGATCACGTCCATCTCAGACTGTTTCTGACTTAGCATCTGTTTTTAGAATCATCAAATGGTTGGGGTAAAATTCAAAATGGAGGTAAAGTCACACTTAAGGAGTAAATGTTAAGCATGGATTCCTTATATTTGTATGAGCCATTATCTGTTGAACAGTCACTGGGCAGCTGTGTATTTTTAGTTGGGAGTTTTCTGTATTGGTGTATGATAAAGGAAATCTCTACCTGTCTAGCAGATTCAGCTGTAATCTCAACTTTTGTCAGAGATCATTGTCTTTGCACAAGGGATCTCATCATTTCTGAGAGATATTGGTGCAGGAAACCCTCTGTCAGAGCATTTGAACATACAAATCAGTCCGCTGCTAACATCAAATAAAAGGTAGAAGAAATGGCGAGAGAGCAAGAGGCAAGGGGTGTCAGCAAATGGTTAAGATAAAACTGGCAGGTTATTACACTTTTTTCCATTTCGAAGTCCAATATAAAATTTCTATTATAAGGCCAATTAATTACCCCTGCAAAATGGCAAATGTGCATCCTTGTCAGGTGGAGTGTACTCTGATGGCCTTTCCTCAAACAGAGAATGTGAAGATTTGATCTCTTCTAATGGTTCTGCAGGAAAGGGTAATTACGGCATGGTCAAAGCTAATTTGCTTTCTGCCAGATGAACTGTTGTATTTTATTGCAGGCTGACATTTTAAAGTAATTATGGCACTGTTGACCCCAGACAATTTCAGTTGTAGCGTGGTCTTGGGTGATCCTCGCTCTCTCTTTCGCTCCCTTTCTATTCCTCTCTCCCTCTTCCTCTCTCTTTCTCTCTCTCTCTCTGAATGGAAGTCAGAGGCGTAACAAGGTAATGACACGGACGGAGAGAGCCATATGGGGCTCCTTCATCCAGCTCACAGCCTCAAACCTTCACATCATCATTACCCGCCATGCATTTCACATTGACTTTGCATCCAGATAGGAATATATGCCACTTCCATGATGATGTGTGTGTGGGCATGTGTTTTCTTGCAAGTGTGTGCATGTAGGTCAGAGTCCATTCTTGTGTGTGTGGGTAATGTGTATTGTCCTTTCATCCCTGGGTTGCATTCATTGCCCATCCCATAGATCCATGTATCGATGAGGGTGTAATTATGTGCCTCAGTGATCATCTCTCTGTTTCTTTACTGCACAGGAATTAAGTAGGCAAAGGTCAGTGTGTGCTCCCTGAAAATTGCCTGCAGAAAATCATATGGCGATGAGAGCAATTATGGATTTTTCTCCCCCTCTCAGGACCCCTCTCTCTCTCCCTCGTACTCTTTTTCTCAGTATTTCTCCTTTTGTCGATGAACATTTGAGCAGATGTCAATCGATGTGTGCTTCTAGCAACCTCCATATTTGTACTGCAGCTGCCCCCTAAATTATCTCTTCTGTATTCTCTAGTTATTTTTGGAAATGCATGCAGACAAGGGCATGCACGTACAAACGCATGCAGAGAGTGTTGCAAATCACTGAGAGGGTATGCTAATGAAAACAATGGTAAAGAAATGCTTCATTACCTCAGAAGATTATGCGATGAATTGTACTGGCAGCAGCATACATAAATATACCACTGTACCCTTTCACCTGTTTTAATATTCACTGATGTTGAGTTACGGGAAAATACTGCCTTAATCTGAATAATTGCGGCAATGTGTTGCTAATACTAGGAGCTAACTAATCTGCAAGACTTTTACCTGCATTATTATTATCATTGCCGCCTCAGTGGTACTGCAGTTATTTCTGTTTGCACCTGTAGGTCAAAATCTACAACATAATTCAATGTTTTTGCGCAAGACTGGGCTGTACCATATTTCAGTCTCAATAGTCGTCTGGATCAGGATGCACATGCATGGTGTATTTCCACTGAATGGTACAGTTTGGGTGATTACGGTTTGGTATTTTGTGTGTTTCCGTTATAAAAGTGACCCATAGCATACTATTTCTTGGTAACCATCTGTTGGATGTCCATAGGAAAAATGACATGGTACAGTTAGGGCGGAGCTAGACCGGCATCACCCACTCCGTTGATTGAGTGACAGAAAAACATCACTTTTTGTTGCTGGATGTACTCCATTGTTGTTGTTATTTGTGTTGTGTTCGTTGTTGTTTTCTTCCTGAAGCTGTTTTCCATCTGTGAGCTCTTTTTTTTCAAGCATGAGACAAAGGAATAATTTAGTCTCCTAAATAGTCCACACAGCCTTTTTGTACCAGACATGTTTTCAGACTTGGGCAAGCTGATCAGTCACATGTATTAAATGTTCACTAAGATGTTTCCATTTCATGTGCAATTACCAGAAAAAAAGCAAAAATCACCTCAAGTGAGTGAAAAAAATGACTTTATTGCTTAAGTTTTTTTTTTTTTAAATTCAGCAGTTTCCATAAACATTTCCTAAGGTCAAATGTCATAATACTCTTAAAATAGATGTGGAAATGTACCTAGGGTATCATTTCCACAGAAATAACTCTGTAATTGTCTGCATGTCTGGATTTTCTTGTTGCTGGATGTAATGTAATGTATAACATCTTAAAATATCAATAGTGACAATGCGATACAGAGTTTCTTACTACAGTTGAATTTTTTTCCTTATCTAATAGCACAGTTACACTGAGTGGTACAGTTGGGGACGGAACGGTATTTATATATATTTTTCAATTGTAAAAGGGGCCCATACAACCAACCTGTACCGTACCGTTTCTTGGCACCCATCTATTGAAGTCCATAGGAAAATGATATGGTACGGATAAGGCAGAGCTAGACCAGCTTCACCCATTCCATTGATTTGGTGACAGAAAAACATCACTTCTTGTGGCTGGATGTCCTGCGTTGTTCTTAGTTGTGTTGCGTTTGCTGTTGCTGCACTGGTGTGATGTCACGCCAGGTATTTGGCCTAAACCTACCTACCTAGTGAGGGTATGGCTGACAGTGGAAACACTCAACTGGCCAGGCCGTACCATTCCAAACCGTACCATACTGTACCGATCCGAACTGTACCACTCAGTGTAAATGCACTATTATTTTCCTCAATTACTTGCTCAGTTCAGCCCCCCCCCCCCATGGGAATTCAGCAAAGTGGAATTATTGAATACAGTAGGGGTGAAGGTCTGTAATCTGTGATCATATAATTATTTCTGTTTTGAGTAGACGGCAGAAAAATCAACAGTCCCCAGATGTCCACTTGGAGAGTAGAATCTCAGGTAGCCTCACCAAGTTTTTCATCATTCTCCTCGCTACTCCATTTTTCGGCTAAAACTGCATTCGATGTTTTTTTTTTTTTCCCTGTTGCTCAATCTGTCTTCCCTTTCCTTGATTAACTGTACTCCTCCGTCGGCTAATATCTTTTTGAATCTAATAAAGACTGACACTTGTGACACTTCAAACACGTCGCCACCAACAGCTCCTGCCTAACAAAAGAGCCCCCAGCGCTACATGTTTTAATGGCAGTGCAGAGCAGGCCGGTGCAGTCCGACCCAGCAGGTGTCTCCCACACATCCTGGTACTGAGAAACACTCCCTCTCATTCAGACTGTCACCCAACACAATAGCACAAAAAGCCCTCGCCTGACGTGCACACAATGGTCACTGTGCACAGACGGAGCCAATAGCTTTGTGATGCCCGGTATCTTAGAGAAAATGGATGTGTAAACATGGGACAGAGGTACTTTACAATTTGCTGTATTGACAATACTGAGAGAAGATGATAAAAAATTAAGAGGCGTTTCTCATCGGGGCTTCTTCATCTTGTGTGGTTTGTAAAATTAATTTTTATGATTATATGCTTTTCTAATTCTATTTCCAATATGCACTAATTTAATAAAATAAATTATTCAATTTGCTTTTTATTGTTGCTTTTTTGTCATTTAATACATTAAATATTGGACTAACATTAATCTGGTATAATCAACCATTATGACCCTATTACATACAGTGTTTGCAAACTAATTAAATACATATTACTGCAGCAGAACATGACATAAGTAAGTTCATCAAGACTTAGTGCTATAATACAGTGATTACAGTACTACTAGGAATACTACTGTACATATGTTGGGATATATTCTAATTCCCTGTGACAGGAAAATGAGGTGTTGAAATGTCATGACATGTCCCAAACACTTACTGTGCAGCTCATAATTTTCACAAAAATATGTTTTCCAAAGACTCAAGGATGCTGCATATTAGTCTGTCGCGTTCTCTCTCTAACATTTCAGCTTTGCAATTGCAGTTATGCGTAATATAAAAGGGTTGGGAGACCTCTACAACCTCTACAAACAATTGGGTTGAAGGATCAAAGCAGCCAGGCTGTTCTCTGTTGCCTGTAGGGGTTGTAAGTGAATATATAGCCTGCTGTGCATTGTGTGACTGAGATTTCTTCTTCGTCGCTCAAAGAACAGCATGCCTAATTATAAAAGCCTTGTCAATTGCCTGATACAACTTTGATAATGTGAGCCTCCAGCTTAATGCGTAGTACAATTATGTTTTCAAGAAGCAAAGCTATAGTTCTTGCTAATCACATTCACCTTAGTAATCTAATAATAATTCCTTCCCTCTCATTAGTATGTATTGAAGTCTGTGCCAGGTGATGGCCTTGTTACAATGTAAGAAAAGTACTGTAACTGTAAAATTGTCACATAGTCGGGGATATACTCAAAAGATTTAATTTCTGTTGAGCTCAGCAATGTTTTAATCACATTAAGAATGGCCTTTTCAGCTGGAAACTTTAATATTCTGGATTACCAAACCCGTTGATGGTCCTTGCTCATGTGTATGTTTGATTATTTGGAGAGTATAGTTTTCATCTCTTTATCTTTCTCTTATCCTAATGCTGTTATCTGGCAGAATCCTTTGCATCCGTACATAAATATAAGTGTTATTTGAGAAGCCCAAGTTAAGTGAGGTTGATATGAATCATATTATTGTATGGATTAATGCCTTGGCTCACTGTAAAACAGTACTTCAGGCAAAGTGTAGTTGGCTACTATAAGACTCAAATGGGTTACTTCAATGTGTGTAGTTTGTAATTCCGTCTAGCTTTTTGTGTGCTACTAAATAAGGGAAGTGGAGGGAGTCTAAGTGCACTGGAAATGTATATTTATGAAAAGCTTATGACGAAAATCATGTGGAATTTTCAGACATTTATATAATCTCTGCTTAACTCCTAGATCCATGAAGGTATGCAAGAGAGAAATGAAACACAGACATAGGGTTGTGTTCAAATTAAAGTTGATGTTCGTAAAGTTATTCTTAAATAAAAGAAAGATGCATACAGTGTATCTAGTACCAAGACACAACTTTGATTGTTCATGTGACCAGAGTCGTCATATATAATAAAGCATACATGGCTTTGTATTTGAACCACTGACAGACTCTTTTTCTATACAGAATTGGATTGTTTTTGCTCTTAAAAGTGTTAATTAATTGTTCATTAATGTAATACCAATCCTGGTCACGAGTACCCCTCATTGGTCAATACACAAACTATTTCCATACCACTAATTCCTAAAACACTGCAAAACAATTCATGGTGTCAGAGAACTATTCTTTATTGTTATTCATGTGAAACTGTCAATATTATATCTTGGGTTTTTTTTTTTGTGCTCAGTCCATTGTCAGATTTTCAAGTTGTGACACATGCAGTAATGACTAGGAATCTGCAGTCACAGTATATTAGTGTGATAACATCACATCAGCCAAACTGCAGTGATAGGCCAGTAGAAAGATTTTAGGGAATGGGCCACACATCAGTCACGGTCTGCATTTGCTTGTAATAACAAATTTTATGGCTCCAAATAAAATGTGGAAATAGTGCAAACCTTGTTAAACAAAATGTAAAATATAATAGCTATAGGATAATGAAGATGATGCATAAAATTCGATTTATAGATGATGACTAAATTGAAGGAAAATCCATGAGTGGAGAAATAAAACAAACGCCACACAGGTGCACAGTGTTATAGAGTTGATCAGTTAACATGTGGTCATGCCCTGTGGCATGTATAGAAAGCCTCAGGCCCAACTGTTTCTTATTTTGGATCAAGATAGTAAGAGGAAAAAATCTAATTGGTTTGGAAAGATGGTTGTTGGAGCATGGATGACAGCGGGTTCTGTCACAAAGACTGTCATCCCTCATATTCTCGACCAGTGGGCAGGAGTATATGTGGAGCCAAACAAGAGAAGTGAACAGTCCTGAATGTGAGACCCCTACACTAAGGGGATCAGTGGATCTGTTATACTGTAGGGGGCATTTTCATGGGATGCTGTAGATGGTGGAAGGGTCACCACCGATCAATACAAAGTCGTTCTGAGTGATCGCCTTTATCCTATGATGAAACACTTGTAACTTGATGGGGGTGGTCTCTTCCAGAAGGACAGTGCCCCCATCCATAGGGTCCAAGTGGTCACTGATGGTTCAGTGAGTGCGAAAGTGATGTGAATCATATGCTGTGGTCTTTGCGGTCACAACACTGTAATCTAGTTGAACATGAAGGGAGGTTTTGGACTGACATGTTAGAGTGAATAATAGAATATTTTTGGAATAGTAGCGTTCATTTCTCCAGAATGGAATGAAAGCCATGGAGCATTAAAACTGTTGGCCTGTCTATGACACCTGCCTATGACTGTGGTTTGCTTCCCACCAGGATAAATAGCCATGGTTATGTACTGTATTCATGCTAAAGGATCATAATGTATAAAAGCAGTATGTGGATTTAAAGCAACTGTTTGAAAGTGTGTGATGAAAACTGAATTCACAGACCATCAAAACCCTTGATTTTCCCTTTGTATAGTGATATTATAAATAATATTAAAACTGGTTTATTGAAAAATTGTACTTACCATCACAACATTTAACAAGGTTAAACTGACAGAAAAAAGCTTTCAGGATATTAAATTATATCTAATCAACCCATTAATTTAGTAGATTTAGCGTCAGATCCACTTGTACCAATTTCTGATATTCATTGATTACCTACTATTTATTAATGTATTCATGTCTATTACAAAATATGTAACTTACACTTTGACACTCTGGATCATTTATTGTTAGTTTTGGCTTTTTTTGTGACAGTGTTTGCTTGCATGGTGTACTTATTGTTTGTTCTTCTAGGAAATATGCAGCTCCAGACTTGACCATGTTGACTGGCCCCCTGGTACTATCTCCACCCGTTGTATGTGAACACATTTAATTTAAGGCTGAAAGTCATTATTATGGGCAACATTGCGATTATGATGCTTGTTTCCATAATTAAATTTTATTTATGTATCACAATTCACAAATCAGAGATTCATCTCAAATTGATTTACAGTCTGTACAGTATCCTTTGTCCATAGGCCCTGGGTTTAGACTATAGATTAAATGAATGCAGAGGATTTCTAAATATCACAGATTGCAGAATTAATGCCCTTAAATACTTTTTATAGTTGGTTTCTTATGAAGGAAAATGCACAGATTACTCATTCAGACGTATCAAACCAAACACACAAACTTAAACAAGCATAAACAAATACAAACACCTGCAAAAAAATACAAGAACTGGAATTTTTGCATAGTTTATCCACTACCTTTCCCCACACAACAGAGATTGTGCTGAGTTTATCTTCCATTTATGTAATTAGATCACCTTAAATCCCCTATGTCTCACATTTTCAATTGGAGCCTTTTTTGTGATTATATAATTTAACAGGCTGACTAATTGTACATTTATACCTTAGCATGTGACAGCAATTGTTAGGTTTTGTCAAGATGGGTAAAGGAAAAATCTGGATTATGGTGAATTGGCTTCATGATATAGGTCTTCTGTCTTGGGTTTCTTTATTCTTTGTAAATTCATGAACTCAAACTGTCATTTTTCCACTGACTTAATTAAAACAACTTAGACAATTCCAGAAAATCAAGTATAAGATCAAGTGCTAAAGATCTTGTTGCTTTATTACGATATTAGCGTGATGATATCTTACTTAAAGACTTGTAGATCAGACTGAGCCTACAGGTTGGAGGAAGTCCCTGGAGGTGCTGATAATACTAATAGGACGACTATATTAGGTTACACTTTCTCCAGCCTGTCTGGTCATGACTGTGCCTTAGACCCCCATCCTGATCACTGTTGGATGAGATTTCCAGTAAAAAAAAATTGCTCTTTAATTCATCATGCAATCAACCAACCATATAATTTAAATACTTCTATGGGAATTAGTGTAATGTTATGATAATTGCTATGCAATTCAGTGTAATAATTTTTCCCCTGGTTGAAATTACTCAATTTCTCCACAGTAAAGGTGAAAATCTGGGGATTTTAATTGGTTTATAAATTATTTGAAAATACTATTAGTCAAAGCGAGATTGTTGTTGTATTATGTTGGAAATGCTACAAATCTATCTGTTCCACATTAACCAGAATAAGCCTCAAATGAAGAAAAACATGTTTGTTTTTTTTTAAAATGGGTGATTCGCAAAAATGGGCAAATATGTATATTTAATAATCTGCAATACAGTAGATCATTCAACAGTGCAGAGAAACACATGTTAGGGCCAGAGTTCGTATTTAAGATTCCCATTTCTTCCTTCCTCTTCCGTGTGTATTTTACATCCAGGTCATCACCCTTTTTACAACACAACCTATTGCATTGTCTCAGGGCAGGGCACAGCGGCTAAAAGTATAAGATTGCGTACACACACGTATCCATGTATTTGTGTGTCTCGGTGCCTTCGTGTGTACGTGTACGCTGTGTATAGTGGGGGCAGGGGCATTACTTTCACAGCCCATCACCTTCACTTCCACACCCAATTTGTCATGAGTGTCACGCGTCAGGGTGAAAGCTGAGGAAGTCACCACAAGAAAATGGCTGCTTCCACATCACAAATGGGGGAGAAAAGGGGCAATGGTTCGGGAAAAGGTGGCAGCGGTGTTGCAATGTGTCCACAGCAAGACAGTGAGACTAAAAACCAATAAATACATAAACACACAGCTGCCCTCTTCTCTGATTGTGTGGAAGCGTATGGCCACCGTTTAACATCCTCCATCACTTACCTGAAAGGAACTGCTGCTCCTGAGTTTTTCCCGGTGCTGTGTGGTGGCAATGCTAAGTGAGTGGGTGTGGTAGGTGACATGGCTGCCAAGGCTTTGCCTTTGACTGATGAGCTGTGCGGTTGGTAGTGGGCATCTGTAAACATCTGCACTGCACTTGAGTGACAGGTCATTAGCAGTTTAATCAGAATGTAGCGTCAGTGCTGGTTGTGATTATTGGTTCATACCAGCCCCTCCCTGACTCTGCATGTAATTATTGCTTTTGATGGCCTCTCCTGTGTTTAAGTGTTTTCTTTGAGTTCAGCCAGCCAGCATATTCCGTTAACATGAATGCAAGCTGTGAAATATACATTTTGAACACGATTGCTATTTCTAGCACACACAAATATGGAAATAAAACACAGCAAATAAACACAAACTAATGGGTTCTTCTATGTGTCTTACAGGTTGGTGCACATTCACATAACTTTTGTTAGCCTAAGCCCACTGATCAGACAAACTATTACAAGGGTAAGGCTTGTAGGCAGGGGATTACTGACTATTGAAGTGTGTGTTCATCTCATACCTGTCTGGAAACTAGTGACATCATCACCCGGCCAAATTTCATAGTATTTGTCCCTCAGCAGACCAATCCTCCTGGATAATAAGGGCACCAAATGAGCCACAGAGCAATAAAGCTGGAGATTACAACAATATGATTATTAGAATTACATGTGTGTGCTGTTGTTGTTTGGTTCACCAGGAATGTGTGGACCACATAGACGTCCATTGGACTGGAACAATCCACATCCTTCATTATTTGTCTTTCATGTTCTTGACTGACATGTTTTATTTTGGTTGAAAGTTCTCTGTGAAGCAGGGCAAGAAGGTTGGACAGCAGGGGGTCCAGCCTGATTAAATGGACCCTCTCTGAGAAGTGACTTCACAAAGGCAAGTACAGACAAACCCCAACAGCTACTAAAACTATTCATACAGTAGGTAAATACTGCTTTTGGTACGTTCAACATCATATAGGGATAGATACCTCCAAAAGTGATGGATGGAATTTCATCAATCAGGCTAATCTTTACAAATGCTTGGTGTCAAAATCAAATGGTTGAATAACACATGACTATGATGGAATGAAAGCCACAAGTGTTTTTACCTACTTTTTTAGCAGATGACTTAATTTGCTGAGGAAAAGCTGGACTCCCTCTGAAGAACTACCACCCTCTTTCTCCTGCCCGTTCTCTTATCTTCCTCCCTCCCTCCTTTGCTCTCTGGCTCTTCTCCTCTCTGGACTGTACCGTGACCTTCACTGGCGTTCCACCTGCAGGAAGCCATGTTTGATTCTCTCCGCCGAGATGCCTGCTTGACAGCAGAATGGTGTCATAGAACCGAGTGGAGGAATTTCTCTTTCTCTGTCATCATTAAGGGGCTTCCCCCTATGGTGAGGGGGATGAAAAGTACGATTTAATGTTCTCTGGAGAGTGGCAGCAGAAGAAAAGCTCAAAGCCCTGCATGCTGGTTTCTGAGTGGGTCACTCCAGCCCTTGCAGCGAATGGGATGTCCCTGAGGAATTTGCCATAGACCAGCCTGAAAGGATGGGGATTAAGACCCTTTTAAGGATGGAAATGTAACAAAAGGAGCACTTTTATGATGTAGCAGCATAAAATGAGGGGGTCCATTGTGTAACCGATTGCAAAAGATCTTTGAAACAGGCGGCCTTGCACTGCATGCTCGCCTAGCCCAGTGGGCTTTAACGGCTTGTACAAAATGACTTGTCTACATTAGGGACAGAGTGGCTCTCGTTTAGGAGGCAGTGGAGAAGATTATCGGTTTGTTTCTATTTTCACTCTTTGCTCCTCCCTCCCTTTCCTCCGTATCTCTCACTCACTCCCTCCTCTCCGTCTGCTATCAACGCTGAATTGAAAGTGGTGACAGAGTCCCACTGAAAGTTGGTTAATTTAGAGCAAGAGAGAAGGTAATTAGCATGCCCTCAGGCGTGGCTAAGCTCGAATAGGAGGCACCGAGTATAGCTTAGATGTGAATGTGAAACACTGCACTGGTCTTGAGGCTATAGTGACCAGATGCTATGACTGTTCACTGCATAAGCCAATCCTGTGAGGCGTAGTCCCTGCCAAGGCAACGTCACCACACGGTACATATACAGTATATCAATATAATTGTATTGAGATTCTAATTATTTGCAAGTAGTATCATTGTCAAAAATGAAGTCATCAGTGACAACTTGTAAACGTTACATAATTGTACCTTATCACTAAATATATATAAATAATATTGCCTGTTGTGGAAAAGTATCACTTACACATCACTGGAGGTAATGATTTATAAAATAATGTAAAGCAATGTGATTTTATTTTGAAAGTTATAGTTTTATTAGGAATACATATTTGCTATTAATTTTATACAGACTGTGTTACGCTCAAGATTTTACATTAAAAGAGTTCATGGCCCAAACACCAATTTAACTGATGCATTGCTCTAAAACAGAACCCAACTGATCTGTGTACATCATAAAATGCTTTGAGCTTATGTTTTGAAGTCGAACCTTGTAATATTTTACAGTCTAGTCATAGTGTACAGGAGCAGACCTTGAAGTCTCTTGCAGCACATGACAGTCATATAAAAGCAGAGGAGCAGGTATCTGTATGTAGTAACTATGATGTAGTTTGAGATAGCTATTTAAATTTACAGTGCACGGGGGCAGTAACTGATAGTTTGTCTTTCAGTGGGAATAGAAAAAAAAATCATACATACACAAGAAAGACCAGTGAACACTAGAGGGGGAGCTTACCCATGATGCAGCCTGAGCTGGTCTGACAGAGGGAGCTGTTCTCAGGGCCCCACCACATCCACGCCTTTTAGCACCCCTCCATCCCTCTGTCTGTCCCTCCTCCACCTCCAGCACAGGCAGTGGGAGACCTCCAGGGATCAAAGGTCAAGGGTCGAGAAGAGCGGCAGGCCTTTTTATTGTCATTCTCCCAGAAACGAAAAGGGAAGTGTTTGCGTGTGTTTGCGCATGTGCGTGGATTAGAGAAAGAAAAAGATATATCAGTACCAGTGTGTCCGTAGACGTCACTGCTGGATCTCTTTAAACATGAGCTTAAAACCAGAGTAAGATTTCTAATGTATATGCATGCATTATGTTATGTTTTAATTACCATGCATGAGGGTGCAGCTAAAGATGTTTGTACAGTAAATGTAAGGCGAATTGGTTGTGAACAGAAGTGTTTGGAGGGGGGGTTGACTCGCTGCTGAGTTGGTAAGTGGGGGAGAGAAGTTTAGGAGGCCTCACACTGTGATATGGAGCCCTTAAAAGGCCTCTGGAGGGAGTGTAATATCAAGAGCAGGATTATTCCCCAATCCCTCTTCTCCTCCCCCTCCTTCACTCCCCCTCTTCTTCTTCTTCTCCTCTCTCTTCAACTGACCCTCGTCACCTCCTCCCTCACTCCCCACATCATTTAAATGTCTAAAGAGTAATTGAATGAATTATCATAAATTTTTGACAAATTCATTGACTTGAAAGCAGGAGTGAGCCAAACGTTTCCTTCCATTTGCGTCTAATATGACATGACATTTGAGATTAGTTTATGTGCTAGTTAGACCTTTTGCCTTTTCCCTTGGTTCCAGAAACAAAAGGCCAATAAGTGTATGAAGAAAAAAACCTTAAATGCAATACAGACTGCAGACTTTTAAGGGGAATGCGGTGACTACAGCCTTAGACATGGCACTTATCCATCCTACACTCCTACATATTCAAACTCAAATCTTTTTTTTTTTTAACTTGTTTTGAAGATAGGCTTCACAAACTGAAGCCAGTAGCAAAGTGAAAAAGGAACTGTTATGGGGGATGGAATTTAGCGCTGCACAGACTGTTCTCTCTGACCTCGGTGTTCCCACATCAAAGGGCCTCCCCAGCCCACTTCCCTCGACGCAAGCTGAAAAGAAGTCTTTAGTGTGGAGGTTTGTGCTTGTGTGTGTACGTGTGCATCAGTGTGTTCCGCTGAACCCTTCAGGCTTCCTTGTACGCTGCCAATATGCACTGCTAGATGGCAATACCAGGTTCTTGGACTTGAACTGAAGCCCTCTTTTGAAAAAAAAAAAAAAGAGAGAGTGCATAGGGTAATAATATTTTGTGCATTTTCCTTTTATTATACTTTAAGATTCATTTATTGGGGTTTTTTTTTTACGTTGTATTACTAATTAAAATACAAGATATTTGCATGTAAACGATTTTTAAAAGCCTCAACAGCTCACTAAAGTTCATTAAACACATCAGAGGTTAATTGAAGTGAGAGGTTGGGGGTTAGAAAGCAATATGGCATATCTGGAAAGGTTCCATGTTTTTTTTCTTCTTGCTGGTCACAGCTGTGCATCCTCTGTCTTTTGATGAGCGAGAACCAAGTTAAATCTGCCGAGTGTGTGGGTCACATGCACAGAGCCTGAACCCCTGAACTTAAGAAATTCAGGATTCACTTTGAAGCTCACATAAGTATATCCATCAGCAGACAATAACTGTACGGACCCAAGCAGAGTGTAATGATTCTTGTTAGAAGCTCTTGTTTCTCATGTGGAATTGTTTGTTAGAGACAGAAGCTCGGGTTCTTGCCGTGACGAGATGAAATGAACTGTTTCCTTTCCTCTATGTGCTGCAACAGCTGTGGCTGCAATGGGCTGCTTAGACACCCAAGAATGCCAACTACACACATACACATATACACACACACACACACACACACACACACACACACACACCTATACACATACAGTACTATGAGTGGTGGAATATAGCTAAGTACATTTACTCAAGTACAGTTTTGAGGTACTTAACTTGAATATTTACATTTTCTGGTACTTCTACTCCACTTGATTAGTGCTTCAGCTTTAATTGCTAGTTACTTTTCAAGCTCGTACAACATTTAATTAATTTAATATTAAGTAAAAATCACTTAATAAATAGTTATGGTCATTATACTGAAGTTTATGGATGATAGATCATTAATCCAGATTAAAGATGAATAACATACTGTATATGGGTACTTTAAATCCCAAGATGTTAATACTTATACTACACTGTTGGAATACAT
>JAPQRQ010000028.1:21384171-21445716 GCA_037367365.1 Apogon talboti | reverse complement strand
GGGCTAGGGGCTGGGATGTGTAAGAAGTGTCAGTCCAAGACATTTACATGAAAAGCAGTTAGTAGTTGAAAGGCGAGCTGTTTCACAATCTGCCTGTACATTTTCTTTTTTCTCACCCTTTCTCTCTGGCTAAGTCTCTCTCCATCTCTTTTATTGCCGCGGTCCATGCCTAGCGAATTGATGTGAGAGCAGGGGCGACCCCCACACGTCTACAGCAGACTGGGAGGTGTTATTGACTCTCATTGAGGCCTACATGACCCTCATCCAGTATGACCTTTATACAACCTTTTGCTTCACCTGAGGTTGACCTTGAAGGAATGTTGCGTTCCGCATTTATATGTCTGATGTTATTAGCGTCCTGTTTTCTTTTTCATTCAGTTCCTCTCTTTCGCCACTTGTCCTTTTTAGTTCCCTTTCCATGCATCTTTTGCTTCTTCTTCTTTTTTTTTTTTTCTTTTTTTTTGTCTCTTTCGGTCTTTCTTTCTCTTACACAGCAGAGGGTAGCAAGTGTAAATCAAGCCCGGCCATTTTCTTTCGCAGGACCCTGATTAGTGCCGATGATGTTTCCAAAGAGGTGAAGGGGACAACTCAGAGGCCACCGCAGCTGCTCTCCCCTATTCACAGCCTCTAGATTTATGTCTCCCTCTCTCTTTTTCTCTCTTTGTGCCCCACTCTCGCTCTCTTTCCTACCACATTTTCAACATTATCAATATCGATCGGGCCGTGCACTTAGAACCTCTCTTTAACAATTGGCTCCTGTGGTTGATATAGGCATTAATGGTGAGTGCTTGCGGATAGAAAAGGAGGGAGGGTGAGAGTGATTTAAAACAGTGTGAAAGATTTATGCAATTCCACATGAATAACCCACTCGTGTCACAGACGAGGATTCTCTCTTTGCTTCATCAATGTAATATTTAACCACATATGTCCGCGTTCACGTCATCATATTATTTTATCTTTGACTAAATGTTTGCTTTTTATGGATATTTCATAGGGAGTTGAGATGAGGTCATAGTTACGAAGCTCTAGCTTACGCTGCTGGACCCGTTGTGATGTCCTGACCCTCCCTGTTTGATTAATGATCATAGGAGTCCGCCAAGGGTCGATGGGCTTCAATCCATTCAGCTCAATCACTTAATGAACTTGACAGTGGTCAGAACAAGTTGTGACATACAGCCTTTTCCTGTGAATACGCAGGCGACTTAATTAATCTTTATTTCTGATCAAAATCATTTACAACAGCATCTAAAGGGCTATTACATGGTTAACAAAATATAAAGAGGCCAATTTCCTGTATGGTCGCGTATTTCTAATGATAAGTGCATGGCCAATCTCATTACCAGTTAATGTTAATCCAGTTGGAATACAGATTCTGTGTCACCCTATAGCCTTTTTTTGCCCTGAGAATACAGTCAGAGAGCACTTTTTTTGCCATAACGATGCATTATTCCAAACAAATAAAGCAAGGTGTGAAAACAAGAGCCTGATCTGATTGGAATATAATAGATTTTAATTTTCACAGGGTGCAAGTAGATTTAGTTGTTCCACTGCACCCCCCANNNCGCACAGCATAAATAATTATGCATGAATGACTAATTTGAAGACACTGCATGCTAAGTATACAAATCCCCCTTTCTTCCCCTGCTTCAGGGTTCAGGAGGAAAAACACATGGCCGCGAAACAAAGGCAACATCAAGCTCATAAAATTAACATAGCAAATGACCTGAAGAAGAGGCTCGATAAATATTCTGATCTTATCACCTCTAAGTACTGCAAGACGACTAGAGAGCAGCCAATGAAAACACCCTCGTTAATCTTCCATACCCTCGGATAAACTTTTTACAGGAAACCATCTTTCCAGCAACTCTGCAGGGGTCGGGACAAGGGCGCCTTCTTCTGAGGTTGATAGATATTTTTTGGGAGATCTCCGACTTTTGTTCAGACAGCTACACACTGACCTTGGACTCAAACTCAATTTAGCTTTTCCTTTCTTTTTTGTGGTGCCTCCCTGTTTCTGATGTAGAAAGTACTGTCTGAGAGACACCATTTTTAAGAACTGTCTTGTTTTGATTCTGTATTCAATCAGATCTACAAAGGCGAGTGCGGGGATACGGGCTTTGTTTTTTCCCAGTGTCTGTGTGCATGTGCGCTCGCATACATCGCTTGTGTCACTTTTCTAACACCTTTTCTAGTCCCTTCTTTGCTCCTAAAGCTGTTTATGCAAGGTGAGAAGACGGAGCTTTGTACAGAGTTTGAATGTTGTCTCCTCCGAATGTTGTCAGAGGTAAACAGTCGTTTTAGAGATGAAGAGGGAATCAATCAGCCTTACCCTCCTCACCTGCCACATGTGCCACGTGTCTTTTGGCCTGTCATTCTTCCAGTATATGCTGCAAGTAGATAAAGTGCATAATCCTCCTCATTTGATTCAAATGCATGTTTTGTCATGCTAGCATGTGGATATAAGTCATGGTTCTCCGCATCTCAGAGTTTTTCTAGCATACACATTGATCTGAATGAAATCTGGACATGTTCTCTGTAGTAACGCTTAAATAAAGGAGGTTTAGCACTCTCTGAATTCATGTGTTTTTCACAGTATTTCTACAAGTGTCTTCCTTAACAGATTATCTGATATCAGATATTGTACAGCCCCCATATGAACATAATGCATATCATTGCATTATTGCTGTACGGCTGGTTTTATCGATTTCACTTCACAATTACATCTCAGGTTTTTTTCCAGCAGCAGTGGAAGGAAACTGTTTTTTTAGTAACCACAGTCTTGTAATCTGCAAAGACAAATACCCTCACTGATGAGAACTTGCAAGGTTTTTTATTGTAATGCTGCTAGGTGACAAGAATTAAGGATGCTTTATAAAAAATATTTTATTTAGAAAAGTTACTGAGAATAGATTTTGGGATTTGATGGTAATTGGTTGAGAAGTCATGAATAAATAAGTGGATATATTATACAAACACTACTAATATTCTCCTAACTGTTTAGGACTTCATTTGAAGTTTGTTCCAATCTACCAAATTGCTTTTAGATAAAATGATTTAAAAGTGATTTTATTGCTCTCCGGAAAGAAACAGTTTTGATATAAACTGCACAAATTAGATTTATTGTAACCTAGTTTACCATTGGGCTTGTTCTCAGTAAAGTCACAGTCGCATATTGTTGCCCTTCCTTGAAATTTTAAGCATCGTATCCACACTAAACAAATCACATGGGTTTTGAAAATGGCATTTATATTCGACTATTTGTCCAGGTCGCTCTTCTATTTTCCTCCTCCTGGTCATTAAACTCATTGTTCCACTTGAGGCCCAAAGGTTTAGTCTAGCTAAAATTGTCATCCTCGGAGAATACAGCACTCGTATCCCAAGCATCCTGCAGCAAGGACAAAATCAACACAGAGAAAAAAAGTTAGTGTCACCACTGCCTGTGCCAAAGAACAGGGGCATCGGATGCCCTAGTTTCTCCGCTGTGGTGTACTTTTTTTTTTTTTTTGTTAATATGGTCTTCTGTGTGTTTGATATCTTACTTTGCCTTTGTTGAGTTTCTATATGTGTGAGACAGCTGCAGATGAATGGAAGAGGGAGCAGTGTGTCAGTGTGGCACGGACAGGTCATTTCAGTCAAAGCACACAAAATACATGTCACTCATTGATGTGGTTCAAGGACTCAGCAACACACACATGCTACCGAAGGCTGGGATATAAATCACAATTAATAAAGACACTGACTGGTCTGACCGCACAGCCCAACACAGTACAGGCAACTCTCCGAATAAGCGCCTCTCCCCTTTCTACCCTTGCTGAATGACACTCCCAGAATAGAGATTTGTGTGGGTCCCCAGTAGCCAAACAAGACAGGACAGGAACACAGCGTTAGTGTATTTTCAGGGCACAACTAGGAGCCTCAGTGTCAGTGCAGAGAAGAGGAAAAGGCAGGCTGGTGTTCGTTCTAGCACTGAGCCAGTGACCTGGGTAATTAGGAGAATGTGTGTGTGGGGGCGTACATGTGTGTGCAACCATGTGTTAGACTAGCTGCTCCAGCAACCTGTCTGCCTTTTCCGCCCCCTCCCTGTTGTGTGACAGGGACAGGTATTTGCCATTACTATTAATGAGCGATTAGGATGCCATTTCCTCCGGTGTTTTTTTCACACACTGAGCTGCTGGATTAAAGAATTAACATGTGGCCGTCAAAGTGGAGCGATGGCCAAATACAGACAGACAGGTACGAGTACAATATTAGAACTAAAAGAGAGTTACAGTGCAAGCAGCTACTCAAAAATACCTACTGTACAAACAATTACACACAGGGCTGTGGGCACACAAGTACACACACAGTTTCTTTCCTGTCTGTGTCTAGAAGATATGATTCAGGCTGACATTGGCTCCAGACTTCCTTACAAAACTCTGATGAGTAGGCTGACCTTGTCTTAGTCTGACCTCATGTGACCTCTCGTCCTCCAAGCCCCCGCAAAGACAAAGCCTCATTAAGGAGGAAAATGGCCAGAGAGAGGTGGCTGTGTGCACATGTACACATTTGTGTATCACTGCTGTCTGTTTGTGTTTAACTGTTGACTATTTTTATCTGAAAACAACCGTAGCGGCTTAAGTGTGGTGGTGTTTTCCATTCAAATGTAATGCAGTGCAATTAAGTGAGCCTTCTCGAGATGAAGGTGTAGCGCAATAGATCAGAATTTCGTGTGTTATTTTTACGTATAAATGCGGACTTAAATATTACATATAGAAAGACTCCTGTGAAAACATCCAGCTGATCCTGAAAGTATTCGATGAGTAGGAATGCGAATAATTTAACTTCTTTCATTGTGCCTCCTACGCTGAACTTGGAACTCATCCCAGAAATCAAAAGAAAATCAGACGTTAAGAGATTTGAGGTTCATATTTTATTTTACTTTGTTCATATATTCCCCAATACTCACTTTGAAGCAGCTTCAGTATTCAAAGAGCTACAGTACATATGCATTGTAAAATGCAAGGATTGTCAACTGGCACTATTGTCCCCTAAAGCTTTGGCTAATAGGCTGTAAAATGTTGATTTAAGGACAAGAAGGGAATATTAGCAGTGTAATAATGTTAGTGCCCCACTTGGAATGTGGAATAAAAGAAGACATGTTACCTGGATTTGCATTTCTTATGTTGATAACTGAGCTTAGCAGAAATCAGTGGTACTTCTTAAGGGGCTGTGGGGTTGCAGAACATGCACACATTGCATTTATTAATATAGTCTCTTATGAATTATTCTGCACTGTATGAGTATGCAGTTCTTACCTTTACCCTTCCACCTTTCACTTTTCAGGACCGTGCAGGTGCAATAGTTTTGTCCTCAAGTAAATGTTTTATTTACATGGCAACACTATAGACAATACTAGAACATGAGCCCTGTGCACATACAAACCTGAATACATACAAATACTGTAACTGCTTAAAAAATAAAATAATATGAAATTTCACCTTTAGGTTTGCCATTTTTTTGGTTATTATCTAGAAACACTTCAGTACCTAACCGTATTTTAGAAGCACTTTAAATGCTAGTCTGTTATGGATAAACCTCCAGCAGTGGTATTTTATCAACAGGTTTCACAACAACAGAAATCTAAACTTGAAATTTGATGAAAAAAATCGTCATCTTTAAAGAGACAGGAGTTTCATTGACTAAGCACTTGTTTCTGATCGAGAAACAGTGGGTGAAATCCAAATTGTATTGTATTTTATTATTTTTCAGAAAGTGCTTCAGAACCCCGCAGATATAACAATCTATTCACTTTTGTGCAAATATCACACATGTAATTTTGCAGTGTTGAAAATTAAATTCAATGCACACCAAATGTCAAACCAGTATTCCACATTCACATGTTGCTTCAGCAGTTTTATGACAATAATGATTTCTTGCCTTCTTTTCTTATATTGACACCTGCCTCAGAGATCAATGCCAGACAGTCCAACAGGTAGACAGAATGCAGGAAACATTGTGCTGTTAGTTCTCTCGACATAATAAGTTCCCCCGGGTGCATCCCAAGACTTTATTACTGCTGCTTCCCTCCCAGTAAGAAACTTTGAGGAGATAAGGGAAGGAAAGAACAGAGAAGCCAAAAAGAGAAGATGATGAGAGGAGAGGAAAATTGGGACACGCTGCACATCAGCATTAATGATGAGAACTCAAAAGATGGTGAATTTAAAGTTAACGAAGTAAAAGGGGCTTTTGTTCAGTAAGTTGTCATTAAATGTGAGGTGTTTGGCTTATCTCTCTAGGGCAGTTGTTGGAGCCTTGCAAAGCAGATTCCAAACAATAACATAATCCAATCTGTGGTGGAAATACGGTTCAACATCAGATTCATACAGTGTCTGTCGTCTCATCTGCTGTCAGACAATAGAATAAAACCCAACAGGAACTTAAATGTCAGTTTCATGACAGCGTGGATATTTCTGATTCTAAACACCTGTTTGAGCAATTTTTAATCTTATAGTTATTTTTTTAAAATTACTGACGGAGGGTGGATGTACATTTTCCAGAAAAACAAACAATAAAATAGATCATAATCGGAACACTATATTGGCTTTTTTTTTTGTGCATGGCATTTGATTTAAAAAAAGAAAAAAAAATTTACACATCTATATTTCTCATTAATAATACAGTTTCACAGAGTTATAGTGACCTACTTATGTTAATATCCATGCAGGGGTTGTAGTTACTAAACATTTTATGCAACTGTACTCACTAGTCACTGTTTTTTCAAAAATCTAATGCAAAGAAATCCAGATAGAAGCTTTTGTATGACTGCTGAATCCATACATTACTGTACTCACATCTAACATGTCCATTATGATCAGCTATGGCGAAAGTTTCATCTTGTGCATTACTGCCGTGAGTCATGAAAGAAAGGAGGATCTACTTGACAAAAGGAGGAATGATATTTGGAGTAATGGGACGCACCGCAGGTGTAGCCTACCTTCTGTTTGTAATAAATGACGTCCGGCCCCTTAAAGACAATTCTATTACCTCCCCAGTCATGTGCAATCAGTCTCTGTCAGGGAAATGGATATGCACACGTGTTACCAAATCGTAGCCAAGGCCCTATCAATACAGGCTGATCTCAAGATTTATGCCATTGCTTTGGTGGCTAGTGGTTTGTACACATTTCTAACTGAATCACGGCCAAGTCTTTTACTCTGATCTCAGTATAACCAGCCAAGTCTAATGCATATGAATGATTTCCGAGGGGTATAATATCGGTGTGTAATTTTCATTGTAAATACCCCTTTATGTTGCACTGTTTCCTTCATGACTTTTTAAAAGTGTCTCTTTATCAAAAAACAAGAAGAAAGTTTGCCACAATATTTTTAGCACTGAGGACCTGTGATGGGCCATTGGGACTCATTATTTTCTCTTGGAGTCAGCATAACTTCCCCTTAAATGCTCTAGTCTCCAGCTCCTCACAGAGGTAGCAACATTTACAGACACACATCACTTGCAGGATTAAATCTGTGGGATGCCTCTTTTTTCCATCCAGGGCCGCTCGTTGTTTACTGGCAAGAGAACCACATGGCTTGAATATTCTGTATTATCCTCTGTTTTATGTTTATTTTCTTTTTCTCTGTTTTTCCCCTCTTTCTTCTTTTTTTTTCTATTGCCATTTTGTGTTTGCCCCGCGAGCATGAAACCAAAGTCAATGAGAACCAGGGGTATATGGGTCCCAGCAGGGGTGAGGGGATCAGACCCTGTGAGTGCTGAGTGTCACATGTGGGGCTGGTTAAATGAGGGGCAGACCTAAACGTGCACAGATACATGAATCCATGCACATAAAGAGGCGCTCTGACTAGTGGTGTCATTTTGTAACCTCATATCAACCGTTCAGTATTTTCGTTATTGAGACATTATGGTCAAAATGAGAGAGATATTTTGGAAGCGCTCAATGTATCAATGATGTCATGATGCTATTAGTTTACAGCAGAGATGAGGGAATCAGCCGTTTTCTGTCTAATATATGTTGTATGATTGTCTGTGTATGTGTGTGGATTTACTAAAACACAAGCATGTCTTAAAGTTTCCTAAAATCTGCAAGCCTATCCACAACCAGCATCTTTTTTTTCTTAAGTTGCACCTGATACATTTCTCTCCTCTTGTGACTGTCCAAATATTTGAGTGGGAGAGACATTTAAGAGAGACCTTGAGAGGAGCACAATAACCCTCCACTCATGTCTCTGTTGGAGGGGAAGAAATAAAAGTAAAAAAAGACTTTCTCAAGCAGGGGCCAGAACATCTGGAGCACAGGCAAACACCTAAAGCTACCCTGATTAAAATCACACTCTCCCTCCCGAGCCGTGACAAAATGACACTTAAAAACAGCCAACCTTAGAATAACACACTTATGTAGAAGAATAATACAACTTAAGTCTCATTTTTATTAGATAAGGCTAAGCACAGATATGACACGGCTCATGTTCACCTGAGGCTGTGATGTCTGTTTAGCCTTCGAGTTACACGCCGCCTCAGTATCTACGTGAGTCTTGTTTTCTTCTCCCCTCTTTAGCTAATTTGTTTGTGGACTTTTTCAATTCTCATAATTTCATCTTAAACTTTCCTCTTAAACCTTGACCTCCAGAGTTATTGTCAAATCCTGTGTGTTGGGAGTGCTGGCTGGGTGGCCGGCCCAGAGAGGCAGGAAAGAGGAAAGGCTACGCAGACTCTTTGGGATCTGTTTACACAAACGGGAAGCTTTTTGGTGGGAGATAAAAGTTCGTAACAGCATTGAAGTGCTTTTCCCATCGTCTCTGGAAACCTCCTCACATCAGCCCTTCTCCTGTCACTTTAACAGATGTTTAGTTTAGGAAACTAAACAATGTCTGCATTTCCATTTCTGTTATCTTCTTATTACTATAACTCTCCAAGTGTCATATTAAAGACTTGGCATGGACTCTATCTACTGACAAAAACAAAAACTTTGTAGTATGTGTGACAAGCAATGCAGAACACACTGACCTCAGAGGCCACATTATGATGTAGGAAGGTTTTTTTCCCCCCCAAAGCATGTTAAATAAGACAGACTGCTGCTGAATATTGACAGATATGGTTAACACAAACTATGTGGTTGTCAACCTGATTCCAAAAAGGCATGTAAAAATCAAGCCCTCTATCTATGACCCGCTGTCTGTTCGCTTAAACCTCTACTCTGTAATCCCTTTAGTGTTCAATTAATCCACTCACTGCTGTTCCAACTTTGTATTACACAGTGATTTGTATAACCCCTCTCCCATAAGCTGTCTGTATCTGTGTTAGCTCAGCCATTGCTTTTTGCAGCCTTTACCATCACCTCCACCACCAAGCAGCAGACAGGCAGAGGGAGAGAGGAAAGCACAGAGGGTGGGTGGGAGGGAGGGTCAACATCAAATGTGATGAATGCCTTTCTACGGAAAAGCTGTATGGAATGTCCTTGACTTTAATCAAAACTATTTGTTTTTGGGGCGGCTCGTCTGTTGTCTCATGCGCTCATGTCCACTGATAGCCTGACATTAATGACACCATAAATCAGGGCAAGTGACGCTGGGGTTTTTGCTAATGTTTCAGGGCCGCAACAGAGATGGCGGTCATTGAGGAGGATGAGGAGGAGAGCGAAGAGTCTGTTGGAATGCCAGATTATGTGGGGGTTAACTAGCCCCTTGAGAAACAAATGAGTCTGAGCTGTGCCAGAGCCAAGAGAATCAAAGCAAAGCCATTTTTAATATGCATAAAATGACATGTTAACGATGAGAGCCACATGGTCGTATTTTGTACAGAATGTTTTATACATTGTGTATAAAAATATTTGCTGTACATGATTCTTTTACTTCTGTAAACTCAACAGCCACATGCTAACATTTGTACTTCACAAGCGTCAAATGCTCGAGCCAAACATGGCTGATAAGCTGCTCTCTGTGGATATGTGAATGCCATGATTCTTTGCTGCACATCCCTCATCCCTCCCTATGATAGTTCTCTCACATAAACACACAAGCCGTCTCTGGGCCAGGATCTAAACAAATCTGACATGATTGATTTGAAGGAGGCTATGAGATAACTGTTCATCAGCCAATACACTAGGAATAAAAAGACCCTGAAACCTTCAGACAGACGGGACAGTCTAGGAAAACACTCTTTGTACGGAGAAAGGGCTGAACAGATGTATTTCTAAAGGCCAGTTCATGTAATTTTATCTCAATTAGCTTGGGTTTCAGGCATCATGCTGTTCTGTTTAGCCTCAGTGTGGCTTTCAACACACACAAACTGTGGAGATGACATTACACAACATTACTTTAGAACTGAAACAGGCTGCAGGGAGGTTGTAGGAACTGCTTTTATAGCTGTGGTGAATTATCTATGTTATTTATATTGTCACAAGGAAAATACTTAAATGTACAGAGATCAGTTTAGTTGTCATATAATGTAGTAATTCGTGTAAGTGAAATATGAATTATTGCTCATTAAGAACAAAATGAGGAAAAATAAAATGTGTATCTTTGTAATTTGAAATCCGTGCAGCTTTGAAGAGCAGCATATTATGTGGTGTGTGGCTTTTTTCCTGTCACAGTCAATGCAAAACTAAGGAGCAGTACATAGATCACAATCACAAGAGCTGTTTGGTTGAATCTCACATTGCCAAGAGAAAGCTATCTAGACAGTGCCTGCCAAAAGGAGTGTGCATTTCTAATCCCTAGATGGCTCATAGGCGCAACAAATCTTATCTATCTACATGCTGTCAAAAAATGTCACTGCCATATCAAATAGGGAAGACGATACCTGAAGGAGAGGTGCTGTAGGGAGGAAAAAGGAGAGGAAATATACAACAATGTGCATTTTCACCAGTGCACACCAGCACACACATAAACCTGCACAAATATACCAGAGAGACATGGAGCTGTCGTCAGTTGACAAACAAATGACAGACAAATGACATGTTGGAACACCTCCACCAGGCCTGATAGTAATCGCCCTGTGAGATTGTGCCAATAGCATCTCTTATGGAGAGATGGGGGTGCAGGTGGGGTGGGAGGAGTAGAGAGAGCAAGGCCTGTGTGTCATTTTACACAAACAAAACCTCTGCCAAACACCAGATCTGATTGCTTCCACTGCCGTCAACTGTGTCCAATCTAATCTGTCTGTCAATCTGGGTTACAGGGAGTGAGGACATGGTTAAAGGAAGAATGATGGAGAGGTGGAATGGAAAAGAGATACAAAAAGATGGATTTGGAAACTAAAGCTGTAACACTATGACCACATGCATACTCCTAATTTAACTGATCCCCCCCCCCTTTTGTGTTGAGTAGCCTTAACCTACTGGATAATACAAATAGAAGTTTTAAATGAGTCATCAATTTATCCTTATATTAGATGTGTACCCTTTGTTTAGGATGTTAAAGATGTTCGTCTGTGTTTTTATCTGCCCCCAGTGCACATTTGTATATATTCACATGTGTTTGTGGAGTGCCTGCATGTGTGTGCACACGTTTGTGTAGAAGCCTTATTGCTCTGTGCAGGGTAGGTGTCATGTATCCAGCAGTGAAACTGGTAGATAATTGGCATCATGGTCAGACTCTCAGCAGTCTGAGCTGACCTGAGAGCTGTACCAAAGTGAGAGAGAGAGAGAGAGAGAGAGAGAGAGAGAGAGGGACTGGGTATAACATAATGACAGAAAGACTGAGTACATATATAATACAAAAACATGGAGTTTATTTATTTATGATTCTATGAGTGGGTGTATGAATATGGTGATGTGTGTAGGTGTGTGTGGGCGTGTTTTATTGTGTGTTTCTGTGAGCGAATGTACCCATGTGTCTATATGGGAGGACATGTTACTCTTCATTTATGCCTACCATTCATAGTACCACTTATTTGAGGTGTGATTACTTGACATTTTTCTCACCCCAAAACCCTATGGAAAATGAAAAGGATAAACTGATAATTAATTAAGTCTCTGTTACACTTTGATTCCATAAAATATCCCCTGTGTTCAGTGTATTTATCAACAGAATCACCAAACCTAATGAAATCAAATGATAACTCTCATGTATGGCACTTATGGCTTATCATAGTGTCATGGTAGGCCATGCTCTGCGACCTCTGTGTTGGTGGTAACGTATACACTCTCAGGACCCTGCTGGCAGATACAGTATAATGTGTGCTTTTGGCCCAGCCTTAATTCAATCAAGACCCTCCCATTGCTGTGGCCTCTTTATTCCAATTCGATTAGTGGGCTAAAGCCATCAAGATTTCCTGGACAAAATGAATGCTTGTATTAATCCCCGCAATTTCCATTTAAAACATAAGGGCATCGACTTGATTAATAAGGGCTGATGCTGAATAATTACACAGCAAACACAGAGAGGGTTATAGGAAAAGCACAGCTGGGCCTGCCCCCAAACGCCCTCTGGGAAACCAAAGAAGTGGGGGGGTCAAAGTAAAGCATTGGCAATGACTGAGGTGATGAATCTCTTAGCTGGCCCCTTATGCAATTAACAAGCAACGCTTCTATTAATTTTGTTCCCCCAGAGTGGTGACTGGTCAGATGTCTCAGGGTCAAGGGTCAGGGGTCGAGAGCAGAGGTCAAGCCAACAACAGCGCAGAATAAGAGCAAAAGACAGAAGAGAAGGGGAACAGAATGGAGAGAGAGGAGGTAGAATTTACACTTAAATCATATCCAAAATTAAGCTGGAATGCTGGGTTCGCTTTCTATCGCAGATGCATTTTTGTGCAGGGATCTGTTCATTATTCTGTCAAAAAAACATCCACACACATAATGTATGCAAGGAAGCATCTAGTGCACATTTAATTGGAAGGGATCAATCGTTGTATGCAGTGTTTGACCATTGAATAAAGACCAAATCAATTGCAGGGTTGAGCTGGAGGGAGAGAAGACAAACAATGGCAGTGTTCTTTAAAGAACAGATTACAGGTTAACATTTATTCGTTGGGGGATATCGTGAGGTCAGTGCTGCCATCGGTGTAATTTTAAACTAGTGATTCATCGTCATTACAAATGTTGCATTGATCTCACCCACATTGACTTTTCCCTCTGGTTCTCGGCGGTAGAAAAGGTTTATCTTTCTCTGTGTACTGGTGGCATGTCCCAACCTCTGCTCAAATAGCATGTAAAGGTGTGATATTTACAATACATATTTATTTTAAATTTTACATTTAATATCAAAAGCCTCAGTGACAATTGTTCACAGATATTATGTTGCTTGTAAAAAATTTCTATAGTTTTCACTGAAAGTGAAACATTTTGGAGCTTTGACTGCCTCACAGACTGAGTTAAAGACAGGTTAAAATCAGATGTTGGTCATTTTTTTTCTGCACTGCAACAGTCTGTTAGGTTTAGATCCACTGACACTTTTCTTGTATTTTAATGTCCTTAAATTTCAATTGCTTTTCATTCCGTCCCAATTTTTTCAGTGGTGCTCAGTCATGGTTGCCATTACTGTATGTACATAATATGAAGTGAACTGAATTGCAAAAAAAAAAAAAAAGAAAAACAGCCCATAGAGGTCATAACTCAAAGGCAGAGCACACTATTCATTAATAACTCTTAATAACGGACTTACTAACCTCAATCTGGATATTTTCATACCAGGCAGTGAGCACTTCAAAAGAGGTCCAGCGGCCTCAAGGTTAATGCCGTACCAAATAAAGGACGAAGTTGTTAAAATTAACACTGTGCCGAGGCAGCTCTGTTTCCCTTTAGAATATAGTCTTGATCCTTTTATGTTTGAGAGAAAGCATTCCCACATGTTTTCAAATACGGAGAAAATGCTCCAGGGATGGACTGTCATGGCTGCCTCCTGTACAGCTTCAAAATAGCCCTTTGTTAAGTGGCAGTGCAGGAGGAAATGAAGCCTGACACTATTTTGATTTGGAAAACACCGTCCGGACTCAGCGTGCCTTAACTATTATCATAATTCTTAAAAGTGTTACATCCATATGCGGAAATTCTGAGTTGTGACAGATGATAGTTGATACTCAAGGTTCATTCCTACCGCCACCCCTCATTTTTTTTCCCCTAACGTCTTCTGTTTCTTCACGCACTTCATGTCTTCCTCTCTTACTTGTTGGCTCTCATTTAATTTTTGTATTTAGATTCAAGCCAAAATGATTGGTTAATAATACAGACTAAGCGATGTGAAAAAAAAAAGTATTGCTTTCGAGTGTTTGTGCTTTCTCTGCTTAATGCCTCAAGTAGATAATTGCATGAGCAGATTTGTGTCTCTTAACATGCTGTTTTACTCGTATGGTGTTTAATTTGTAGATACTGTATTTCATTTTACACGTCTTTATATTTACTTGCAGATAAGAACCACAAAGTGATGTGCCCTTAGCTAATTTATCCATCTGTTGACAGAAAAGCTCCCCCTCAGAGTCTCGCAGCAGTTGAAGTAGAGCAACACAACGAAAGAAGACTAACCCTAATCAAAGAGACAAAACAACATATGCTTATACTCTTACAATTTGAGCAGAAGTTCCACTCTAATATGTGGTGCCACAGTTGACTGACATTGTTTTGTTTCAGCTGCACTTTCACCATCTGCCAGAAAATAGACGGGATTCATTACATTAGGACAAGAGGATCCAGTCAGTGTGTGTCTGATTGAATGTGTGAGTGTTTATGTTTGCATGGGTGTTGAACATGTGGGTGTGTTTGTCGTGCTTTTGGGATATGGTTACAGTATCGATCTCTTCAGAGTTGACTCCGCTCTCAGGATGCAGAGGGCAGTCAGCGAAGAACAATGAAGGCCCTCATCATGCCTTCCTCACTTCCACTTGCATCTCTTAGCATTGTTCAGAGACACAGATCAAGTGGAAGTGCCGAGCCAGGGGACATGGATGGGAGGGGACCTTTATAGGGAAAAGGGGTTACTTGTGTGTATGTGTGTGTGTGTGTGTGTGTGTGTGTGTGTGTGTGTGTGTGAAAGAGTGAGAGTAAGAGAAAAATGGAAGGAAAGAGGGTTAGACAAGCTAGCCTCTCTATCTGCCTCCATCCTCTTGAAGGCCGACAGGGTCCTAAGCCTGGCTCAAGGGGCTTATGCAGATTCAATGACCTTTTTCCCAGGGACCAGATTTTACACTTAAATTACCATTAGAGCGATAGTCTCCCTTTGGGGGGGTTGTGTGTGTGGAGGGGTGGAGGGCTCCTGTAGACCAACCCAGCCCCCTAAGCAGGGGTTAAAAGCCATGGTGGCACTGCGCCTGGGCTGCATGCTAAACGATGTGGAACACATGTAAACTACAGAGAGGCCTCGCCTTGAGCAGGGAGTCACAAAGTGAAGGTGAGGTCACAGGGACGGATGGGCCATGTATTACACTTGGAGTGGAAATACCAGAGGAATGGGGTGATTTTAAGTTTGGCATGATGAAGAAATGGGTCTTGAATTGTTGCAGTCTAATTGTGGCTGCATCATACTAAATTGAAGAAACCATTTATGAGTTGACCATGAACTGAGGTGGTTTATTTATTCAGAGATTTATTCATTCAGTCTACTTATACTATTCTATTATAGATAGATAGATAGATAGATAGATAGATAGATAGATAGATAGATAGATAGATAGATAGATAGATAGATAGATAGATATACAGTGCTTCACTACCTCAATAAAACCTATTAGAATGGTACAGAAATTTTGTTCCACTTTTAGAATGTGGCCATCCAATTTCTTTTAAATCATACACAAAGAAAAGGCACTTGAGACTTCATGGGAGTAGCTTTACAGCATCATGCTAGCAGGGAAGGACATGAGAAGAAATGGAAAAACAGCTGAATTGTACCCTTATTACTCCCTTCAAACATAACAGAATGATGAGACCCCTCCTGGCCCACCACCCACCCAACACTTCAGCTCCTCTACAGGGACACAAGGACATACACAGTGAACACACACAGGGGTACACATACACACACAATTTCACCTCCTCTTCCAATGGCCGCAGGTTTGTTTGTCTTTAATTCCCTGCTGCGTGGGTGTAATAGGGACTCTGTGACAGCTGTCATTCTGCCGTGACCTCAACGGACTGCAGATCAGTAGTGGCACAATGATTGTCAGGATCAGGTGTGTGCACAAGTCGATGTGTGTGAAGGTGTGCACATCTGTGTATGCATTTACACATGATGGGGTGTGTGCGTCAAAGAGACAGGGGACGGGGGCGCATTTGATGTGAAAATAGTGGTTAAATACTGAAAGGGACTTCCTCCACTCCAAGACCCCCCCAGGCTCAACAATATGCCACTACGAATATGTCTATTCAGCGGGAGACTCGTTCTGACAGCAGGCCAAAACAAGACTCACACACTCATAGGCTAATGTGACACAGGGTATTAGGAACTGGAAAAGCAAAATCTAAGGAGAGAGGGGATGGAGTTTGAAACATTTCCTCCATGTATTACAAGCTTTGAAGTGTTGAAATATTTAATTAGAGATGAAGTATTACATTTCAGGGCACAACAGTTTAAGACTGTCCACTGTACATTCCTTTTATTTATTTTTTTTTTCTTTTCACGTACATTGTTACTCTGTATGCCAGATTCAACTGTTCCCCTGTCTTTCCCCTTTCCTCTGCACATTCTCTTCAGTTTATGTTACCTACTGTAGAGGAGCTGTCAGAGAATGTGGAAATGGA
This sequence comes from Apogon talboti, assembly GCA_037367365.1. NCBI lineage: Eukaryota > Metazoa > Chordata > Actinopteri > Kurtiformes > Apogonidae > Apogon > Apogon talboti. The sequence goes on along the minus strand of JAPQRQ010000028.1, from coordinate 21,429,050 downwards.
AGGAAAAGATACACATGATAGCGGGAGCAGAGCGCGGTCGACTGCTGCTCTAGGGGTGTTTGGGGTGCAGAGACAAGGTAGGCGGGAGGGTGCGGGGGGGCAAAGAGACACAGAGCGAAAAGGTTCATAGTTAGTGGTGATTCTGCTTACTGACACATCAGACCAGGCTGTGAGGTTGGTGCTCAGTTCAGCAGTCCCACTGGGAGTGGGTGTCTGCGGTCGAAGGCTTGTGTTAGACCACAGAAACAGCCACGTGCTAAAATAAAGGTGATGGGGAAAAAAAGCAGAGGGTGGGGGGAGTCTGTGGAGCATCTCCCATCATTCTCCAACTAACCCTCTCTTTCTCCCCTCAAACACCCTCCTCTTATCATCACACTCCGAGCTGCCCGGGCTGTGCTCACCTCTGATAGGACAGGCTGTCTCCCAGAGTGAGGGCCACAGTGTGTACGTGTGTGTATAGGACCCTACCATTGTGCATGACTCATCCTAATTGGGAAGGTCTCTGCTCGGCAGCAGATCCTTCTCCCGCTGTTTCAGCCTGTTTAAAGTGATGAACCCGGGATGAGATCAACAGTCGGACACCACAGCTTTTATTACCTCTGTGTTTGACCTCGTTCTGTCTTCCTCACCTATGTGTATGTGTGAGTGCATGTGTTGAAAAAGTAGTCATGAGTGCTATGAGTCATTATGAGTGCCTACGTGTATGCAATACATGTTTTGTGTGTGTGGGAATTCGAAGGGAAGCACAATCTGTATTGAGACTGTCTCCCCTCTCTCTTAACACACATACACGCACACACTCACACCCCTCTAAAACGATTATATGTCAGCAATCCCCACAATTTGGTTCCTGCTAAAGCTGCTGTGAACTCATCGCACCCATCTGGGGAATTATGCAAGCTGTAATGCAGGTCTCACCTGCCAACACACAGCGCAAGGCCAGTCGGGGGACTGGCCGTCATGTGATAAGTCTACCCTGACCAGTTCAAAGCTGATTTGGCCAGGGGCTGATTGCTGGCAGCTAATCATTTTAGCAGTACCTAGCAGCACGGACGTTCAGGGGAGGTGGAAAAAGAGAATGAGAGGAGGGGAGAACTAGTGTAGAAAGAGGAGAAAGAAGTGGATCTTTATTTTTATCCTCCCATCTCTCTCCTCCTACTTGTCCACCGAACTTAGGGTGAACTCTGAATTCTTTATTATTTATTTACTACAAGAGAGAGTTTTCACTCAATATATGGTACAATTTGTTATTTGGAGAATGACACAATTTTTTGTTATTTTGGCTCAGGATACTGGATTTAATACAAAACAATGATGACAATTCCAACCTATCATTAAATTATAGGTGTTTACATCCACATCTAATATACAGCATTGGAAAGATGATGTCTATGGGTCATAGGTTTCAGACAGTCATTGATTACCACATAGCTCATCTGATGTTGATGTAAACGCCCTCAAATTAAAGCTGAAATGCAGCACTTTAACCTCAAAGTCATTGTTTTATGCAAGAGCACAGAGCTTAAACAACAAAAAAAATGTGTCACTCTCCGGTGCAGTGCACTTAAAATCTGCACTGTATTTTCATTCTTTGTATTTTATTGTTCTCATCTGTTTTGTTCTGCTATGCTATTCTCTCCAGCAGAGGCTATGTCTGCCAAACTTTTAAAGCAACCTTGGAGAATATGGTTTGACCAATTTTATGACCAACTGAATTTGATGCTTCACAAAAGATATATTCATGGAAAAAGATTATAATATACTTTGTTTCCTTAAAAAAATAAATAAATAAAAATCAGAATGCCATACTGCCAGAAGGGACAGGGTTTGGCAAAGAAAGTTGTTCAAAAATACATTAATTCAACAATTCTACCTGAAAAATACCCCAAGTCGTGAATAAATGGTTGTATTCATTTTGACCAAGTTTTGCCATATCAGCCACATATCTTGCTTTGAAAAAGCATATATTTGTGTGTGTGTGTGTGTGTGTGCAGGCCTGTGTGCTAGCTTCTCTCTGATTGAGACATCTATGTGTGCACAGGCTTTCTGGGTCGATGTAAGCAGTGGTCTTGGCAGAAGCCCTCCATCTTCTTATCCCAGTGGGGAGCGGTCTGCAGCCAAACCCAACCTGGGCTTCACAGCCTTCGATAAGCCCTCAAATGGCACAGGCCAAAGGGCCAGAGAGAGAGAAACACAGATACACAGAGGGAATAAAGAGAGAAAGAGAGAAACAGTAAAGATAAAAATATCACATTGGTATGGCGTAACAGGGTGGTCTGCTTGTGCCTGGGTGTTTTGTTGTTGCCTCAGGATTCAAGAGTGGGATTTAGACCATTCAGGGGTTCTTTTGTGCTAATGTATATGTGCTAAAGAGCTCCTCTTTTTCCTGTCAATACTTTATTTCAGGCACCCTCATATATCATACACAAGGCCTTGTCTTCCCATGTTGATTTTTTTTCTTTGTCCCCCATCATCAGTCGACATAAATACTCAGTATGTCACAGCAGGCTATGCTCCTAACGCCCCCTCAGTGCTTATCTCTACAAAATGTGAATCTGTTATTCCACTGTAATGGAAACCATGTTGGTAACATCTTAACATATTACATTCACTCAAACACACTGTGAAACTCTATCTTACCGCTGTGTCAAAGCTCTTTTTATACTGCGGGAATGTGGGGGGGATGTGGTGAAACACAACGTTTTGCCCAAAGCGCAAACTCTACGTGAATACACACACAGACTACAAGGTTTCTTTTTTATTCTTTATTTATTTCTTTTTTTAAGCGGACAATTCAAAAAAGGCTGAAAACACAGGAGTATTGTGTGCTTTAATGTTTTGAAGCTCTTGTATGTCTCTCTCTTTACGTTTGCAGACTAGCAGCGGTTCAGATTTCTTGAGGCAATTTGTTTCAGGTAACTGGAGCTTTCAACTGCAGTTGAGTGTATCCTGGGAACTATTAGGGAAAAAAGAGAGTGTTCAAGCTTTTCAAAATGTTGATGGATCCAACATAATGAGCATGTAACTGATCACAAAGATAGACAGATAAGATTTTTTTTTTCTTATGAACAGTTTTTTGCAACACAGGAGAGCAGAGAACCAAACACAGTGCTAGCCAGCAGTATAGATATGATGCTAAAGAGGCTCTCAGTAGCACATTGTTATTCACTTACTGCTCCTGTTGGGATAGCTACAGGCTGTATAAGTCTTTTTTTTTTTTTCTGCCAGAAATCTTTGAATTGAATCCGTGCACAGTCAGCATACTGTAAGCTCCAAGCAAGAACAGCTAAACATTCAGTTTTGTAAGGACCGTCTGTAAACTGTGTCGACAAGTTTCTGTCTGTACATACATGTATGCTCATTGTCTGCCTTCTGAATCTGTTCAGGTTCGCTGTTGTAAATTGGACTTGTTTTTGTCATCGGTAAAGTAATCACCCCCTCACCTAGGTATTTTAAACACTTTCTGTTTCCTATAGGGATAGCGGTACAGTGTTAGGAGAGGGAGGAGGAGGAGGAGGCCCCAGGTAAAACATCACTATTTAGGGCATGGATTCCACGGAGGGCATCAGAGAGACAAGAGGTTGAAACAGGTTTTACTAATGCAGACAGCTTTCATTTAGCCTCCAGTCTTCTGGTCGATTGAGACAGTCATCACACACCGATGTCTCAGGTTTAGAGGACATATGATAATGAGTTTAGACTGACTGACATGTGACTAAAACCATTGGGGGACCTACAGCCCGGACAAGAGAGCAGGTTTAAAACAGACTTTGCCAGCAGTCATGGTAGGAATAGATCGGGATAGTGGTCCCAGGAGCGAATCTGAGGCTAGGTCTGTCATTGAGGTAATTACGGCCACGGTTATGGTATCTGTAGGAAAGGCTGATCTCAGACCTGTGGCTCTGTCAGCAGCCTCATGTCACTAGGATGTCCTTGAAATTATACACTGGAAATAATAATAAAGTTATAAAGGAGTTCATCATGAACAATTGAGACAAATTATTCATGATTTCTACATAATAATTTGACACAAAAAAGATGAATGCGTGTTTGTGCAATAAAGAGAATGCATTTCTTAATGTCACTTCAATAACAGCCAACTTATCTGTAATATATTTGACTCTCAGAATACTTTTTGGACAGTATTTCTGTAATATGGCTTATTTTAATAGGGTTTTTATGTGACTATTGGCATCTTCTTGCGGAATAACAAATCATTTCTTTTCTGACCTCTTTTGTTCTACTTTGTACCAAAATAGATCACTGAACCCAGGACCGATGCCTTATTATCAACCTCCATCATGTCCATAGTGCTAAATGGATAAGTACCTTCCTTTAACCCCTCAGAGACCACACACAACTTCCTCTGACCCCTCAGTTTTAGATGCGTATGTCATTTGCAATTTGCCACACACAGGTTTCCCTGAGTGTGCTCTCAAAACGGACAGATCTCCCTCAATCTTTACTGTTCTTTTTCCCGTCTGATGTCAAGGGCACGCTTTGAACTCAAACACATTCCCTTTTTTCCTCTTGTGCTTTTTTTCATTCATTTTTTTCCTCCTCACTGCCCTCTCTCTACATCATTTATAGCCTCATCTCTGTATCCCGCTAATGACACAGATTTCACAGGATGTCAAAGGCATGTCAGAATTAGGCCTCCTCAATAATAGTATGACCACTGGCTTGGTTGCTTTCCTCTGCACTTGGGCAGGTAGATACAGCCGTTGTATCCACGGTTATAGAATGAGACAGGGAGATGTCCAGACATGGGTGAGATGAAACTGACACAGCTGACATACCAAATCTCCACATGAGGACTAAAATTGAAATGGTGTGACTGAGTGGCGCTTGTTGTAGACAGCACCCCCCCCACACACACACCACATACACCACACACACACACATCCACCCCCACCATACACTATATGCCAAATCACCCCACCTCTCTGCTATGATTTATTCTCCATCCAAGGGCTGTAATCCCTGAACCCTACTCCTCTCTTGGACCCTGTCCTCCCCCCCCACTCCTCCTCCTCTCCCTCTTCTCCAAACCTTCCCCCAGCAGCTGCCAGTTTTCCCACTTTCTGGATGGCATCATCAGCTATGACAAGAGAATAAATCTGTGAGCACCAGGCCATTGCCTACTGTCTGAGGGACGCCCATGACAGCTCTCAATAAACTCCTGTAGATTGTTTTTTTTCCCCTCCTTCCTTTTTTTTTTTTAATCTCTAACGGCAGACGTTGGAATCCTGCTGTCAGCATATCAGGAGCATATTAGCAGGGCTGGCCCCACCTGGCCCTGCCGCTCCCCGACCTGTCCCCTCCCTGTAATTATCCCCTAGCCCCTTTCCCATTAACCTACTCCCTTTGATCCCCACACATGCTGATATTATGCAAAACTGCTGAATAGAGAGACTATAGTGCAAAACAGCATGCAGTTACCCATAATTCTGATTTTCTCACTTATTCACCTCTTCTTTTACTCTCTATCTTTCCCTATTTATCTGCCTCTTTATCATGGATTAAATTAATTTCAGAGGAGTCTGTATGGATAGAAAAGGAGTAGGACGAGTGGAAGGATAGAGTTGTAGGGTAAGAGAAAATACTAGTATTAGACATTTTTACAAGCCATCTAGGATGAATAGGGGAACTTGGGAGGAAAAAAAAGATGCCACAAAAGAACTATTTCTTTTAGTCCCCCTTGAATGTATCAAGTAAAATGTCTTCATTAGGTCTGGGGCCTAAAAGCAAATATCAGGGTCTGCACAATGCTGAAGGTCTGTGACTGACCTTTCTTTGGTTTTAATCATTGCAACTCTTGACAGCTTAATAAGTTGAAGGTGCTGGGTTGCAGCCTAACTTAATAAGGCCCACACCAGAGCCTTGGCCACCTATGATTGCTCCCATAAGTCTTAGCACATCTGGTGCTGTGTCCTTGGGTGAGAGATATTTTCCATAACTTTCCTTATACTCAGAAGGCGCCATCGCCTTTTATTAAGAATGGGGATGATACAGTGCGCAGTGTCTTGTCATGGCAGAGTGTGTTCACGAGACATCACACAGTAATAATGCTGTACTGTTGTCACTATTACCCTTTCAAGTGACAACCACAATGCACTACAGCTTTAGTGCATCACGCCATGCAATGTTTAACTTATTAAACACTCCAATAATTTATGGGTGTACTTTGTAAATCACACTACCATATTTACTTCCTTCCAGCTGAAGTATATTGTTAGGTAGAATATATGCCATCCATATTCCATGGTTTATTACTTCTATGGATGAATTACCCACCATTTATGATGCACATAAGGTGTATAATTCTATATGCAGTAAAGCTGGATTTTTATGGAGCTGTAGCTTTTCACCCTCCACTATTTGTCGCCTTCCCTGGTCTACAGAGGAAGAAATTAATCTGTGGCTATATGACAACTATTGTTTTAAAGTGAGCTTCTGATCCTTCATCATTTTGGTTATCGTCTTCCTCAGTATTTACATTAACATAAGAACATTAGACAACGCGGCAGGATATGATGGTAGTTAAAAATAACTTCATTGTTTATTTCACATGTACAGCGAGTTAATGTATCGGACAGGGCACTAAACAATGTAATAAAACAACATTTAAGTAAAAATGTGTCTATTATTTGACCTTTGCTTGAACCCATTAATAAAAATCCAGTATTAGATGAGCTAGTTAGCTGCTCTGTCATCTGCCGCAACAATTTTTGATGCTTTGACATGTCATCATGCTATATCCCTATGATGACAGATTTTTCATACAGCTGACAGCCTTACCTTTTCGTGCACTGGCCTTTCAACATGGTACTGAGCGTTACCGCCGTGTTCATTTGAAAGGATACAGACTGAGGTGTGCGGCTTTCATTAGCAGTCACATTAATACAGGAGCCTGGGAATTGTTTGATTAGACTGTAACACAGACAAACATCAAAGTCCGAAGCTCACCACCCACTCATTTTTCAGAACAGGTGCTCATCCATCCACTTAACCTAACATCTTCATTAGTGTTCTGACCCAAAAGACCAGTCGGTCTGGCTTCTGAACACACAGGCCCTGCATGTCTTGACAGTTTCCTTGCTGGATTCCTCAGGTTTGTAGGATAAGGCACCTGCTTCTCTCTGTTGTGTACCTGTGGTTTGATCTCTGTCATGTGGTAGCAGAGAGGCTAATGTAGTCGTTTGAACCCCTGAGCTTTCTGCTGGAGATATTTTAATGAAAGGCCTTTGTTTAGGGTTCAAGTTGCAACTGTGAAGTCACCATAGAGGCTATTCTGAGTCAATGGCTGATTGGGTCCCCTTAAAGGTGAGGATGAAAGCCGTTGTTGGAGACACAGGGGGTTGAAACGGGGTGATCTAGAATAGGAGCAGATGAAGAGGTGGTGTGGAGACAGCATGAAGGCATTAGAAGCAAGCCTTTGCTCTTTTAAATCCACCGGAACAGAGACAGTAGAAATTTAAATGTAAATTGCCTATTAGATTTTTCATGTAAAGTATTTCTATCCTTCTTGGTGACTATGAAAGGCAGAGGTTTATTCCTTTCAGGAGAATATAATGAAAATCTAAAGTACATAGAGAAAATTGACATATGTTTATATATGTTGAATATTGTACCACAGATAGATGTCAGAAAATATTTACAAATTGAATAAAAAATTCCCTCCACAGAGATACATATATTTGCAGAAATATTTATTTCTATCCATTTTCTTGTTAAACCACATATTCTTCATGTGGGTAAATAAGCATGAAGTAGCAGCTGTACTTTTACACACGTTTTCTTATCATTTTAAAAGCCTTTTTTTTTCTACTGCGGAGCATTATTTTGAAGCTATTGTATGTATTGTGTAGCTATGTTTATAAAGTGTAGGTTTATAAATTATGTAGCTATTGTGCAGCAGGAGCATTCACAGTTAACACAGAATTAACATAGTGCACATAAATTATATGAAATGGGATTTTCATAATACATCCTTTAAACTAAGTTTTTGCTCATTTCACCCTTTGATCCTCATTTATCTTGACAACTCAACTTAGGGATACATTTTTGCATTTATTCTATAGTCCCTCTTGTTCTTTGTATCTTACTTTTTTTCCCTCTTTGTGGCGAGGACAAAATTGAAAGAGTGAGGCGCCAGTTTAAAGGGCAGACCCAGGTCCCTGCCTTCAGGGCTTTTACATCAGCGCTGACAGAAAGCCGTGTGAACCATTGGGAAATGTTTCATTGGTCACGTCACATTATGCAGCCAAGTGAGAGCCACATTAAACTTTTCACTTACTCCATCATTGCTTCACTTTTATTGTCCAGCACGCCTGCTGACAAATCTGCAACCCAGGGTCCACTGGAGAGTTTAACAACTCAGAATGTTTCCTTCAATTAATGTAATTCCTTGAGTCTTTGAAATATAAAAATAAACTTTGCTGTGTTCCTGTAATTCAGACACGAACGTGGATAGTTGATGCGCCCGGTGGGACTGTTAGCACTCATTGCATTTGATGAGAAAAAAACAAACACTTGATTGATTTTGATACGTTTTCTTACAAACTAAACATTGTGTCAGTAGTTATACAATGTACACATTCAGTAACCTGTTATACTGATTCAGTGACGGTTATGTTTTCAGCTGTAGTTTGCACATTTTAATGCAATATGCATGGAAGGGCATCTATTTAAAAATGACAGGGACATGAAGTTTACACAGAACACAAAGTTTTACTATATATGAATCTTTGTAATCATTTTCACATCCTTCTCATGTAGTTTTTTTTTTTTTTTTTTTGTACTGAGTGCTTGTTAAATAGGTGTCCAAGGAGTGGTGTGTTCTGTATTCAGGATTCTGTATGTCTGTTATTTTTGTTTTGTCACATTTGTTTTCATGTGACATAATCTTTCTTAAGGATTTCAATCTTATTTTTTCCAGACCAGCTTTGGTAGAAGTTGAAGTAATTCAGAAGTAATTGTACTTAACCTCATTAGCTCTGGTAAGATATGGCCCTTTGTCGGTATGCAGTACAGTAGAAGGACACTTCATTTACCAGTAGAGATGGCTGAGTTGGTCAGTCAGCCTCAACCCCCTCTTGATCATACCATCAACTACCTTGTTATGTGTGAAACTCACAACGGGCATTATATTTGGCATCAATCTGAATTTCTCTCAGCCTTCCAAGGGGAAAATGTTCACAGGGGTCAGCCAAGGGACATAGAGAGAGATCCTGAGAGTGAGAAAGAGAGAGAGAGCAGAGGAAAATGGAAGAGAAGGAGATTAGGGGGAAAATAAATGTAACACGGACAAGAGAGCTTTATTAATAGGATTATGGGCTCATAGATTTCGATATATTATCGGTTCGAAAAAGGGAGTGAAAATGTCAGGAAATACAAAAAAGAAGGGGAGATGAGAACAAGAATTTGCTAACGGTAATTTATTGAAAGTGTATCGCTAGGAGGTGAGAATGTGACTTGGCCAAAAAGATAAAATTTCGCATGGACAGAATTGGGTTGTGTTAAGGTACTAAAGTTTTCTGAAAAGGCAGTAGGAAAGGATGGGAACCACAACACACCATTAAACTTGGCATTTCACCCTTGTAAACACAATCCAATGCAGTTTTTTTTTTAAATGTATTACTTATTTTATCATAGGTCTAAAAACAAATTCACTTTAATCTCTGATCCTGCTATCACTTATATACTACTTCATAAAATTATGTTTATTGATGCTATATAGCCAGTGCCAAGCTGTGACGATTCACTAAACCTAGACAATAAAAGAGGCCGCCACCTTTAATGGGAGGAGCAGCGTTTGCTTGTTACTAAACACCGCAGTTAACCTCTTTTGCACACATTAGCAGGACCTAGTGTTAAATCTTATTTCTATTACTTTCCAACTCACTTTATGGTCATTATACCGCTCTGAAAAAAAAAATGTTCTTAGCTCCTTTATAATAACCATCTTCTTGGTTCATTAAGCACAAACATAGCCTCTGTGCTGACAATCTTAGCCACTGCTCCATGACAGACTAGTTTCTATAAAATATTGCAAAGGCAGCGAATATCTTTGTCTTCATTTGTTTGTTATATTAAACCCTTCCAGACCCAGCACTGATATGTTTACAGTAGAATTTTGATAGATAAAGACGTCTAAAGCCTTTTACATTATAATGATAAAGTCTACACGAAACAGACAAATTGAGATTTTCAAATGACACATTTGGCATAAATCATGATTGTTAACATATTTCTTATCATTTCCACATGTATTAGAAGAAACAGAAAATCAGAAGTATTGAAGAAAAAAAAAGCATGGTCCAAACAAACCAGAGTGATGCTTCTTCTGCAGGAGGTAGACAGGGACGTAAACGGATGCCTGTTTCAGTTTTACTTGCTGAATTCTGTCATGTCTAACTTTAATATTAGTAATCCCACTGTGTTTATCACCGCTACATGTTGTAATTTTTATTCTCCTGCTCACATGGCAAAGCCTTTATATTCTTCCACATAAGAATTTATAGTTGTCTGCTGTCACTTATTATCCCAGTGTCATATTATATTCCTCACAGTAGAGACCAGTGGTGATGTGTTCAACAGCTTTTTCTGCCCTTTCTTGTGTCATCTGGAAGAGTTCCAAAGACTCTGAACATAGCAAAGCACAACTTTCTAAGACTGCTCTTAAGACGGATTGCTTTCTAAATCATTTCAAACATGAGAAATCGCTCCGAAATGTTTTACTGTATCCGACTTGTGTTCAAATAGCAGAGCAAAATCTATTTTAAGCACAAAGACGGGAAATCAGCTATCGTTTAGTGCACATCTTTTCCAGCGGGTGAGGGGGTGGAGAAAGGTTGAGATTTTAAATGCTTCATTTTGATGAGCTTTGACAGTAATGCAGCCACATTGGCATATGTAGCAGATTTCTATGACACCCATGTCATGTGGCTGCGGTTATGCTTCTGCTCGATCATTAGAGGAGACTTTTAAGACAGACAAGTGAGAATGAGTAATAGTGCTGAAGCTAGCTTGTATAAACATGTCAAGGAACAGAAAAGTTCTCATGTCATGTAGGTATTTTACTCTCGAAGAGTGACAAACTAAATAGCTAAAATCCCCTGGGCTAAAATCTCCATGCGCTACTACATTACAGTATTGGCTTCTAATGCCTTAAGAATGTGACAATCGCATTCATAAGCATTTTACATATCCTTTCTCAAACAGCCACCTTGTTAGTGAACTATGTTTGTTTTTCCTTCTTCTTCCCCCTCTGTATTTCTCTGCAGGCATGGCTTTGGAAGTGGTGATGAATGAGTGGAAGTTGACTCATTATTAAAGGTGGGAGATGATTAATAAGGACCATGTGTGTTTTCCTCTATAGTGTAAATAAAATATATCATTCACGTAATGCAGGGCTGGGCCGGGAGAGTGATTTATGGTGTGTTAAAATGCACAGAGAGCCAAAGGCTGAAGCCCTCTCAGACACACAGCCATGACAGTGCCCTACCCCGCCGCTTTAACATGGCTTAAAGATCTCACACTCCTGCTCTTGCTATCGCTCTCTGTTTCCTTATCTTGATTCCCGCCATGCTGGATTTATTTGTCTCAGACTTTCAGGAGAGTTCCCAAGATTGGTCTGAGGTCATTCAGAACTAATAACATACAAAAGAATAAACATACAAAACCTTACATTTCAATTTTGGCCGACTGAAATTTTCATCATGGATAAAAAAAAGTCAGATTGTTATTTAATCTGTAAGCGAATAGATACTGGTTTTCATTTTTATATCGCAAAGTAAAGGGCAAAGCATTATTGTCTAGAACAGGGCATGCACCGTGAGGATTCTCTGCTTTAAAGGACACTCCACTCTTTCTTGATGTCCAGAAGAAGACACATTGGAAATGCCAGTCTCTTTGGCAGGTAGCCACAACTCTACAGCCCAGGATATTGATTCACTTTTTACCTCACCTTATTTCTCAACTTCAAATCCTGATGGAGTGTCTCTGTTTAAGTGTTCGAGGGTAGACTTCCAACAAGACACATCTTACGTGGATTATCGCCTCATCAATCTTAGTGTCCGGTTGTGAAGTGCTCAATTAGAAAGAATAGGTTTGGACTCCTTTCTGTTTGGCTGTTAGAGCATATACTGTAATATTCATGCATAGAGTTGAACCCGTGAGACTCCTCTGGTCAGCATGCCACAATTTCACAACCTTTGTGTGACCAATATATCACCGTGATGTTCAAAGAAATGAACAAAAGCGGTCACGGTTTTTCCCCTTTTTCAGACAAGACTCGTATAAAAATTACTGTGTACTCTTTTTCGCTCATTCTGATAATTCTGGTTTCACTTCATAGAATTTTTGGTATTTCTGGTTTATAATGTTTCCCCAGCTTTCAGGCAGAAACACTGTCCTCTTCTTCAACCGTGTTACAGAGCAGCACTCATCGTTTTGCCTGTAACAACACAGAAAAGCAGATGGCTATATGCTAGTTTTACAGCTGTGAATAATCCACCCACAGAGCAATGGAGAGAAAAGGAACTTGTAGAGATGCGTTGGTTTTCACATGGGCATTTTATTGAAACCTTCTGAACTTTGTTTCCCCTAGTGGAGATTACCTCATGTCTATTTCCTCACTATATTCCAAATACATTTCTTCAGAGGATAAGTTTTTTTTTTTATCTTTAGCTTTTCGGTTTTAACAGTATATGTTGACAGTGCAAAGCAAATGTGCATATTTGATTAAAAATTAGATACGTCTGATTTGAAGCAGTAAGCTTTGCCCAGCTTAATGTCAGTTTACTGCAATGCAAGTTATCTGGAAATTCTATTTTCTAAATGTGTGTGTGTGTGTGTGTGTGTGTGTGTGTGTGTCTGTCTGTCTGTGTCTGAGGGAACAAAAACACAGAACATGTGTATGAAAATGTGTGTTTTTGACATCAAAAAAGACTGACAATGGAACCTTGAGTCGCCCCATGGTTCAGTATCCTGCCCGTTCCCCATGTTCCTGACCTGGGGGGAGGATCTGTCTGTCTTTTGGCAGGCTCTGTAACCACTGCCCTCCCTCACTGCAGTTATCATCACTTCATCTCAAATAGGAAAATAGGGGCACCAATGGAGGCTTGCAGCTCACTGAGGCTGTTTTTGGGTTACAGCTATTTCTCCAAATTTCTTTTTAAGTCAGGGCCTTCCAGGCCCACTGGTGGCAGCTGCCTATTCCACTGTTCACTGGGGGCATGCCCTGGTTTCATGTGTGCTGTTGTGGTGGGAGTGATGGAGAGAGGGAGAGTGAGAGAGAGAGAGAGAGAGGGAGAGGGAGATGGAGGAGGGGGAAAGCAACACTCCCGTTGTGTCGCTGTGCCCCAACCTCAGCCAGGGTGACACACTTACCAGCCAACATTCTGCCACCTTGCCCTGACGCCGCAGGAAAGTCGCGCTCTGCGTCTGAATGGGGTCACTGGGTGCGGAGGGAACCTGTTGGAGAAGACTCCTAAATCAAGCTGCTGGGGAGACAAATGTTAATGTGCTGTCTCAAGGTCTTAAAGTACAGAGTTGGAGCCATAGAATCTTGCTGAGTGAGGCTACAAGGCAGTGGCTCCCTCATATCCTTTGTTTATGCAGCCAGTGGAGGGTGACTACTTTACCTGGACCCACTGAGTTTGCTCGCACAAATCCTCCAATATGTACAAGTGAACATAAGGAGCTTAGCCCAGAGAAGGCAATTCAGTCTGCTCTCGCAGCCGTTCCTTGGAAATGACAAATTAGAGATGTTAAACAGCCGGGTGTGGGTATTACAACTAAAGAAGCATTTTGGGCAGAGTTATGTACAAAGACTTATTACCTCAAGCAGCCATGCTAGAAGCTCAGGCTTAAGCTTAAGTTCAAGCAGTAACTACTTCTAATATACTCAACTTGAATTGATAACCAAAAAACACGCATTGGTTACTAGTCTTTGAAATACACTATATATAACATATAGCTTCTAAACCTGATTTTGTCATGTATGGGATGAGCAGAAGTGTTATGTTCGGGGCTTTGCGTGCCTTCCATAAATACAGTTTAGGTGAAACAGCCTGATATTTGCCCATTCAAGGTGAGCGCCACAAACATCCCATACCACAAAGCTACCTCCTTCTTCCTAAAACTGGTACCCAAACCATGTAGAGGCTTAGTAAGAGCCATGGTTAAGCTAATGGGAGCCATTTCCATAGAGTGGGTGTAACTGACACCAATCCCGGTGGGGCAATTACAGGAAATTAATTACCAGCCATTCCTGTATTAATGGTTTATTCCAAAATAAAGCAAGCTAATTTATTCATTTTGACACAGAAAATTGATTCAATGAGGATTATAAAAAGCTATTTGCTAAACAAAATGGAATGGAGGAAAGGGAAATGAAGTAGGGGTTATAAAAAGAAAACATGAGAAATCCTTCAAAATGCTGTAATTAGTGGATTATAATGTCAGCATAGGCAATGTGCCTCCCCAACTCTCACTGCAGGTATTTGACTGGGATTTTACAGCCATTTCTCATCATCTGCTCAGGTTCCCTTTCCTGTTTACCTTATACTGGGATCTCCTACCACCAGAAAAGGAGTGGAATCTCTTCAGAGGGAGAGAGATAGTGATGAGGAGGGGTAAGGCCTTGTGGGCCTGGTCCTAAGGGTGAGAATGGGTGGAGAGGGAAAGTAAAAGAAAGGGGAGTGAGTTGAGTTAGAGAGTAAAGTAGGAGGGTGGGAAGTAGAAGGCGAGAGGGAAAGTGCACTCAAACAGTCTGAGAAACCTTGAGGTGCCATCTGGCGTGAGGGGGCCAAAGGACAGGGCTCAGTGACCTTTGACCCAGATCCCTCTTTTAGTAAACATCTCAGTGCTGCAGATTTATAGGTTGCTGAGGAACAATAACTGTCAGAGACCAGAAGTGAAGCCAGGCAGTGTTCCACTAACTCCAGGTGACTAGAGACCGGAAATGAGTCCAAACACGGATGTCCAGGATGTGGTGTCTCACTTGTGAGTTTAACCTCACAGCAGCTCAGAAAGCACAAGAGTGTGAGAGGAGGAAATAATTTTTCAATCCACCTACCTACTCATATGTCTTGTTCGTGTTTGTTCTGGCTTGTATTGCTGTTAACTGGGGATCCATTTAGTTTAACTCAAGTGATGGATTCTGAAAATCAGTAATTTGCTGTTTGGCTCTTCTCTCATTGAGTCAGATCCAGTACTAGGAGACATGGTGAGGGTTATGTCAAAGGCCATTAGTTAGGGGGCACAGTTGAGCCTAGTTTGTTTATAGAGAGAGGATAAGAAGATGTGATGTGGAGAGTGAGCAGCTGTGATTGACAGGGTTTGCTCCTGAGGAAAAAGCATGTTTGTTATTAGTAAAACCAGTCAGTTTTCAAGTGATTACTTTGTCTGTTTGAACACTCAGAGCTGTTTTCAATCTTTGAAACTTTTCTGCTTTCACTCATCTCATTAACACCAAAATTATCACAACGAAAATGGCAGCTTTTCAGTGATTACTGTGGCTGGGATCAATACTGCCTGAGGAGCCTATCAGGACACGCTGTATCAAAGCAACCCCAAACTAATGCCTCAACCCTGTAATCACACATCCATCACAAACAAACATGTGTCTTTACTCAGTTAGAGGAGAAAAACTACTTGAGAACAAAAGCTGAAGATGAAGAACACATGACAGCCAGCTGTCACTCACTGTCCTATTGGATGAATGCAATGGAAACCAATAAATCCTCGCTTTCTTTTCTTCCATTCATTTCATTACTCCCTCAATTTCATTCCCTTTCTTTTTCCCTCTTTTTTGCATCTTCAGTGGGGGATGGGCGAGTCTATGCATGGGCCCAGGCCTGAATAGACTTTTGTCTTGCTCATTTTTTCTGGTTCTGACTGTGTCAGTTGCAGGGTGCCCCCGGTAACGGCCCTCTCAGCTTCTGATGCAAGCAGGCTGTCTAGCAGCTAGTTAGCATTCTGAGGAGCCATGCAAGAACCCAGCAGACAAGTCTGCCATGGGGGCCGATACACCACAGGCTTTCTTAAACAAGCTCTCTTACTGTGGCCAAACAAGCTAAAGCTAATCTAAGCAAGTAAAAATAGTAAAAATAGAGAATAATAACAGTTCATTAATACATCAGTCTAAGGCTGTGAAGTGTATGATAATTTTCCGTACTTCACTTTTGGAATAATTTATTACTTGATTACATGTGTGAATTTTGAACACTGTAACATGTGCAGGATTCCTGTGGATCACCCAAATAATTATCTCTTTTTCACCCATTTTCTGCTTCTCTTTGTGTAATGTAATGACATCACAGATGCTAATGTATGCTGGCTAGCGTGGCATCTCTTTGTAGGCGGCCTGGAATTTCAGACATTTACTCCTATCGAGAAGCGGCAGGATCAGTAATGCTAACTATGTGGATCATTCTGAGAAGATTGGACCACAGCCGGCGTGCCCCCTCATAATAATGCTGTGCATTTCAGCAGTACGTCTCAATTGAGGGCTGCAACGACCCAATGCCTCCATTGTTCCTTCCTTCCTTTGTGATGAAGTCAGGAAAAAAGTAGCTAGCTGGCCTTCAGATTTATGTATTTTTTTCTAATGGTATGAGAAGATGTCATTGAAGTGCAGAATAAGTGTGTGTCACTGTGGGTTTATGGAGGGAGGCCAAAAACAGAGTGCCCGCTAAAATGTCCCAACTTACTAGCATCAATTCCTGATCTTCCTCATGAGGCTGATGTGCAAAAAAAAGTTGCAGCAGAGACACTGCTTTGATACGCTCCTCCATAACAAGACACACAATGAGCTGGGTTCACCCTCTCTGTGGTCAAATGATACTGCTCTATCCAAATGATGGAGACTATGCTATGCTTTTTGTCAGAACATTGTAATTACATATCATGTGTCTGAAGACAGGATCGCATTTATGTGAATTATAACATGCATTCTGATTCTCCTCCTGTGTTCATAAATGCATGCATTGTGGAACAGTGGTGCTGTGGGTTCACTTAATTGCTCTCTTCTCGGTACATACAAACATACGAGAAGAACAGATCTGTAGCTCTGTAGTGGTAATTGTTGTAGGGGAGCATATGCTTATGTGAAGAACAGGCAATTCCCTGCCGGTCTGTCATTTCATACAATATGTCTATTTGACCGCAAGACACATTTTGCTGTAAATTTTATGCAGAGAGACAGACTTCTATTCAACCTTCCTACCCTGTTTAGCATTTCTCTCCAGTTCTTCCAGCTGAGTCATATCTTCTCATATGGATTCATCTTTGCATGTGACTCAAAAGCAATGGAGTTAGACAGTGGATAGAGTAGTCTTCTTTTCAAATTAAGTTTTGTACTGTGATTAAAACCAAATGCAAGTTTCTTTGGAATTTCTGCTCTTCTACTTTGCCTCTCCTCTTCCTTCCAGTGGACTTTAACCTCTACCATGTAGAAAAAGTCAGACGTGAATGTTGTGAAATAAATTTAGACAAAAAGGGGTACAGATATGTGTGAAGGTATCTACAGGAAAATGTGTTTACAGTATGTAACAGTGTGTATCAGTGTGAGACGACAATCCGGGAAGAATTGGATCTGTGAAAGAAAAAGCAATATTGTCCTGTAGGGCTCAGACACTCATGAAATTAATCTATTATCTTCCTGTGCAGCTGCCATGTACGATACAAGGTGCTTGACAATTCCCTGCGCCGCTGTGACTCCGTGACATTTGCCCATTCACCAAGCTCGCTGACACCAACAGGATCTGGCCTTGCCGCCAAATTAAGGCAATGAGTGGGGAAATGAGAGCAGTGGCATCAGCCAAGAAGAGCCCAAGAGGAGGGATGGATTTCCCCTTGTGTTTAAAGACCTGACCTAAGCACCTTGCCCAGGGGCTTTTTATCAGCTGGAGCTGAAAAACACCTTCAGGAGAGAGACAGCGATATAGCCACAGCCAGTTGTAATGGTGTGACAAGGCTGAGTTGTCCTTGCACACCTCTTGACTGCCCTCCCTCCCCTTTTTCTACTATCCATACTCTTCCTGGCCTCTCTCTCTCTCGCTCTACCAGACTGGGTGCTCTATCTAAAGCTTCGTCCAGTTGGGAACGGGCAGCCTTTAAATGCCTGTCGCCCGGTGTCATAGAAGCGGCTACACACGGGGTGTCTAGTGTCACAACACAGGCTGGGCCCTGTCAAGGGCAAAATGAATTTGTTGGGGAGAGAATGGTAGAGGGGGGGAGAGGGAGAGGTAGAGAGTAGAGAAGGGATATATTACAGCGAATGATGAATAACCTGAAGGTGCACAGATACTCTACACAAACGATGAAGAGAGAAGAAAGGTGTGGTGATGGGAGGAAGCGAAAGAAGAGGAGTAGAGGGGGGTCTGGCCTGGCTGTTGCTGGCTCAGGCTTACGGATAGCGGCTGTCAAAGGAGCAAGGTTTTATTTATTTATTGTTGCTCTGCTTAAGAGATGGTGAAGGTCAGGCTGTGTGTCTGCTCCACAGCTTTGTTATGTGAGCTGGATCAATTTATGAAATATGTCTGTTAACAATGCTGCAGATATAATCTTTCTCTCTCTCTCCCTCTTTCTCACTCTATTCTCCTTTTTTTTTTACTCTATGTATTTCTCCTGTTGCCACTATTCCTGCTGTGACCATGGTAACCTCATTTCTACAGTTGCTGCTGTTGCAACAGTGTTGTAGGATGAAGCGGTCACTATATTATTTCCTTGAAGAAGTAAACGTAACAAATGTAATTCTCCTCAAGTGAAGCTCTGTCAGTTGTGATTTCAGTGTCACAGTGTTTAAGGGTGTATGTCTTTACAGCTGAATGTAATTTATTGTTTAATAGCACAAAGACGAGTGAGAGCTTCTGTAACTCAGTTGAAAGTGGTGTATTATATGTCAATTCAACATCACAGGCTTATCCATTATATTCAGTCTATATCACTGTACTGCGGCATGTACAGTGATTGACTACCACCTTTTAAACTAATGCGTCACTGCACGTACGCTCCTGCACATTGTGTTTATGCAATATGCATATTATGTAATTTATATAATGTATGTGCCACCTGTTATGTGTTTGCTTTTCATACGACAGGTCATTGTTTAAATTTCAATTCCACATAACATGATGAACCAAATGTCAGTTTGTGCAGGCTACAGGGTCTAATGATTTGACAGATCAGTTAGCCACTCTGCAGTCTGATACAGTGTGTATATTTACACTGCCTGTAATGCAAATAGTCAGCGTTTTCTTTTATTTTTAAAGCATCAACTGTCCTGACATTTCCTTCCTCGATTGTCTCTGGCAGGTCCTCAGGCAACCCTGCACCATAACCACACCATCCTGTCACACTGTCAATTTGAGTGTGTTAAATCTGGCCAGAGCCGGAGACTAAGTCATGCTTAAATATGCTCTTAAGTTTATAAATATACTCTATAATGTTTGATCTCTAGTGTATATTACATGCTTTCCATACACAGTGCTTGTGGCATTATGTTTCTTGCGTAGTCTCATCTCATTTTGACTGTCTGGCAGTCCAGACAGACTGTGGCCTGGATCACTGCTGCGCCACCAGGCCCTGCAGCCCTTTCCTTGGTCAGCAAACCAGAGCAGGATCAATGGGCCATCTATCTGTCTATCCATCTCTCCATCCTTGTGTTGGAAAGCTCAGTGTTCGCACAGCTCAGGTCAAACCCCAAAGCATGTCTGATCAGTCTGAAGATACCATAGTGTTTGAGTGGGTCTTTTTTTTTCACCCGGTGGTTCAACCAAAGCGAAAGAGGATAAGAGCATGTTGTTTGGAAAGTGGTTGCACATCTGAGTTTAATAAGGCGTTTTGGTGGAGATGGGTCACATTGTGTGTCTTCCCTTAAATGAACTGAAGGTAATCTGGGACAACCAGGGCTCAGGGGCAGCTGCTTTGTGTACGTGTTTGTGTGAGTGTGTGTTTTGTGCTTCAAATGTGGTGTTGTGATGGGGTTTTAGGGGGAGTGGGAGGTTGACAGGGGGTGAGTAAACATTTTGCGAAAGAGCAACCAGGGGAAATGCAGGGCGGCCGGTTTGTTTTGGATTGCTTGGGGCCCAACAATTTATAGACATAAATATAAACAGAGAGCGGGAACAACTAATCCCCCCAAATGCAAGATTAAGAAATGACATGATTCCAAGATGACCCTTGATTACAGAGTGAGGGTGAGTTTGATGGAAAGGGCATATGACATGGGTACTTAGCAGTGGGCAAGAGAAACCAAAGTAGGAAAGGAAAAACTGGGCCAACGAAGGCCCAACTGTTAATTTGCATTTTGAGTGACGTAAATAAGGGCTTTGGAGATTTCTAGCTTGAGAGCTCTGACCATGTAATTATCACAACTTATGGATCAATATCCGCTCATTTACAGAACAAAGCTACAATCTAACCATCAGTCCTCCTCGTTTCCGTTACTGAGTGACTTTGACAACTAAACTGTATGTGTGCCCAGTTTTTAAAATAGCATGTCTTTCTTTCTCATACTAGTACCATATTAAGCTCTCCCACACAGACATTATTTTTATGAAATACTTAAGCGTCGCACAAGTGCTCCTTAGCCCTGAATATCAAGAAACTGACACTGATAGAGAATTTATTTGATCCATACAGTCACATCCCTTCACCCTTATTCAAACTGTGGATTCATCTAAATTCTATGGAATCTACAGCAACACATTTCTCGTTTTTCTCTTTCTCTCTTTTTTTCGCCCTCAGAGTTCAGAAGCTTGTAGGTCTTTAATTATGTATAATATTCTTTTGCCCTGTTTTATGGAAACTCCAGACTGGATTCGCTCAAGTCATCGACTTGAAAGTTTGAAAACCTCCAGTGACAAGAATATTAATGTGCCAGCAGTGTCATATCTGTTTCAGCTCATGCATATTCAATGTCCCCCCAGCTCTCCAAGATTTATGTCAGACTTTGCCGGAGTGTAGTTTTCCACCATTGGAGATAATAGCATGCTAAATTGATGTTATCGGGGGCAGGTTTTTTCCTCTCTACTCCTCTCCAGGTCGGGGGGTTGGGAAAGTGGAGAGAGGAGCAACCCATTCGCCTGGCTGCTATTCAGGCTGTTGGCGGCTTTAGTGCTCACCTCCACCCACCGGCCTGTTCTGTAGTAGCAGCGGACTGAAAACCACCGTCATGGGGGGAGAAGAGAGCATATTTTGGAAGGAGATTAGGGGGCGATTCCTGTGGATTATCTTTTAATTAAGGATGGTTGAGTTGTGCCCACTCTGGTGGAGCAAACGCCCAGCTGCTAATGAAGTTTAAACAGACATACTTTATTTAATTACCGCTAATCGCTGGGGCCCAAAGTCCGGCCCTCTTTGATCTGCCTGTCGCACTGTAATCTTCCTGGCAGATACCATCTCCCGTTCTACCCGGATCCCTTTTAGAAGTTGCTACGGGAGGTCCAAGATTAACCATGGGTTAATTGAGACAGCCGGGGTGGAAGTGTGTGTGTGAGTTTGTGTCTGTCTGTGTGTGTGAATGTGTGTATGTGTGACAAAAAGATAGAGGGCCAGAGAGGGAGAGAAGGAGGGAGGATGGGCAGTAGGTTGATTGATGTGTTTGTGGCCTTAGAAGTCATTCTGTTTTCTCTGCTCTCTCTCTCCTCTCTCCCTCTCTCTCCCTCTTTCCCTAAAATGTATTGGTCACGCATTGCCTGGCTGTTTGACTTCAGAAACACTAGGGGGCTGTAATTATACCTGACCTATGTTTACAACAATATTTAAGGGCTCTTTTTCCTCTCAAGCTCATAGTGAGGCTATCTGGACGCTAGCCACAAAAGCTCCTCTAAGTACAATATAACAGATTTTTACATTATACTCTCAAATATGAGGATTTTTTTTTTGTTTTCACTCAGACAATCCTGATTTTTAATGCAACACTTATGCTGCAAGATGCATTTAAGCGGGCCATAATGTGTACCTGCGCATACCTTTATCACCTCTGCTATCATTTACTATTGTCTGAGTGAAACCATTGTTGTCATTGTTCATATCAATGTAAGTAGATGGTAAGCAGCTGTTATCTTTGTAAGGTTGGGAGAGGTCAGAAGGGGCAGCAGAGAGCACTGTGAGGCAGTTTCTAGCGTCTGTGTTTGTGTGCGTTGTGTGTGAAGGGGAGGGGAGCTGTCTTTATCTGACCTAGGGGAGCCATGGGCATCCTGTTAATTGGGTTAGTGCAGGGACCAGGGGCAAACCGTGTGACTGGAGAAAAATACTGTGAGAAAAACCCTAAGAGGCACTTTTGTCTCAGCTGAGACATATGGCAGAGGAGCTGTGAGCACACGGAGTCTTCATCTGGAGGGAGCGAATGAAGAGGGTGTGAGAAAGAGAGAGAGAGAGAGAGAGAGAGAGAGAGAGAGAGATACATGTTTCCCCAAATTAATGCGGTATCCCCAAATCGAGTGAAAAAGAGCCAGAGGACACACTTGCTGTGGTAAACTGATCTCCCTATCCATATCTCTATCTAACATGCGTGCACGCACACACACAAACACACACACACACACACACTTACACACCCAACATCCTTTGTCTTTCCAACTCTCTCACACCCACCCACTCCAGAATCTCTCCACAACGCTCACCCTTTCAATTTGTTTCTATTTCTTTTGCTTCTCCCGCCCGTTCCCATCCTCTGCGGCTGAAGCATTGTCAATAAATGAGTGATTTTTATTCTGATAAAAGATGTTAACTAAACCACTGCGTGCATATTCATACCTGGAGCTGTTGATTAATACTCGCTTCACCATAACAGAAAATGTGTATTGTTTTCTTTTTAATTGTAACATGAACCATAGACTCTGTAACGTGCCTCACACAGAGATTTACTGCTTTAATTATCGAAAGTAAAATGGCAAAAATTATTCATAGCCCTGCTTAAAACATGGTTGATGGAATTATGCATTGCAATTTGTGAATAATTGAATCTTTCCTTCAGATTGTGACAGAATAGTTAATTTATTAATAGACATACACAAAGTCGAGTCAAAGCCTCGGTCGGTCCTGCGGGTAGAACTGCTTTCAAGAGAATGAACCCTTGTTAAATAAGTTACAGAACACATTCCTGCGCAGACGTCTGAGTTGCAAACACACCCAAAAGACAGAACGGAGAGAAGAGGGGGAGACAGAAGGAGGCAGAGTGTGAGCCTCACAGAACCGGATGTTAAACACAGTGACGTCTCTGAGGTCCCTTGGTAGGGAGGATAAAATATTAAATGCTTTAGTGTTTATTAACGGGATGAAACAAAGGGTTGCTTCCCCTTGACTTGTGCACATTGACACTTGGCACAGAACAAACAAAATCAAATATGGTATTGATCCATAATGGATGAAAAGGCCAAGTTTGAATAAGAAGCATTATTAAAGAATTAGGAAAGGGAGAAAACTGAGTACAGCGAGACACTGTTAGTAAACACCAACATTTTGTCAGCTGCCTCACAGATACTGAAGTCAAGTGTAATCACCTTAAGTATGTCATATACAATATCACTTAAGTAGAAATATACATATTCACATTTTTAGTTAGGTGTCAATCCTAAAGTCTGAAAACACCTTTCTACATAAGGCAAATTATTTATTTATTTAGTTATTCATTCATTCATCCTATGTATGGAAACAAGCCATCAGTCCTATTTCAACAGAAAACTGCCTTAATTGAGTACAAACACACAGGTCATACAATGAAAGTCTGTAAGAATGAATGAGTGAATGTATCCAGTAGTTTCTGTGGATTTGTGTAATATATCATGTATCCTTACTGACAATGCTTGATGTAAGCCACTTTGCATGTCTTTCATAGTGAAGCAAGGTCGGGGTGACATTTAATGTTGTTAGCAGTTTAACCCTTCGCCCCTGTCCTTGAGGCCCTGTCATGTCCGAGTGGCACCCCAAATAAGCACTTTTGACACGGGGGCTGCAGGCTTGCGGCCCCTGCCTTAGTTGACAGTTCCTAACAAAGGGCCCCTCTTCCATTGATTGCCCTTTGCTGTTATGCAAATTTGCTGCTCCATGACCCATAGAGGAAGGTGTGGGGGTTACAGAGTATAGCTAAGTTTGTTTATTTTGTCAGAGGTCTCTGTTATGTGTCACCGAACTTCAGATTCCCATCCCTGCACTTTAAAACTCCCTTTCTTGATTTTGTCTGCTCTTTTCTTCTTTCTTTTCCCAGAACTGTGTTTTTCCTCCTGCTAATGCTTCCCATGACAGAGTAAAGCAAGCCAACAAACCATACATAAATTTAACAAATGAGTACATTAAGAAGCACAAAATAATGCACACACACATCCATAAATACACATACACAACTGGTGAAAACTTCACTATTTATGTTCTCTCCATCACCCACATATTTAGTCTCACCCGCACACACTTGACACTCAGGGAGAAAATCCCCTGTAGCCTTTTCCTTCTGGTCGTGGTTCATATTCTGTGTCCTAATGCCTTCCCCAGCTGCGTGTTTGTGTGTCCCTTGAGAGTCCAGGCATAGCTGCTGTAGTGACCTGATAACATCTGGGAGTAACTGATGGTTTTGCCCACATGCTCCAGAGCCTCAGGACCCCACGGGCGTCCTTGCAAAGGCCACTCTCCCTTGTACCCTTTCAACACCTCCTCGACACCCGCTTAATACAAATTCCACCGGTGAAAATCCAAACATACTCTGTGTTTTATTAAAAACTGTGCCTCCAGGACTATTTTTCATGATCTTTGAAGTGGAAGTTCTTGTCACCGTGTACTACAGACAGAGAGGCCAGTGTAAAAAACTAGACAACTTAATGAATTTTAACAGCGAACTCATTTAGGTCAAAACTTGCTTCAATAGAGTCATTAAACGTGAATTACTTGATGAGCGCTTGCTGTCATTCTGTTGTCTAAATTGTATAAAAGTTACAATCTTGAACAAGAGAGAAGGGGGTGACATTGTGTTAAAACACAACAAGAACACTGTCGCTCTTGAGATATTGTTTGACTGCCTTGATCTTCAGATGAGTCAAGGTTATCAAGACATCAGAGCAGCCTGTCCTGGGATTCCAAAAGATGGCACATATTAAATGTGAGACTGTTCATTCAAGCCTGACGTGGTGATGAAGTTTTCTCTTTCTCCCAAGTTCACAGGATCTTACTTTGCAGAACATTTGCATATTGTTGAATAAACTGCTGGGAGAGTTGCAGTGCGTACAAACAGAACAAGAGAGCACATTTAAAGTTTTATTCCATGCAGCTGTGGCGGTGGCTTTCAGATCACACCATTCCAATTGAATATGAATACATGTAGCTATTTCTATAGCATGATTATGTGTTCTGTATGTCTTTGTATTATCTGCACACAATGCATTCACATGGATTGTGTGCAAGTGTGTGATCGCGTATGCTTGTCTTCATGTCAACATCTAAAGGACAACAGAGGCATAAAAGGGAGTGAAAAGACCTCGATGGTCGATGAGGGGATGTATATGACCCAATCCGTAGGAGGAAAAATAAACAAAAACGGAATGGAGAGGAGGAGGAGGACGGACAGACGAGGCGGAGGAATAATAAAAACAGAAAGGAAGTGTTTCCATGCTTTCTCCAGCTGTTTTCCCATGGAAAGCCACCAGTTATCCTACAGCTTGTTACAAAAGACTGAACGAGCCTGGTGGGATCTGGAATTGACAACTTGTGCCTGCTTAGTTACACTAGTTAATGACCCTAATTATCTTTCTTCTTGCTGTGAACAGTCAATAAACAATTAGTGTGGCATATGGACCCCCTAAACTCTGTTTTCTATCTCCAAGACAATGGGGTGTCCTTCTCTGGCAGTGGTTGACTGTCAGTACAGGCTGATTAAAGTACATGGGAAACAGTAATCAATGGCTTATCCTTAGACCCTTGAACACTATCCTTTCCTTGTACCTTTTACCTCACGGCCTCATAAGCACTGACAAATGTTAAGACTGCATACATAAAGTCTGTCCATGTTACTTTTATCTCCTGTCCTCTTAGATCAGTAGTTAAGAACACGAGGAGACATGGTGCTGATTAATTTGATTTCACCATGGCAGCAGAGCCTTTGGGTCTTTGGCCGGCTTGTCCGGTTTAAGTACCCTTTACTACCCATCTTCCAGGCAGTCAGGACCTTGAACAGCTCTGTCATGTGTTTATGACTTATACCTTTGAATACAGCTTTCCATCCTTAGTAGCAACAGCTAGACAGGAAAAACTCGCTGGAGGGAGAAAGAGGAGAAGCAAAACCCTTTGAATATGGATGGAGTTCAGGTGAACTACACCTGAACCCTGCTTGTGATGTCTTTATAGAGAGGTGTTTCTGACTTTCTCTTGCTTTTCAGCCACCATCAAAAGTTCAAGAGGCAGTAGTGTTTTGTATTCAGTGAGAAGAGAACCTTTGAAACCTTTGGGATAAAAGAGCCGCACAGTGTCAGTCGGGAAGGTAAAGGAGATGGAGGGAGGAGGGCTAAGAGGGTGCAGGAGAGGGGAAGAAAAGGGTGCACTTTGTTGTGCAGTTTTACAAAGGTAATCTGAAGTAAGCACTAACCTCCATGGGGAGGAATTATTGATAAATGTTAACAAGGATGGGCAAAGGTTTACAGCTGCTGATGACCTTTTCAGAAATCACTTGAAAATGATGACATATCCAGATCCATTTGCGCTGAGGTTTAGATTTCAAAGCTACAAATGTTTTTATGCTAATAGTGTATGTTAATGTGTCATTTCTCAAGAAGACAACTTACAGTGCATTTTTCTGACTGTTTTATCTACAGTCCTACATTTGGTACATCCTTGTGTTTTTAGGAGGAAACTAAAGAGTGAAAAAAGCTAGCAGTCACACAACTAACACTCCTGTGTTTTTCTTAATTTCTTCCTTTTCCCATTTTGGCATTATTTGGTTTGCAGTTTGAAGTGGGAAATGACAGGAATGTGGAAATTACAAAAAATACACTTAAGAAATTTGACAGGAGGATGTGCAAAAATAGCAAGTTAGATTATTTTTTTTTTCATTGTGATCATTTCCTTGCAGAATAAGTTCAGACCACGCTTGTGTTTTTAGGACATTTCTGCAGTAATTTTAGGCTTCTTTAAAATTGAAAAAAAGCCCAGTAGCACTGTTTTGAATATTTCCCTTTGGCGAGAGAAGAAGAGTTCTGATCTCCTGGTACGAACTATATCCCTGCTGGCAGAGGTTCTGACGCCTCATAATGGCCCTCGATGGATTTGATAAGATTATTGCTTTTCTAGCTGTAATGTTTTTCTCCTTACTTTTCTCTTTCTATGGATAGTGTCTCTATATTCACGATAAGGCTGTGTAGTTTCTAAAGGAAAATAGTGTGGCTTTTAAGGTCTTTGTGTCTCCCGTTATTTCTTAACCTATAAGCGGAAAATGTACCAAAGTGAAATATGACCTATTTAGTCTTCAAAAAATATGAATATAAATTAGTAAGTTAGAGAAAAAATGGTTGAGACAGTATTACATGATTATATTTTCATTGCTCTCTCTTTTTCAGTTTAATGTCGCTGATCATTGTTGTTAAAATCAGTCTTTACTAAGAAGTCCCCTAGTTGTAGACCTTCATCTGTCGAGGTCAATTTATTCAGATGTGTTTTCTTAAAGGCCTGTAGTTTTATTTGAAGGTAAAGAATAGGTCTCATTTGAAAATGGTTTGCATGTTGTTCCCATGAGGACATGGGCAACTTTGTGATTACAAATCACTGCAGTAACAACATTGTACTTAAGCATCGCTCCAGTACTGGTTGGCTGCTACTTGAAACATGCCTTTTTCTTTGTACCTAATTAGGATAACTCAGTGCTTCAGAACTAATAGTAAGACTGTCGGCTCAGGGGATTAACTTAGTCGTGTTGGAGGGTTAGTGGAGGGATCTGCTCGTGAGAGGGCCTATTGTCCCACCAGGTCACTGATCTAGGGGTTCATGCCCACTCAAGGCCAGGACTTTACCCTCCTTCTCTCTCCACTTCAGCAAGCAACAGAATTGGCTGCATTGTGCGATATGAGCTGGAAAAGAGTCCACTGCCCCACCCATCCACTTGGGTCTTGGAGTGTGTTTTGAACAGTGCTCATCACAACACTGGTTGTGCACATATACACACACATACACCCTCGCACACACAACTTGCAGTAGCTCCCTAACCACACTCAATAACCAAAGGGAAACTCCAGCTGGGAAAGCCATTGATGCCTTCGTAACAGGCTGATTGTTTCCTTTAGCAGAGGGAGGAGCGGGGAGGAGAGAGGAGGCAGGTCACTAACTCCACCCCCAGGCTTTGAGTGGGGCCTAGCAGGTGTAAACATCCAGTCTTTCTCTCTTTATGAGTGGGCCAGGGGGAGAAGGACCCCCAGGTAGTCACAGAGCACTGCCCTGGAGGAATTGAGAAATTAAAAGAGAAGAAGGATGGAGATACAAGACTCAGGCCAGGTGTACAGCTGTTATGATATGAGTTACTTTAACCCTGCTGTGAGGGCCTGATAACCTCTCTGTTGACCACTGAGTCTGAGATCACTTTCTTATGCTTGGATAGATGTAACACAACACAACTTAAAGCAGCAGCTGAAATAGGGATAAATAATGGCATTTTCTGGCACTAGTAACTCTTGCCAGGATACGAAAGCTCCTGTGGTGATACCAAGGCCCATTCAGATGATGGAAATTCAGCCCTCAATGATTCATCTCCATTTTCTTAGCTATGAGTATCCTATCCCTGCCAGTTTGGAAAGCGATACAGTACAGAAGCTTAGCTTTTCCCTGAATGGGGCTCTGTGTGAGAAGTTAGTATATATGTTTGAGACGCTTCTGATGTTTATAATGCATACTCTTTTGGTAACGCTGTTAGGATTATAGAGTAGAAGGAGGCAAATATATCGACCAGCATGCTGTTTATCCGCTGGCTCCACACCCTCCAAACAGAACCCCATTACACAGGCCAGTTTGGAGAGGCTTAACACCTGTTTTTTTCCTAGCCCATATAAACTCAATCTCTCCCTCCCTCTTGCTTACTTTTTGTCTTCCAATGCAAAGAGGATGAAGTCAGGGGAATGAGAAGAGCTCCATTATTGCTGTATTTTCTTTCCAGAGAAACGTTATTTACTAGAAAGATATCATCCTAGCTTTTAATCCTCTTAGCGGTGGATTGCGGTTGTACTTACAGCGCCATGCACCTGCTAAACTGCCTTCTCTTAAAGCTGTATAAACACAGCCGCAGGAGCCATTGCCTTCCCAAGCTGAACCCATCAGCTTTTTTTTTTATATGAGTGAGGGAGACAGAGAGCTCAGAAGAAGTTTAGAGGACACCATACTGACGTGATGAGGCTCCAGGGCCCTTGTTGGATGTGGTCAGGCCCTACCTGGAGTCTGTGGTTCTTGGGAGGCTGCATGGAGAAGCGCCTCAAGTCCACTAGACAGAGGAAGGTCTGTGTGTAGGAGGTTTACATAAGGGTAGTGATGTTGACACATCCTCACAATGCAAGTTCACATCTTCTTTCTTTTTTCCTTACACAATTATCTAGACATCTTACACTAAGAACTCCGGTTGCTGCCTCTTCTCCGTGCTAAGTTTCTTTAAATTAAATAACTTATGTATTTCTGTGTGAATATACGCACAGCTTGTCCAAAAACATAAGCCCCAAATTTGATGGACCGCCTTTAGCTTTGATTACACCTCACATTCACTGTGGCATCTTTTCAATGAGCTTATACAATGTTGCAATGTTAATTACCATCATTTTTGGATTTTTTTTAGCATTTCTGAATCAAGACTTGACCAACTGTGGCAACCCCATATTGTAACACTGTCCCCACAGGCTTGTACTGTAGGCATTAGGCATGATGGATAATCACTTCATCCGCATCTCTTCTCACCCTGCTACACCCATCAATCTGGGTCAGTCTGGACTCTTCAGGCCAGATGATCTTTTTGCATTGAAACAGTCCAATTTTTATTCCCTCTAACAAACTGTTTGTTGTTTCTGATATTAGAAGCTACTCACTGCAGGGTTAAAGAGCTTGTTGCAGTGGAAACATATTACTCACTACTGTAATTATCCAATGGAAAGCTCTCTTCCATTTGCTCTGTTAAATCCAGGATAGAACTTTTGTTGGGTAGGTTGTGCATGTGTAAAAGTTGCACTTGAACTCAGCTATTTTTTCTGTATTGTATAATCTGTCTTCTTCCTCTTTAGTGATTATGTATAGCTGGCATGACAGCGGCACTGCACCGTGTTAACGTTACCTCCTCTATTCTAACTGAGTTACAGATACCACTCATCCTCACACTCCCTAGTTGGAGAGCGGGAACGAGACACAGACAGAGAAAAAGTGTCTTGTGTGTGTGTGTGTGTGCGTGTGTGTACGGTGGTGTGTGGTGTGTGTGTATGTGTGTGAGTAAGTGTGCATAGGCTGAAAGGAGGGAACTTCGACCGCAGGCAAACAATATGGAATTTGAAATATTAGCTGGCGTGGTGATTGAACATGGCTCCCTTATCACTGGGTTGCCAGGTTGGCCAGCTATAACGATGACTTATCACAGGGCTGAGGAACATGGAGTATATAACAAGATTCTCTGACATGACAAACACTGCCCTGAGGAGACACACACCACACTCTGTATACTGCCCCAAACCAGGCCATCTAGGACTGGAAGAGGAGGATTCTCAGAGGACTGTAGCACAGGTGGAAAAGCATTGGAGAAGGAAGACACTGCATGTTTTATACTTGTTAACGAAGATGCCAAGTAGTGCACCTGCTTTTAAATGTTATATTTAATGATATTTATCAGCATAGTACAGTAAGTTGTCCATATATTATATCCTAAAACGTCAAAGGCTGTGAGTGTCACCTCACAGCAACAATTACTCTTCCAGATACTGGTAGTTTTGGCTTTCAGAGTGTTTTTGTGACCTATACTCTCATTTTTGGAGCAACCCCCCAGTGGCTTAGTAGCTTGTTGCAACACAAACTAGAGTCTAATGTTGATTTTGTGGATTCCTTTACATGTCAGACATTAAATTTGTCAATTGTTCTTCTTGTATTAATTTGTTATATTTGGCCTCAACTTTCTAATTAAGTGGCATGTGTTTGAGTTCTCAGTTAGAGACTGAAAAAGGCAAGGTCAATAACAACAGTACACAAGTTTAACTCCGGTGCAGACTAAAAGAATGAGAAAGTCATTTTCCAAACATGTATTTGTCAGTGTATTCTTCGTTGACTTCGCTCGGCTTGAATCTGATAATTGGTAGTTTTTTTCCTTACTTGCAACATTGTTCAGCAGGTCAGAGATGAGCTGTGGGCAGCATTCTGTGCCTTATGACCCCTCTGTTAGATGCTGACTCTCCTTTCTGCAGTCCTCAAAAGGGGATCGAGGAGAAGCGTCAGGGTCAAGCCCAAAGAGATGACTGTAAACTTGACGGCACAGAAGGACACTGTTCAGTAACTCTTAATTCTTAACTTCTTGATAAAATGAGTTATAATAAATATTGACATTCATTCTGTCTGTGCAATTGTGCTTTAACTACTGCATAGGGGTTTAATAAAGCGTTCTAAATTGAGGCCATGTAAGGTCTTAGCAATGACTCACACCCTTGTGGCGAGATGATACCCAAAGTTGTACCGTATGAGCTTAAGCTGATTTGAGTCCTCGCTGTGCTGGGTGAAAATGTGGCTCTTCATAACCTTAGAGCCATGAACTCTGACCTTCGGACTTAAACAAAAACAGATGCCAGGTGAAGTGACTCACATCCGGCTTTAAATACACTGGTGAGGAATTTTTCACCCTGTTCCCAGTATTATTGCTTCATCTCCTCCTCCTCCTCCTCCTCCTGTGCTATAGCCATACTCCTCCTTAACCACGAGGAGACTTATCTCTTTATTTTTCCACTGTCTCTAGCTCTCACTTATTTTCTTTCACATTTTTCATTAATTATGTTTCTTTGCCAGGAACTTGTTTGCTTTCTCTCTGTGTCTATGTATTGCTGGCATTGGAATGAATTTGTTTATAGTTGTGACCCTTGCTGCTTGAAGTCTTAAAGCAGCTCTGCTGTCATGAGCCAAAACTCTGGCAAGGTCAGCTCATTTCTGTTTACTTTTCGAGCACTATTTACCCTCTGGGGCTTTTAAAAGCACTTCTGCAAAACATCACATCCAGAAGAGAGCAAGGGAGCGAGAGGAAGGAGAAGGAGGATACAGAGAGAAAGAAAGAAAAGAAAAAACTTAGAGGATAGTGATAGGATTCTAGTATACCTATAGTGGCAGTTTCACATTATTCTGAACCAGAAAATTTGTTAATCCCTATCATATTGTATTGAAAATTGCAGATTTGCAGATTGCTACATGTAACTGCACTAATATATTGATATGAATACGGTGCATTAACCATAATGGGCCTAATTTTCCCACAGCAGCATTACTACTCTGCATATTACCTACATATCCTAATACCTTAATACGAAAGCGATTAAAAAAATTTAGCATGATAGACCCTGAGGCTGTTGCCTGAATGCAAAGCCATGGAGTTAGGATTAACCCATCAATAATCACTATCTGCCGTGCCATGCATTTGCCCCTGCAGAGCTAATGATTAATCTCCCCTATATGGGACTGATCACTATCAGATTGATGAATGCACCGACCAATCATGTTCCGGCAAACCCCCGGCATGTACATACACCAATAAGTGATGATGAACAGCCTGTGTTGTTGGTTTTTTATGCTTGGGTCTGCGGGGGAGTCCCTGTGCTTTCTTATAAGTATATAGCTGTGTGGATGGTTCATGTCTATGTTTGTGAATGTGTAGATTGTTTGCATTTTTATTTTTTGACTGTATGGGTTTTGTTGAGTGCATGAAACGTACTGCCCTGTCCCCTATACACCAGAGACAAGTAATGTCTGGTTAACCTCTTATTATACCTCAGATTGCAGGAACATGCAGTAGGATCCGGATAAATCATGCTTTAAAATCCCAGTGCAAACATCTTTTTTTTTTTCCTGTGTGTGAAGCTGAGTAAGGGAAAGTTATTAGTGCTACAGTGTATATGTGTGTGTGCCTGAAAATGTGTGTGCTTGTGTGTGAATGTAAACCTATATGGACAAATTGTGTTCCTCTGTGTAAGACGTACAGTATCTGCCCTTGAATGATGGATGTAGATTTTGTCCTTGTTGCTTGTTGTTGTTACTCTGACTGGGCCTCCGTGTGTTCCATGCTGATGTCCTTGTATAGTCAGGCTTGGGTTTATTTTCTCTGGATCGACAGAGACACCTCCTCTTGAACTTTTATAGCTCCTCTTAGTGATGTGTATCTGAGAGAGTTGACCCCGGTCACCAGGCTTTACGGGCTTCCGCCTGCTTCTCATCCCCACTGTTTGTTTTTCCTTGGCTTTGCTTTTTCATATCATTGCTTTTCACACGTTTACACATGAGCAGAATTACAATGACAGAACAAGAATCTAAATCTGGCAACAGAAAGGAGTAGAAAAAAAATCTACATACAAATTCAGTGTACAGCATGTACTACACGTTGTGTCCCTGCAGATAATGATATTATCTCCATGTAGTGACTACTCCAAAATGTAAATATTTATTCCACAATTCAGACTTTTAATTGTGCTAATATTTTATAGTTCTCTGTTTGCATGCATTCATTTTACAAAATAAACAGTAGAAAAATTACTGGCAGTGGTGAAAGTTCAAGAGAAAGCACTTGTTTTCCCAAAGCTGATATTCATTGTGGGTCAGTTCATAGTGTAAATCCCAGTAAAGATTAAGTGCACAGCAGAAAGCCTAATAAATGCCAAAACCAGTAAAGAGAGCTGGAAAGAGCAGAGGGATGTGAAACCCCACAAACCTAACCCACCCCTTAACCTGGCTGAACAACTCTTAAGACACCTCATACTCCTAACCTCCTACACCGTTTACCTCTCCCTCACACTCTCACAGGTGCCTCTCAGACACCCAAGGCAGTGATCGAAAGTGACCCGTTCACACCCCGGAGTCCTGGATCAAGTCTGGGAAGATTATATTCATATCACAAAATGGCGTTTTAATGCAGCAGTATCCCTCTGACCAGACACTGGGAGCCAAGAGCATGAGGGCCTAAACTGAAGTGACAGTTATTGGCCCCTGTAGCCCAGAAGTAAAATCTGTTAAGCTATTTCCTGTTGTGTCACATTTCTTGGTGGGGAATGTATTCCCGTGCATTTGATATGGCCACATTTAACCATGCACTCATGAGCCGAGTCCATAACTTTTCTCTGGCCGGAATTTATAGCGTAGTGCTGCATTATGAGATACTGGTGTATACAAACCACAGAATCCTCCCAACCCTGTTTTTGACACGCCATAAACTGTGTCACTGTCCCCAAAGGAGTTTTTCCTTGTTTATGCCATTGCGTTTTTTTGCACCTTGAGAAGAATAAAAGAGACAAATGACTTCTCTTTCTTTCTGTGACCAATGTAGTATGGAAGCCCTTCAATGTTAAAATTATCATGACAAATCACATGTGATCCAAACAGCAGGATTTGAGAGATTGTAGATCTCAGCAGAGTCTGTGCAGTATTTGTGTGTGGTGTGGTGTTTTGTTTTTTTTTGTTTTACTTGGTGTGCTTTTTCATTTCTAGTGCCTCTTGAGTCTCAGGAGGGACATGCAACATCTTGGCCTTTGCTCTGTCTAGTCACAGACTGCAACTTTTCTTGTTGCCACTGACTACTTTGTTACAACACCTTCAACATCACATGTTCAGTCAGACCAGCTTCACATCAGCATTTGCCATGTGTATATATATATATCCCAGTACTCAGTATAACAAATTATTTCTTATCTTTCATGTAAAATCCTGGGTTCATAGTCTGTTCAGGCACCGTCTATTTTAGTACAGATTAGATCTCATTAAAAGAAGGGACAGAGAGTCTGAAAACTTAACAAGCAAGTTGTTTTGTGAGACAATACTTTACTTGTGTTTTTGTCTTCAATTTCCCTTTTCCTCTTGAGCATTTCTGTGATTTTCAAACAAAATCTTGATGAGAAACATTTACATTCAGTGTGCAAACATGTGATACTCAAACACAGACACAGCACATTGATGCTAAAGCAGGCATGCTTTTACCAAACAAATACAGAAAGACCCTGCAGTAGCACGTCAAATCTGTAATCTAAAACACATGATTTAAAAATATTCCAAAACTTCCACTAAACACTCTCCAGTATTGTTTACCCTGTTTAATATTTAGTCTGTTTGGTCCATTTTGTCGTAGTTTACTGTGTACCTTACAAAGGATTTATTTGTCCCTTTGGTTTAGTGTTTAGGCTTTAATGCATTGCAGCTTCACTGGCACCACGATGTGTAAACTTATTATAGATCCAACTAATCTCATGCAGCAATTCCAACAAAAACAGCTAATTGTGTTTAGATTCTCTTTGAGTGAGCGTTATTTGTTTTATTAATTATGCTTGTGTGGAGAAGGGGAGACATGTTTGGGTCACTTTAGAAGAGGGGGAGTTTTAATGATGGTGGGAAGTTAGATAGTACGAGAACTGTGGGAGAAAAATGAACAGGAAAAGAACAAAACAACACAATACACACAAGCTTACACAAGTCATGCCAGTTATTTTCTTTTACGGAGTGAGCTGGTGAAGTTGTGGTATGTGTAACCACTGAGACACAGAGGACTGTATGTTGTAACACTATCACAGTGAAGTGGTGACCTTATGGATTGTTAAGAGCTGATAATGCTCACTTTGTATTCTTTTCCTCGCTGTATGAGAAATAACATTGGTTTTTTTTCTGTAATGCAATAACACATTTTTTCTAATATGATTTATTTTTAAAACTCAGAAAATGAGTCTTTCACCGGTTGCTGTGACTCTCCTGGTGTGTTTGTGAGCACAAGAGTGGGTGCGCTTCATGCCATACAGCTTTTCATTAAACTTATGCAAGAATTTTATGCTTAATGAGAGTATGTTTGCACTAAACACAGCTTATCTAATGGCTGGGTAGAGAAAATTATTGCTGTGATTACACTCTTTTGCAACATTACATACGATTGGGGCATTTAGTGCATTTTTAGTCCAGATTAGATCTCATTAAAAGATCTCCTTATTGTCTCTGTTCTGATTCCACCAAAGTCATTAAAATGTCCCAAATAATAATTAAAACAAACATGATGTACATGATATCATTAGAATGCTTAAAACGGCAAAATTGTTTTGTTTTTTTTCTATTTCCTATCTGCACTGTGTATGCATTGCAGTGTGTGTGACCCTCCTCACCTCTGCGCTGGTTTGTACACATTAGCGCCTGTCGGTGCACAACCCACAATTTGCCAAACAAGGAACACATATATACACACACACACACACACAAACATACATAACCACACACACTGCAATTAGACCACATCTGAGGAGCATTACCCATTGCTCCAGTGTTTACACAAGGTCATTCCTGACGAGGGAAAGTGGGAGGTACAGATATTATTCTGACACTCACTGTAATGCCTTTCTCTACACACTGCCCAGCCATGTGTTTTCCCTGGGGTTAAGTGTGGTATCACTTTATGTTTATTGCTGACAGCGCATGCAAATCATGCATGGAGGGTACTCTAAGTTAGAACCGGATTGTACTTAAACAGCTTATTTAGTTATACTAGTTTAATCCAACCCTAATAAAAGTTTGTGAAATTATAAGGGACACTTATTTGGTATATGGTATTTTAAAAAGTCCCTGTCAGTCGAAGTATGGTGTGATTTCACGTGTCCCTATGCTTGTTAACACACTCCCACTCTTGACATATGGAATTCCTGCCAATGTCGATTGTAGCTACTTTGAGCATGCTGTTTATTGGCTAAATGCTATGAGTGCATCCATAGACACAGGTGTTGTCATTGCTGTCACCCGTCTGTCTCTGCTCTCATTATATCACACAACTGTTTTTCAAAGACAAGTTCAATGTCTATGGATAAAAATAATGCTTGGAATACATGGCCTGTTGTGGTAATAATAAAGTGGGGAGGGAGGTGGAGAAAGAAGAAATCGTAAAAGTAGATAGACTCCATTGATTAAAAGGCTGTAAAAGGAGAGTCAAAAGTTTTTTACCCTTTAATAAACATCATTTTGTACTGTTCGGATTCAGTACATAAAGACGTCAATATTGTGACTGATCGTTTGCTTCCCCCTTATGTGTCTACATGTTGTCTCTTTCCTATGTTTAGTTCATTATTTTAGAAATCATGTGTTAAACACATTTGTGTGTCGGTATGATGTACGATTATGCTAATTGCAAGGCAGAAAGCCATATAGTGTGAGACCTGTATTATACTTGGAGATTAGCGAATCGTAATTGTTGTGTAGGGGCTTCCCACTCAGGCTGTATGACTTTACATCCCCCATCTATTTTCCCTTTTCTCTGTCTCCAACTCCACATCTTTCTCTCTCCTTATGTCTCCACCCCTCCACCTATCCACGACCTGGTTCTTGATCCTTACACTCGGAGCAGATACTTCTGTAGGATTAATATTTCTGCCACTTTGATGTCAGAACTGTGTTTCACAAAGACAGAGTTAGGATGAGGGGGCGATGGGCAGAGAAAGAATAAGACAGAGGGAATGAAAGAAAGAAAGGGATAAGAGCATAGAGAAAAGGAAACTGAAAAGGTGGCAGAGATGTGACGGATCCGCACTTGGCAGCCAGATGTATAATCTCATAGTGTGTCTGTGTGTGAGTATGAGAGCAATTGTGTGTGATTTTGCATGTGACTGGTGGTACGTCAGTGTGTGTGTGTGGGGAGGTGGAGGTTGGGGTGGGGGGGTGTTGGCAGCTACCTGGTGCTTGACTCTGGGCTGTGTTTGCAGAGGCGTGTCGCTGTTGCTGTGGGCTAGTTGAGGTCAACAAGGGGGTACAGGCCAAGCTGCTGTTCCTCATTGGCTGCCAGGCAGAGGCTCTGGCCTTGCCCATTAAGCCAATCACTCACAGCCAGCTGACCCCTGACAGCCTATCAGCTTACTTGGCCTGAAGGCTGAGAGCAAATAGACAAAGGCAGAGGCGTTGGGGAGGGTTATGTTATTGGAAGAAAGCTTGGAAAGAGATGGAGTGCGAGAGAGAGGGAGAATGAGTAAGACTGTTTAGCATGGTTTCAGCTGAAAAGCCAAAGGTGAGAGCAAGTGGTGGGCGAGAGCACCCTTAATCTGTGGCTGACGAGGGCACCAGGAGCCTCCGTACAATAATTACA
Organism: Apogon talboti; assembly: GCA_037367365.1. NCBI lineage: Eukaryota > Metazoa > Chordata > Actinopteri > Kurtiformes > Apogonidae > Apogon > Apogon talboti. The sequence goes on along the minus strand of JAPQRQ010000028.1, from coordinate 21,390,775 downwards.
TTAGAGTCAAATGGATCCCTGTATCTGAAAGCAACACATTTATGCCCTGCAGGAGAATCCCTGGCTAATTGTAATCCACCAAGACGGAGCAAGCAGAAGAAGTGCCTACCTTTAAAGTGGAAAATGCTATTGTGTGAATTATTGTGTGTATTAAGTACATGTGTGGGGATCTAGGGATCTTATTTTATTGCTTCTATATGTCTAAAGGCTGCACAAATAAAAAGCTGCATCCCAAAGGTAAATAAAAGAATTGTCTCCACGTGAATAAAGTCGTCTTGTGTGTGGATATCTGCTCACAACATTACTCTTTTTATTCTTGTTGTGTGTATTTACATGTGTTATGGCTCTTGGCTGCGGAGTATGTTGGCAGCATTGCTTTTAGCAGTGCTTGAGGGAAAGGTGGATGGTGGAATGGTAGGATGGAAAGATATGCTACAGGAGGAATGGATGGGTAGAATGAGAGGGGGGGTAGTATATCTAGTGAGCAGAGCCAGGCATAGCCGAAGGGGAGGAGAGGTTGATCTGTTTAGTGTCCGTCTCCTGCCAGCTTTCACTGGTCATTAAAAGTAGGCTGTTATCAGACAGTGCAGGGAGGACTACCCAACCAGCCAGCACACGGCTGCATTTTCAGGTAACAGCTCCTTATCTGTTCACTGATTGCCTTCACGCTCCCAATCCGTCTGACGTTGGCGTCTCAATCAGTCTTTAAATAATCTGCCTCCTCATGGAGCAGCAGCGCAAGGAGGTCCGCCTCCATACCTCCATCTCTCTCTTTCTGTCTCTCTCTCTCTTTTTCTTTCTCTCTCTATCTTTTCCTCTCCTTGTTGTGTATGAGTTGATGCTGAATATTAATGCAGGAAAGCATTCTGTCTCACACACTTAGAGGAAATAAACAAACAAGTCTCTAAATCTGCCTGGGTGTGCTGTGCTCCCTCAGAGCATGTGTACTGTGCACAGCCCAATCCCACAGATCTGAACACTTGGCTTTGAGTTAAAGAACCAGCGGCTCACACAGCAATGCTGACATTACATTCTGGGCCTTGCCTTCTGAGAGGTTACTAACAAATGCAGAATAACAATTTGAATAAAAAGAATTACTTGAAACTATTTGTTAAACAAGGCATCTTACTTGTTCTTACTTTTTTTTTATATTGTGTTATTCTTTGTTTCCAATTCACTTTATATTAATCATTTACATTACTTTCCTTCCACTATTCTGAATATTATGGATATTCAAAAAATCAATGAGCCAGAAAAGAAGTAAATTGCATCTCGCCGTTCTTGGCTGGAAGCCATTATATGACTGAGAATCAACTTTTACCTCAAAGTTGTTGGAGTTGTTTAGCGCAACTCTAGGGCCGTGCTAAGTTGAGCTGGCAAGTCCCACTGCCAACAGCTGGCTGACATGTTACACCAAACCTCCCACTCACCTCCCACCCCAGGCCCACAGTACAGGACCACTACCGCTGTCAACTCCACAGTAGTTATCTCTCCTACACTCACAGAGGGAGGAGAAGTGAGAGAGGTAGAGATACAGCGAGGGATAAGTTATTCTCTCAGTAAACCAACAAGAAAGAGGGAATGAAGGAAAGAGAGAGATAATGAGGGGAGCTAGTGACTGAGTGAGTGTGTGGGTGAGTGAGAAACGAGCAAGAAATCACATTTGACTCTTCTTTATTTTGACTTTATGAATGGAAATTGCTCCCCTGACTTAATACAGCATTTTTTACATTATCCTGTTTTGACACCAGCCGCCGTAACTCACATTACCTCTTTTATTCATAGTGTGTTTATTATAGAAACTCGTCTGCTAAAGGCTGTGGAGTAAAAGTAACATGAAAGCTGACTGGGTGAGAGTGACTGTAAGGAAGTGCTCCTTTGTTTTTTTTTTCTTGGTTTTTTTTTCTTTACCAGCACAGAGATGTCCTTCTCTTCCTATGTAATTATCCCATCATTATAGGCAGAATCGGTGAAATAAGGCTTAGTTTTGCCTTCAAAATATGGTATTATCATTTAATAATTTTCAAATCTCACCATTTATGAACATAGAAGAATGTGATTTCCTATTACTTTTTATTACCCTGCTTTTAAGAAATAATTAAAGCCTAAATCATGTTTTATTAGTAATCCTTCATTCTCCTCTCTGTAAAATGAAACCATAATCCATGACATTATTTCCATATGTTTGAGCCATTATTAAGCAGAACATAATCAGAAAGATCTTTACCATGCTCCCATCAAGCATTTCTTTTTTTTTTTTTTCTACTGGGCATTTTAACACCACAGCACCTCTTTAGTGCAGTGTTACTCTTGCAAGAAGCAAAAGTGAGCTGAATTGCCCAGTAGTTTGTCCCTTGAGATGTACCAGAAGGACAAAGGTGTAAAATGCAGTATACTAGCATGTCACATGGGAGCAATCTCAGCTATTTCAAGGTTCCTGCACTGGTTGTATAGTTAAATGGAAAAACTAAAGGCTAAAAAAAACTGTGATTTGTTGTTTAGTGTGTGGGGTTTTAGCTCCTTTTTGTGATTTTCATATTTGTTCCATTTTCCTGCCCATCACATCTCCTCTTGATCAATGGACACTGACGAAAGCTTTTTCGTTCAGCTGCTGGTAGCGGCTCCAGTAGATGGTGTAATAGCGACTGTACTTGTTGACTGTACTCATACTTCAGAGTGAGTCAGATAAATGAACATCCCACCTCCGTCACCACTTCACTGCTGATGTCATATGGGATTTTAGACTGTAGGTGACAACCAAGTAATAACTTCTCTATCTCTCCACCTCAGTCGCTCTTTTTTCTTTAGCTCGGATGCTCCCTCCCCTCCACCTCTACCTAGAAAGCATACTTTCATTCCTCAGTTATCTGTCTCTCTCTGTCTGCCTCTCCAGTCCCTCTCTGTCTCTCCTTCCTCGGCCCTGCTCTCATCCATGTGATGTGTGATATGTATCATTGGTTAAGACTACTCCAGGCCGGCATGTTGACATTCCCCCGTGCCTCTTCATCTCTCCCCGCAGAGCTGAGTGCTGTTGAGTTGTGTTGATTAATGATATTGATCGCTCCACACACTGCTTGACTTTCTGTGAACGAAGGAAGGAGAGAGAGAGAGAGAGAGAGAGAGAGAACGTAAGAGCAGGAGAGAGAGAGAAATTGGAGGAAAAAAATAACTCGCTCACTTTCGATACTGTGTATTTTTTTTTAACATCTACAAGCTCTGTTTCCATGGAAACCATACTATAGGGAAAAAATGGAGAGTATAGATGCATAGAAAAGAAAAATAAAACAACAGAACAGGCCTAACTTACAGGTGATGAGGGAGCATGTAAGTTCACTTATCTATGTCTGTTTTCTGCCAAGTTGAATATATGTTTGCAGTGAACAAGAGGGAAAATGTGTCTCGCCGTCAGCAGAAGTGACAAAGCATCAATGAAACTAAAAGAAGGATATCAATATCCTCTCAGGAAGTCTCCTTGACTGCTGATAAGTTGTGTCAATAGCAGTGAGGAAGTGTCAATACCCTTTTGGAAGTGGAGTGTCTTGCTCTGATCGTGCTCTTGAGTTATTCACATGGATAGATGATATAGATGCAAATGATTAAGTATCCTTCTGGGAGAAAAGTACTGAGTCTAGTTCAATAGAAAGCAGTAACTGATCACTTTGTGGTATTGATATTAATATCTTTCAGTGTTTTTTAATCATTAGTAAGATTATTAACAGTATCATCTATGCAGCAGGTTTATGGTTATTTGTGAATTAACTAAATGGCATGTAATGTTTGCGCGGGGAATTTCCCCTGTAATGTTAACTGGATGGAGCTTCCTCTCTCCCAGGCCTAACAGGACACATGGGGAGAGTCATACCACAACTATGGTGGGGGTTTGCAGGCTCCCATGAAAGCTTAAATCCCAAGGAAATGTATTAAATGCTGGTATGAAGTCTGTGTGTATGTGTGTGTGTGCAGTAGTGTGTTACTGCAGGACAGGATGCAGAGTGTGTGAACCAGGGTCTATCCCACTGAATCAGCTGGGGTACAGGAAAGAGGGGAAACATAATAAGTATGAGATGATATATGAGTATCTTAACATTTTGTCACTGTCCTGTGAGAGTCACATGCGCCGTTTACATGAAAACCAAAGTAGATAATCACTGCCATTCTTCAGAGTTCAGTGTAATGGAGCAGGGCATAACCTTCCTAAGGTGTGTCACTGAACCCATGATGCCTTCAACACCATTCAAAAACAGAAACAGGAAAAGGTGCCAGTGTTACACAAACTGCGCCTTCACATTCCTGTGAAAATGTGATTGCTCATTTATTTGAGCACGTGCTTGAAAATTTGTGTAAAAGGTTATATTTGCCACCACATGTTTAGGGTTCTGCAGGTTTTTTTGGTTTTTTTTTTTCCTGTGCAATTACATGTTTCGCATCTGTGGGTTTTTCTTTGTGGATGTTCAGCCCAGTCTATATGCTCTCATGCTCTCCACTGTCTGGCCTTCTCTTGTTCACCCAGCTGTCCTAACACTGGTCTGTGTTGACAGTAAACACAGCTGCAGGTCACAGAGGCCCCGCTCTGGTCAGACACGGGCTCTGAAGGCCAACGCAAGAGCGGATAGACAACATACAGTGGAAAAGAGTGGCAAAAATAGATGGAAATACTCCTCTATGATCAGACACAAAGCACTGAGGAGAAATAAGTAGTTAGGAATGAAAGCAGGCCATTCTTTAGTTCAGCATGTGTCCTTCTGCTCTTGCTGTGGATCACAGTATGAGGTAACCTGAAGATAAACACGGAGGCAATGGAGGGGAGGGGAGCTGAAGTAATGGGAAATGTACTGTGGCCAAACATGATACTTCAAAAGCCACAAAAAAGACGAATAACAATAACAAACGTATACTGACCTGTACTCATGTGTCTCTTCTAATGCCAGATGTCATCAGACATCTACATTTCAGGTACATTTTCCATAATTGTGAAATGGGTGGATCTTTGCCAATCAATATTTTGTGATAAATCATCTATGACGTTATGTTTTTAACAGATGACATTAGCATTGCTTACAGACACACGGCCATTAAGGGTCTATGACCTTTGTATGCATGATTGATAGAGTCTGACCCTGTCTTTATGCCATGGCCCTTGCTGTAAGAGACACGTTGTTTGGGTAACCCACCTATCTCTATGTATACACTCCCCTGTGTGGGTCCTTGCAGAGGGAAGAGACAAAGATATGGGAGAATATACACCAACATATGCACAAACATAGTCTCTCACACACACATATCCCACACCCATCGCACACATCAGTATACACAAGAACATGCAAGCACACATGCACACCTACACACACTAACACCAAAAAACCCCATTTGACGTGTTCTTTTCCGGCCCCTAAGGACAGATCAGGCACAGCTGTGACTTGGGAGGTCATGAGGCTCTGAGGGGTCAGACTGAGCAGACTCTGAGAGAGCCCTATGCAGGGTCACAGGTCACTCCCAGCAGCCCTAGTGGTGTGAAAGGTCATGGGTCAGAGTCTCACCACGATGCGTTGGCTGGGTAGGGTTTCAAAAGGCGGCTGGGGCCAGTGAGAGGCACAGATTTATAGATACTGAGCCAAGCCCCGGTCCTCAGCCCGAGGTAATTACACAGAATATGAGCATGCCCGTTGAGGCTTGGCCGCCATATTTCATTTCCACCCTTAGCCCCTGTAGACTGAAATAATACATGAGATAGCCAGGGAGAGACGAGAGGCGAGACCAGGGGGCAGAAAGGCAGAGAAAGGAAGATCCATTGATGCAAGGGAAGAAGAGATAGAAAGTGACAAATATAGAGAAAGAGAAGGGGTAGGGGGATAAAATACGAGGGAAAGAGTAAGAGAGGGAACAAGCAAGTTATAAAGTCACAGTAAGTGAAAGAGTGAACGCAAGACTGAGTACAGGCAAAGGCAAAGGGTCATATTTGTTACTAAACAAAACTCCATTCTTAGCAACAAGACCTTTGACGTCAAATTCCAGTAAGACAGGGAGAAGGTCACAGGGATCATCCCCGGGGAACGCCAGGAGCCGGAATGACACGAAGCATGGACAGCAGGGAGTGACAGCCTCGCGAGAGGAGAGGAGCACAAGAACAGATGGAGCGAGGGAGGGGAGTGAAAGAAAAGAAGAGCCCAGAAATTAGATTAGTTTAGAAAGTGAAGTTGTGATGCAGCAGACTTGATATCCTGCTTGGAGCAGTTTCCCGTGAGAACCTGATCGGGCCACCGTGGGCTCAGCGAGACAGTTCAAACATATTTACCCCTCGTTGGAAGGTACAAATTAAATTAGGCTCGTCCACAAAGAGGAGATGTTTTCCCCTTCTGTTCTGATGTCATGGTAGTGGGGCGGTATAGAGTGGGGGTCGGACCGCTCTGGCCTGTGTGCATTTATCTTAGAGACCATTCATCTTCCAATAAACCCCACCCCTTTCTCCTTTTCTAGATCCTTCTGTCCTTTTTTGCTCGACACTGTATCCAAGTCTCACACACACAAACAGGCTATAACAGATGAATTCAAGAGCAGGTCATTACTACGTCCTCTTCTTACTCACAGCCCTATGTGTACACCCCCC
>JAPQRQ010000028.1:21366734-21384071 GCA_037367365.1 Apogon talboti | reverse complement strand
ATCTGCCCTGCCCTTTTTTAATCCGGTGTTGTTTGTAAAGAGTACATTCTTTGGAACAATTGGAAGTGCCCATCCTTTTGTTCCTGCCCTAACAATGCCATAGCAGGTTTCATTGGAGATCATTACAGTAATTGCTTCATAATTGCATCGACTTTATCCTTGGCTGCAACCCATTCTCTGAGTACATACATGCCCTGTCTGTCACACACTCTGTGCTGCACAGCAGTGTGTGACCTTAGACCAGGAACCGGGAGGGTCGCTGTCACTTAGCCTTTGACCAGCCTGGCAGCATTACAGCATTCCTGTACTGGAATGTTCCCCTTTTTCTTTGCTTCTGTTTCTGTACAGCTTAATATACCTTTCTGTGTTAACTCACTTCAGTTTCCTGTCCATTATTTTTTCAGTTTTTATTTTCATGTCTTCCTCACTTGTGCTTTTTTTTTTTTTTACCTTGTGTTGGCAGTTCATAAATGTTTCCAGATAGTACTGTGAAGGACAGTGCAAGGGGGCCTTCACCCTCCACCCCTTTTCATCCTGTGTCTATATAAAGCAGAATCTGCTTCCAGTGATGCTACTTTTTTTTTGTTTGCTTGTTTTTTGAGAAAGTGAGACAGTTTGATGACTCAACCAAGCATTACAGTGAAGGTTCATACAGAATGCTTCAGGAGTTAGAAAAACTTGTTGAATTCATCAAACGATTCTCACTTTTTTGTGGTGTGCTCTCTGTACACATGTCTGCACACAGTCTCTCACAGACATCTTTCTTTCAAGCCCTTTTTCTGTGCTCTAATCTAGCCCTACCTTAACGCTCCCTCTGAGACAAACTAAAGCACCACTGTGACACTCCAACAGGAAAAAAAATCCTTGAGAGTCATACAAACACACAATAAATCAATCCATTATTTACGAGTGAACTCATTCAGAAAGGAAGCATATGTAATCTACTCATCCATGCTGAGAGGATGCTGAGAGCGAGAGGAGGAGAGGAAGAGAAGGAGAAGTGGGGTGTGTTCAGGGACAAGGCAGGCGGCCAGCTGAGAACGAATTCTGTTTCTGTTCCTAACTCCCCAAAGAGAGGTGGGAACCAGTAAACAAACAAACTGAGTGAGAAAGTGTTTCCTTCTTTAATGACAAAAGGAGAGGGAAGGAGGGAAGCATGAGCTGGCTCAGTGTGTCAGCTGTCAACCTTTCTGTGTATGTGTGTGTGTGTGTGTGGCCTCTGCCCTGTTCGTATGCAGGCCAGCAGACTACACAAAGGCACAGAGGGGTATACACACAGATGGGTAAACAAAGCCATTGTTTACTATTTTGTTTTTTATTATGTTCAGAGAGATTAGTCGTTATTGATTTCTCTCAGTCAGGGCCAGGAAGAGTGGTCGCAAGTGGTAAATGTTCCCATCACTTGCCATATCTACTCCCACATACACATCGAGAAACCCCTCCACCGAACCCCTTTGCTATTGAGTCTGTCACGCCCCTGTCAGTTTCTATCACAGTGTGTTTACCTGAAGTATGTAGATGAGGCCTTTGTGGTCCTCTGTCCCAGGCTAGATGCCCATTCTTTTGGGCTCAGGTCTATTATGGCCTGAGCCCGGGGCGGGTCTCCTGCACTCCACGCATACACATACACAAACACACACACAGCACTCCTGGGGTCATAGCCTTTCAACCTCAGGGCTCGACTTCTGCCACCACAGCTTGACAAATCACCCCGCAAAACACAAAAAAAGCGCCAGGGCCCCAGCGTGAGAGGGGCCCGATTCCAAGCAGCTCCTCCAATCTCCGTTCTGTTACAAGCAACGCCAGTGAGCTGCTATTACCCTACTCCCACTGGATTTGGACAAAGGAGAGGAAAGAAGATGAGGGGAAGGGGAGTGGAAAAAAAAAAAGAATACGGAAAGGGAGAGATGGGGAAAGAGATGGGAGGAAGAAAGAGACATTTGGTTTCTTTCATTTGGTGGACTATGATAAATGGCCTGGCCTTTAGCTGGTCTGTGCTCCCCTAGCGCTCTCTCTGGGCCTCCCCTGACAAGAGGGTCTTTGAGGGAGAACGGACCCCACAAATATTGCTCTTTGTCCCAGACAGAGCATAGCCAAGACCCCAATGCTCCGACTTTAATCAAGTAAAACCAGCAAAGCAAGGGTTGGCTTTTATGTGCAAGAGTCAATCACTTCGTGTGTGTGCGTATGTAGGAGGTAATGTGTGTGTGAAAAGACCGACATAGAGAGAAGAAAGACACAGGGGGAAGAAGTCTAGGAGGACTGAAGACAAGTGAGCGCACTACATTACACTGGCACGTCTCCCCATTACTTCTTTAAAGACATTCAGCACTTTGCCTTAGGGGTACGTGGGTAGATTCGGAGGAAGGCTGAATTCATATACACCCTAAAGGCACATTACAAACTGACTCAGCGATCAAAACAACTTGTGAAGTTCACCTCTAACAAGGGGAGGTCTTAGTGAGACAAAAGTGACTAAAAAAAAACATTTTCCATGCTTAATGTTAAAAATCTTAAGTGTGCATTTGTCTGCGCTGCATTTTTGTTGATTCAATTTTTTGGAGCTTACAAAATTAAATTCATTATACACAACGGTGGTGTTGAAAATCTGTTTGTATTTCCATGCTTATATTTAATGTGACTATGTGGCCAACTAATAATTGCAGTGTATCAGGTGCATCGCTCTAAGCACACAAAAGAGTTATTCAATGCAAAGCGTTACAATCGAGTTAATGGATTGCAAAAGCTGATTAGCAAGGTTGACAAAAAGTGTCTCAAAAAGGGGAGAGAGAATACCCTTGGTGTCATAGATGGAAGTTTACGGTAGATTAATTGTTTATGAGGAAGGCCTACTGGCAGAGAGTGTGTAGAGGGTAGAATTACACAGTGGGTAAATTAATGCTCAGGACTTGTAGTAGAGGGATGAACAACTGGGTAACACTGTTCTGAAGATTCACTGTTTTCTTATCTATATTCTCACAGCAGAAGCGATGGCTGAATGGCTGATTCTGTAATGATGTGCATAGAAGAAAAACTTTGTGGTAAATGAGGTGTTTTTGGGGCTGTATGGAGACTCGTGGGTAGAGAGGGGAGGTTATGGAGCTTTTTGCCTTTTGTCAGTCCTTCACATTCATTTCTAAGCCCTCCTTCGCCTTTTACTCTTCCTTCAGTGTCGCCTAGTGTATTCGTATTGCCCGTGGCTATTCTCAAGAACAGATTGGGGTTTAAACATAGATCACCTTCTTGGTTTTTAAATCGGTGTAGCATATACAATATCTCCATATCCCACTAGAGTGTATGCGCTCTAGTGTTCAGTGCACACCTGCATATTCACTTTCTCATAAAAAGGCTCATTTTCATGCACACATCCACGTGTATATGGTGAGGGCAAACCTCAGTGCCACACAGTGCCACAGTGCCATAATCCCCGCCCTTGCCCAGTGGCCCAGATTAAATCCATGCTTTGATCCACCCCCTAATCTGAGTTTACAGGCTCTGGGTTGAGGGTGGGTGCTGTACTCTGCCTGCCAGCTAGATTCTGCTTGCTTCTTTCCTTCCTCCCTTGTCTGTCTGCTTCCTTGCTGCCCCCCCACTGAGGAGCTGGCAATTGAAATCAGCTTTAGAGTTGCTTAATACAGAAGCGGGCAGAATTAGGCCCTTTAATGCCTGTCATGGTCGAAGATTATATCAATGGCTCTTTTTGTCACCGCTACATTGGTGTCAATGGAAAAGCAGCGAGACTGCCAGAACGAGACAAAGGATACATTTTTAGATTCAGCTGTAGTTTATCCTGTCTCTCACTACACTCAAACACGCACGCACATACACACACATCCATCTAGCAAGGGGCACACATAGACATACAACACACACAAACATTTACACAAATAAAAAATCCAAAACATATGCTGTTTATTTGCATTAAACTGAAGTTTTGCCAGGGTATTGGGTGATGTGCATTTTGTGATTGTAAAATCAACTTCAGTGGCAGCCTCTTTTGAAGTGGAGTGCGGTTCATTCGTTCAGGGTCAAGCGCAGACATAGTCTCAATTGGAAACAAAAGCTGGAGTCTTGGCTGTGCTTTAATGCTACAGTGAGTTTGATTTACTGCCCATCTGCAACTCTGCAACACTATGACTAGGCCTGAATAAGAGAGCAGGAGACTTACTGTCATTAACCAATTTACAAGTTTATATAAACAAGCCCATGGGTGATTAGAATGGGGTCTTCCTAAAGTAATGGTTTACAACACAGCACATTAAAAATAATTAGGCTTAACACAATAAAGTAGGAGGAATTTCAGAGCCACAAGACTGGGCTGAGTTAGTGTGTTAGGCCTCATGCTTGATATGCTGCTTTGTGTTAGCTGCTAACACTTGAGGTTAACCGAGCTCAGAAAATGTCCACACTTACAGAGATAATTGACAGTATGACAGCATCTCATGCATAGGAACACAGTGCGGTGCAGTTAGCTGTTGTTGTGGCATCTGAAGGAGTGAATAAAAATGTGGGAATATGCTATATATTTACTGATGATGTATTTTAAATTTGCCATGGTATACTTACACACACACACACACACACACACACACACACACACACACACACACACACACACACACACACAAATAAACATGTCAGCTCATGCACTGCTGTTCATTTCTGCAGTGTGAAGAAGGTCACATCTCCTCACCTGGTGTGAAATTAGTTCTTCTTGTTTTTGTTGAATGTAATGAAATTTATACAGCGGAAGGAAATGGAAAACAACAAGTAGGAACAGGGTTTATTACAGAAAATCTCCTTTGCACTTGTGTAAACCAAAATAAGTCAACTGCTTGCTGTAGAGTACACTGTGGTGTCACTCTGACACATTCATTCTGTCACAGCTGAGCTTTAAACACTGTTCCTGTGTTTCTTTCTGTCACTGAGAATACAATCACATCCCACACATGTACACGCCAGCAACACAGACAGGTACAGGAACAAGCAGACTGACCAGCGCACACACTCACAGAGGCTGCTCTACTCTAATACGTGTCTAAATCAGGCTCAGGGAACAGGAGTGTAATACCTATAATATTCTGCTTCTTTTTTTGCTCTTTGTAGTGTACATATCCCCCACACCTGCCAGCACAAGAGCATTCACTCGCAAGCATATAACATATCATCTACAGTACCTCTGGACGGCCCCGGCAGTCATAACTTATTCGTCTTGATTATTGGCAGAGGTTGACCAATTAACACCCCAGTATTAGGTCTAGATCACTGGCTCTCTGCATGGCAGTGAGGTGTGAAATGTGCCATAAATCCAGGGCATGGTCCACAGCCCATAAGGGTGGCAGAAAGGCCTGGCAGAGGGTTGTTCTCACTTGGGTGAATGGCAAAGCAGAGACCACAGGGCCTGGAGGGTTGATCTACTCAAGTGCTGCCTCCCTGCATTCATTGGTTTGTAATTTATTCTTTATATTAGTGTTACTTCAATTTACTCTGTGTTATATGAGAGTAATAGTTTCGAGCTGAGTCAACATTTTGGGGTAGTGGAACCCGTAAAAACCTTGAGGTTTTTAGATCAGAGGAGTCAGGAGAGCAGCTTTGTGTCATTTATAACCTTCTGTCACATCTTGTGAATGACAAGCCTTAGATCTTTCAATGTATTCTCAGACAACAGTCCTCAAACAATCACTTACTAGGTATCTGAAATTGGTCAGGGGTCACTGCCCCGTCTTGTTGCTTCTTGATAAGGAAATCATTAGTTAAGGATTATCTACAGGTAGGTGTAGAATGGAGAGTTCAAAAGGTTAAAGAGGAGTGAAAGGTCACAAAGAAAATCCACGGTGAATTTTTTTCTCAATATCTGTCTTGTGTCACCTCTTTAATGCCTCATTTGTTGGATTTCTAGATTTTGGTATACATTGTAGGAATCTTGCTCTTGAAAGAATGTGACTTTTATGTCTTCACTATTAGTGTTATATCATATCACTGTGGTCACCGATTGACATGTCAGCTGCTCACCCCTGACCTAGATCACAAAACATATATGACCTCCAAGCCGATTTAAGAGCAGATAGATCGTTGTCTAATAAGCGGGGCATCTCCCAACTTACATGGTAGTAAAAATAGGGGGCCTAGACGCTGCTCACTAACACCTCTAAGCATCCCATCTTTGACACTTAGTAATATGACTCTGAATGTGAATGTGTCAGTCTGCCCAAAAGGACTTTGAAGGGTGTGAAGGTTGTCTATAATGCCAACAGCACCTCATTTAAAGCCACGCCCCAAAAGCTTTTCTAACTGGTGGAGGTCTTTTAGGAAGCACTGACCTCAGGTTCCCTTCGCTTCCTCCTTCTTTTCACTGGAATGAGAATTGTGTCTAAATAACTTGGCATGGAAAGGATGTAAATGAACGCTGGGGGTTGTTGTGTTCACATCCAGCCAAGGTCAGGCATCCAGCTGTCAGCTCATGTTTGGGACTAATCGTTTATATGCCTTCACCACTCTGCACCCGTTCCCTCATTCTCTCAGTGTCTGTCACACACCTCTCCCCCTCTCTTTAACTCAATGTCCTGCCTTTTATCACTCCACTCTTTTTTGCATCTGTCCTTTGCATCCTTCATCTATTTCATCTTTCACATTTCATGTCCATTGACTCGGTCCTTTCACCGCAGACAAAGACCTAGTGTCACTACTCTGTTATCTTATGGCTAATGACTTGTGCTGCTATCAGGAGGTGTTTCAAAGTATTATATCGTGGTCACCTTGAAATAACTCAGACATGTTAACATGCTCCAGGCAAAAGACTCAAAGTCTGGCTTTTGTTAGTTTTAAAATCAGCAAAGAAATGTGTTTATGCTTTTTATTATTGAAACAATGCAATAAAATACACATGTAGAATCATTGCCACTGTTCTGTATTAAGTCTGGAATTTTTTTGTAGGTGTAGCACATCATTTTATAAAGAATGTAACCCCACAGCATAATAAAAGAGTGCATATGTGTGTTTGTGTATAGCAAATGTTAAATGGTATTAAATGAAACCATATAACTCAGTTTGATGCATACACAGCTTGTGCGTTCCCTCTTACATGTTCATGGCCTTAATCTACCACTTCCACGGCCATGGCCACCACACTTCTCCCTGGTGTGTCCAAGCCCAGTCAGCCACGTAAAAATGTGGCAGGTTGCGGAGTTCAAGTCCTTCGAAATGTGAATCGAAACAGCTGCCCTTAATCACTAGCACAAGCTGGGCTTAAGGGCCTCTCAGTTTCACCCCTCATCTGCCTGGAATTTTGAATTTCCTGAGCGGAGATCAAATGGCAACCCGAGTCAGTGAGACCTTTGATATATGGACACCCATCTCGCTAGGGCCTTCTGCATCGGGATTTACGCTTGACAACACACTTGGTGTCACCTCCGCTCCCGGCGGACGCACTACGACCCCTGGAAACATAGGGCCTCTTTGACAGGACGGCAGTGCCCCCCCTTCCTAAACCCCCCTGGAGTGCCCAGCAGTTATTTATTAAATTTGTTGTGCCCACCGTGGTATGGTTTCAGAAGGCCACTTAGGTTTGGATTGCACTCTGGATTTTTCAATTATGTGGTTCATTTCACCTGCTTGTGTTCCTTTACCCCCCAGGATCAAGGGCACAAGAGATCACATTTAATTATTTCAAAACAAGAAGTCTTAACCAGACCCCAAAGATCTATAACATCATGCTCCCCTATCTAATGCTCCATCACCACTACTTCAAATAAGCAGTATTTGGTCTGTGAAAAAAAGGGGAAGGCCGAATCTCCTTCCTGCTGCCGATCACCACATTACTCATGTCAATAAGGAAATTTGTCTAACTATCAGGAGGGTAAATAAAAGGGCAGAATATGGGATTTCCAGAATTCCCTGCTTGTTGGGTCTCATATGGAGCGCATTAGTGGCCACTTTGATTGACAGGTGCTCCTGTGTGTAGCCAGAGGGAGAGGCAAAGAGAGATGGGAGATGATTATATCCCAGGTAATAAGTGTGGGCTGTCCACAGCAGGCATGAAGATGCTATCTAGAGTGGGATGTAGCCTATGGATTAGAGAGTGTTAGTGGGTCAGCCACTCCACTTCACAATGTACACATTCACACTATTTGTGAGGGGATGAATGCCTGCTTGTTTGATCATCTTTCTATATATAATTTGACATAAAATAGCACCATATATTCCACCCCCTTTCCAACATCCAGTTTGTAGCGATTGCAATTGGAAATGATGTGTAAACTATGTTACATGACACCTGTTACATGACAATATAAAATCTTGTATTAACAGCTGTCTTGCTGTGTTTTTAAATCTTCTTTCAGTGGCAAAACAAACCAATCCAACTATCTGCATGACTGATGCCTGGGGATTATTTATCATCTTACCTACAAAAAAATGTTAGGTCCTATCTTTGGAGAGGCTCTTATGCTTATTTTTTTGTTGAGTGTGTCAAAGAACTGTTGATACTCCTCTGATAGTTTTGGCATGTACTTTGTGGAGGTGGACTACATTAAATGGAAACAGGGTTTTTTTCACCCTATTTAGACTGAATTTCTGTTTTTTTATATCAGAGGATTGCAGAATTTTCTTCACTTGTTATGTGCAAATAATATTGTATTGTGTAAATATACTGCAGAATACACAATATGGTAAGTGTTGTACCAGAAAAATGATCTAGAATGCAGTTTCAAATATTCAGTGAGTTGCAAAACAACCCCCCTGCATTTCTGTATTTTAATTGTGGTTATATAGTTTTGTTGCTGTAACAAAAGCTTTTGCTTTTATGTTGCCTCTGTCTTTGGTTCATGGTTTGGTTCATGGGAGCCAAATGGTGCATTGGGCAGGATGAAAATGGCCCCTCACAATTTCTTGAGTAGCTTTGTGATTTAAGAGCTTTGTTTTTTAGGAGTCTCCCGTCATTAAAATAATTCATTACCAATGAACGTTAGAGGCTCCACAATGAATCAGCTGGCTTTTTTGCATTCTTCTAAAGACCAAAAGACTTGTGGGGTTCAGTGTGAAAATGAGTGCATGTGTGGGAGAGAGGCAGAGCACTAAAAGCTAAATGACTCTAGGGTTGAAACTGCAGGGGAGGCAGGACCCCCTTGGACAATCAGAATTTATTCTCTGTAGCATACTGGGATTATGTTTGTCATCATGGGGCGTGGCAGAAGTGATAGAGACGCCATATAGAAAGCACTTAGGAGAGAGAAAGGCTGTGTTCTGCTGTCAGAGGTCCTTTTTAAACTCAAGTTTCCTTCAACCTGCTAATTACATAAATCAGGACAATAAAGAGACAAAACTGTTCGGTGGGTGAACAGTGACCACTCCCTGACCCTGGAGTGTGGGACCCCACCTGACCTTAAGACTTGAGTTCAAATGGTCAATTGCAGGTCACTGGCAGAGCTGGGGGTGAGGGGGTGGTGGGGTGGGAGTGCCAGAGGGTGTAGACTGTGAAGCTTATGTGTTACGGCTGGAGGGAACATAGCTTTTGATCCATAATTGTTGCTCAAATTGGGTGTTCTGTGGGTTACTCACGGCAGGTTACCCACCGGCACTCTCACACAGGTGCACAAAAATACACCATGAAGTTTCCCCTTTTGTACATAATAAACAACTGTGGGTTTACATGTACTCCATTCAATGCCTACATCTTCTACTGTATGCTTATATGTTTGTCTCTCCTCTTCCCTCTTTCATCTCTCTTATCATCCTATCTTTCTTGCCATTCATCTGTCTCTCCTGTCCTAGCCAGCAGGCTGGTTATCTATCCTTCTAATGAGCTCCACACACTCCTCTAAACAGTTGTCAAACAATCCTCACACAGCCATCACTTTTACTGGGCTAAATCTAAGATATAAACATCACCCTTGCTACAGGGCTAACAGAAACACTGAACACTAAACTGCATCTTGGGTCACCAAAGTGAGATAGAATTAGGACTGAATGCACTCTGGGTCTTTTTTCCTCATCCCTAACTGGCTTAATGAAGATTTGCAAATTTTTTGAGTCTATATGAAGTTTTTATCAGAGTGGAGCTGGCCATTTGGTGACCTTTGCCCTATCTGTCCCAAAGCTAACAATAGTCTATGGTGTCCTCTACTTAGAAATTGGTGCATTGGCCATTAATATGGATGAATAGGCAGCTAAGATGGTTATTGGCTTAGAAATGGGGTTTGGTAATGGCACATGTTACATGCAAGTTTTACATGTTGAACTCTAACTTTATGGGGATATTACCTGCAATGAACTGAAACATAAAGACACACACACACACACATACTGTATATACCATATATATACCATAGTGGCTGCAGTAGTGTTTATGTGCTTGTCTGAAATGAGTAAAATTCCCATAAACAAAATGAAAAGTAAATTAAATCAAACCATGCATGTCCATCCAGATCCTTTTGAGATGCTGATTCCAGATATGTACTTGTTTCTATAAATTTGCAGGTGTAAAAAACAAAGATAGAAATGGCAGATGTAAAGAATCACCAGTCAGCAAGACAAAAGAGGGGCTAACAGATTTTAACTCCATGCAGTGGGTGAGAGACTAGTGAGCGCTTTTCCCTGTGCTATCACCCCCAACTAATTCTCCCAACCCCGTCGTTCTTGGAGCCAGCATGTGAACACCACTCAGAGTGTCTGTGCAAGCCAAACACCTAGTTCATCAGAAACACCTTCTCTGGCCTCAAACCTGACCCATTCTCTCCTGGGGTCAGGATAACAGGCTGCAGGGCTAACGCAGTGGATGAGAAATGGGCCGGAGACAGTGGCATATGTGTGTATGTGTGGAGGGGTGCCTGCTCAGCTGCATTTGGAATATATGTTTCAGTCTGTATAATGTGTATGACTAGCCTGTCAGAGGGGGCATGTGGAGGTTACACAAACACAGAGGGGGTTATTTATACTTGGAGGAAATGATGGTGGTTTCTGTCAGATCTGGCCCACTCTAGCTTGATCTGGCTAGATCTTGGTCTCATCCTAACCTGTTCCCAGCCCACACAGAGCCAGTGATACACCACAAAGCAGAATTGTGCTAATATGGCTGTCAGTGTCAGCCCAAGTGGCCAAACTCTGTCAATCTACAGCTCTGAGCCCACCTCCACAGATGGTCCAGCAGTACTTAAGAATTCACCCCCAGGGTTTTACTGCTCTGTTATATGGAGGACTGTCACTGCACAGGGAGCATGTGGTTTAGATATGGGAACAGCATCCTCCAAGAGCTCTCATGGCCTGGCACAATAAGATGTCTCCACCCCCAGAGAAAGACAAGACAACTGGGCATGCCCTCTTTTATGACAGTACACAACACACCAACTGAGGTATCAGATGCCGATAAGTTACACATTATTTTTGTGTAACACTATTAAATAATGCCCAGTGATTCTTTTAATGTTTTAAAGTCAGAACTTTAATTCAGTTTGTCTGGCTGCTTCAGTGGCTGTATAACATGCTAATGAGACTTCAGTTTTCATGTATTTAGTCAGTCAGCTAGTCAACCTGTCAGGCAACCAGCCAGACACAGGATGGAGATTTACTGTCCTTCATCCAGAGAAAGGAAACCTGCTGTTACCTCTCATTCAAACAGCCACGCAACCACCCCTCTACTCTAAATGAGGCAAAAAAAAGGGCACAAATCAACATTTACTAATTTGTTTATTACCCTCGTTCTGGCTGCCGCTCCTCCTCTCTCACCCACCCCTCCATACGGTCTCTCTCTCTCTTACTCTTATTGATCTTCCTGCTAAAAAGTAAAAGTGTTACAGGGTGTGTTAGGTCTTTAGAACAAGGCTGTCATGTGCATTAATGCATATATAGGGAGTGGGTGTAATAATTCCCTGAGGCATGGCGTCCTTTCTGAGGAAATTAAACACAAGCAGTGACAGTCTCGTTTTGCCATGGTGACTCAAAGGCATCAACGCTTGAGTTGTCTTAGTCCCTGAGGTCAAAGCACATGCATGTAGAGTATCATGCCTCACACTAGCCCTGTGTGCGCGTGCACTTTGCATGTGTAACAATGTATAATGGTTAGGTAAGTAATGAACTGAGTAAGGGATGAAGCTGATGGCATCTGGATAAGTGCCACTGTGAGTCATAAACAAGCAGGGGGTTGCGTTTAAGGGTGAGGGGGCGAGTGGAGGGAAAGGAGGGGTGCACCACTGACTGTGTCTGTCCTGGCAGGTCCCCTGCTCAAATTCCACTGATACGACTTTAATCAGGTCTAATCTGCTTATCGGCCTCCTGGGGCAATGATCAGCCTAAAGTACTTAACGGAATGGAGGGACCCATAAGATGCTGCCACTTGAAAGCATAAGGTGGGCTGTTACAGAGGGTTTTTTTTTTGTTTTTTTTTTAAACTTAATCTGATTAATTAAAACAAACTGAACTAAAAGGAGTTCTGTTACATCTGTACCTTTTTTTTTTACCTGTTCCCCTGCAGTTCTCTTTCCTGTCATGCTTGCTTGTGACCAGTACCTAACAGCCCACAGAAAACCGTGTCCATTCTTGATAAAACAAGTTTGCATTCTGTAGTTATTTATTTTAGTTTAACATGTATTGAGCACTTACTCCTTGAACCTGTGAATCCCACCTGAAATAGAGTTTGCAACCTAAAATTATCCTTTTGACCTTTTCTATGTTTATATTATTGTTCATTTGTCTGCATCGTTCTGGTTTCCAGGAATGTATCACACTGAAAAATATTACAGCTGCATAAAATAATAGTCATAAAAAAAAGAGAAGGGTGGACAAATACAGGAATAGCCCATCACGCCATGCTGTAGTTCACTCAGCAGAACATTTGAGAGACAAGGCAGGCCAATCGAGTTGTTTGCGGTGATTGTGAGGACTAATAGAATAATTGACTTGATCTTGTAATGGGGGTTAAGAGACATAACCCCACTTAATGAGAGACAGAGACAAATTTGTTCACGATAATGAATTTTGTTCAAACAATGCATGTACAGGAGCATTGTCTGTGTCGTGAAAGAAAGGCAAGAGCTGTTTAAAGAAACTGTGTGTTCTTTCTGTCCTGTCTCTGTCTTATGTTCCTTAATGCACCTGACACTTTGTGATGAGGTGAATGTGATTCTAGATGAGTTCACAGGCTGTGTCAGGGCACTTGTCACCTGTGCCACCTTGTGATCATAGATTATCAGATTAATGCTGATGCTTCACGTGGGCTATCCTCAATTTTATTTGATTCAAAAGATCAGTGAGGTCGCTGCTGAGGTGGAAGTGCTCTGACCTCTACAATGTTTGATTCATTTACACACAATAAAACTGGATTGGCCCTGCTGGCTGCCATTTCTCTTAGTTCATATTTTCCTGTACCTCTACAGCCCACTCAGTTTTTGTTGTCTCGCCTTGTCCCAATGTGTCCTCTGCCAATCTTTTCCTGCTCCCATTGACCTTTTATTCTCCTCATACATGTTTTCTCTCAGAGGACAGACCCTTGTATGGAAGTCCTCCTCATGTTCAATGTGATCAATACAAAGGGCAGGGACCTTGCACACAAACTCCCCCGCTGACTAAACGAGAAGGATTAAAGGCTGGAGAGACTGTGTGTTGGGTGCGAGTACGTGTTTGTGCATGTTTCTGAGTGTGTGTGTGTGCATGACCCTGTCCTTGTCTGCGTACAGCGTGTGTGTGTGTATCTGCATGAAAGTGCCTGAAAACGAACATCACATTTTCAGACATGTAAATAAATGCTGCTCTGATCTGTGTGAGGTGGACAGAGTAAGAGTCCGTGACCCCAGACTGTGTCACGGCTTAAGGTCCCTGCAGGTCACACAAACCCAGATGCACACACACAGGCAAAACACTCACTGCCATTTAACCTAAGGAGAGCGGAGGGAGTAACTGAGTGGAAATGGAGAAAGAGGGATTAACAAAGATAGGCAGCTCTAGCAGCTGGTTGGCCTTTTAGAGATTCCTATTATCCGCATGGTGTGGTATTAATAGAAATTTGTACTCAACAAGCACTCTTGTTCAAAATAGTAGCCTATTTCCCTGACCCTGAATGACTCTGATGGCAAGGTCAGGGTGCTACCAGAGAGGGCAATGTGGACGTCAAAGGTTAATAGGTGAGAATCAATGTTAAATGTGTGTTTCTTTTGTTGGTGAAGGGGAGATGACCAATGACACTTCAGAAACACAAGAACATGAATCTGCTCTTAATTTACTTTAAGTGTGCTCAATTTTGCTTAAGGGTTCTATCCACACAACATGGCAGCATATCTCATAATACACTCATAATACACTACATTCATTTACTGCAAACACGTGAAACCTCATTAAAATAAGCAATAATAGTCACTCAACCTATCCTTATTTTTAATTAATTCATTCTAACTGGTTCTTCCATTTGAATTGCGTGTGATTATCTTAGATAAGACTATTCAGAGTCAGGGAAAGTATGAATGGTTACTGTTATGCAAGCTTTGGTGTATTTAGTTGCAATTGGCATATTAGCAGGAAAACTCATGAAATTACAGACTGGGATAATGGCGACATCCTTTGCTACAGTATGTAAATAAGACATGGTACCTGCATGTCTAGTTTTAAGATTTTTTTTAAGCCATTGTATAGACACACATAGCAAATTTAAGGATGACTCTGCAGTGCATCTGAAAAGTATAATCTGCTACAAATGGAATACAGTACATTTATAGAGGATTGAGTGAATAAAACATATACTTGGGTTATAACACTTGATAATGGGGAAAGACAAGCAGGTGACAATGAGAGTTACCTTTGTATAATTCTGTTGTCAAATAGATACCATTTACATACTGTTTGTTCCTGACACACAGACCAAAAAACACTGTAATACCTTAAACAGTTCTTTTCCTTCTCCATCATTTCAAGCTCTCACCTAAAGGCCCATTAATGAGCAGTGAATGAGCCCCCTCTGCCCTCTCTCTGCCCTCTTTGGTTGTCACCGTGTGGGGGTCCGGCCCTCTCCACTGGGCTTATCACAGGTCAGCATGCTGCAAGGGCACACACAACTGCAAGCCGGACACTTCTTAGCATAACTCTTCAGTGCTGTAGCGCAGCCCTTACCACAGGGGGTCTGGTGTGTCACCATGTGCATTTACAAACAGATAAAGCCCAAACACACTGAAACACATACACTGACAAACATTCTTTTCCTATCTCTCCACAACACAAATGCGTACACTCGCCGCACATTTCCCCTTTCCCTTGCCCTCCGTAACCCAACATATACACTCCCAACTCCCACCTCTGTTGTCACCTCCCATCTCCCAGACCAAGGTCAGCTGTCCAGGCCTGCGGCTCTTGATGTAGAGGCTTTGACCCAACATGGCCACCTCTGTCTCTCCAGAGAGATTAACACAAGGCAGGGACAGAGAAACTGAGCTCTGCATGGCTCCATGTTATCCCAGCCGCCCTCTGTCTCTACTCTCACTTCTCATTCTGTCTCAGATAACTCCTCACGTCTGCAGACTGGGGACCAGGAAGAGCTGCAAATTGAATATGTCTGGCAGTCAGATCTGTGAAGACTCATGGGGGATGTTAGCGAGAGAAAGCAGACTGTAAGTGTCCACGTTGTGTCACTCAGGCAACATCCATGCAGGAATGTGTAGAGGAAGATAAGAGGGGTTTATTACCCTGGTTGTAGCTTGTGTTTCCGTCATGCCTTTTTTTTTTTATTTCACTTTTCTACATTTGTTGTGAGATAGTATAGAACAGGGAATCTTATGCATTTTTCAGCGAAGCAAATATTACATCCAGTGACATCATTCGGAAGGTGTTGGTTTTAGACTGAGCTTCTTAAACACTTCCATGTTGTCTTTGTTTTCCCGTTGCCCATCCCATGCCTTCCCTCGATTCGCCTTCATTATTTCTCCCATTGGACGGGGCTGAGGGGTGGCTGCCCCGGCAGGCGAAAGGTTAAACAAAGTGCTGCAACTGTCAGGCTGAGTGAAACCAACTGGCGCTCGGCTATCAGAAGATAATCAAGGCTAATAGGTACATAATGGCTAACAGTGGGGCCGCACTCGCTGGCAGATGCATCATGGGGGACGGAACGCAGACAGCGTGACCTCGCATTCCCACTGCAGCTCTCACCGCTTCAGAGTCATCAGGCGGAAAGAGCCAGACACCAGGAATTTTACCCCTCCTTCGCCGCGGTATTACTCACAGAAGAGTCGCCTTGATTGTACAGTAATATGCCTGTATTACAGTGTTTGACCAGATTTTCCTCATTCTATTAATCGTTATTCATTTGTTCATTCGAAGTTTTAATTCAACAGTCTATTAATTAATGGACTGTGAAGTGAACTGCCATTGGGAATGATGTCACCGCAAAGGATCGAAATAGTGAAAGCATTATTCAGCATTACTTAATTCAGATGGGATTTGTGTGGATGTTGGTGAGTTATAGTTTCTATAACATATGCTTTCACTTTTGTCTAAACCAACAAACAGAATGTTTGTGTAACTGATGGTCAGAGTGCCCAAGGTCCTGAAGGACACATTGTTCTGAACATTGAAGATTTATGAGCCTGTGAAGCAAAGAGGATGAGAGCAATATAGTGAGCCAGTATACTGTGGTAATGTCAAAAGGAGAAAAAAGTTATCCACTGTCTTCAGCTACAAATTATAAACCACATCTAGAGGCTGCATTTTAGAATCAGCTTGGATTTAGCAAATATAAATAACAATTCATCCCTCCAAACCTCAGCATGTTGACCGCACATTCTCCATGAATACATTACATAAAAAACATTCAGCACAGCTTTGACACTTTGACCTACCCAGCTAAGAGTTAACATGCTCTAAATTGATGCAATTGAGCAGGAAGGGTCACAGGATCATGTGTTAACGAATGTACACATGCTTGGTTCTCAGCGCTCTGCGAAGCATCCAGCCAACACTTCCACTCTGACAGCACTCAGTTGCCCTGGACTCCTCTCCAAAGACTGACTCTGTAAACAAAGCTTGCTTTTGTTGAGGCCCAGTGCGTCAGAACCATCATCTCCAGAGGGCAAGAGGAATATGGAGGAGAGATGTAGGGGTGGGAGAGAAAGAGAGAGTTAGACACAGGGAAAGAGAAGGAAAGCGTTTAGGTGGGGGTGAAGGGCAGGGGAACTGAGACAGAGGTCTGGGTAATTGCAGCACAATGGAGATTGTGTTTGATCTCTGAGGTGTCCAGGCCTATTTAGTGGGGGTGAATGTGCCAGGCTGAGGAATGTTGTAGCTCTGAAAGGCTGAGTTTATCAGAAGTTCAGCAAGTGAGAACAAGAGGGGAGGGGGTTAGTTTGAGAGAGATACAGACAGAAGAGAGGG
>JAPQRQ010000028.1:21338966-21353310 GCA_037367365.1 Apogon talboti | reverse complement strand
CACACACACACACACACACACACAAGACATTAAAACACAAGTAGGCAAGACATACATTTACAAATGACAATGTTAGAATCATCCTTAATTAATCTCCACTTATAAGCTCATGGAGTTCTTTACATCAGCAGTGGAGTTACAGTCATCCGAGCAGCCAATTGGTCATTCAGTTTTAGCCAGTCAACCAGTGAGTCAGGCCCTGGGGCTAAGCTCATTAAGGCAGGAGAGTCCCCTACTATCCATCCCTCCCGCTACGCACCTAAGGGCCAACCCCCTCCCTGTCAACTCCGTGCCTTTAATTGAGTTCTCACTTCTCTTTATTTTACTGTCAGCATTATACCCCTCTCATTGTTATCCCCCTCTCCATCCCCTTTCTTGAGCCCATCGCCTCCCTTTTCTTTACTGCTGCTACCACCAACACTTTTTTGGTATTTCAGAGAGTAAGCACTTTCTCCATATTAAGATGTGAAATTCATTTTGACACTGGGCTGGAAATAGAGTGGAACCGGCAATATGCCCCTATCTGTTCCTCCCTCTCTCTCTCTCTCGCTCTCTCTCTCTCTCCCCCTGCTCCTTCTCTCTCCCTGTCTGTCTCTCTCTGTACTCACTGGTCTTTTTTTCCCCCTCCTTCAATCCACGGATCCACTTTCCCACCTCACTTTTTAAAATCACCTGGAGACTATCCCACGAGGTAAGGGTTTGCATTCCCCCAAATTATATTTTCATAAAGACAGCACAGACGGAAGAAAGTAAATCCTTTGCACCTCTTTTTCAGGATTTTGATCCAAGAGAAAGAAAATAAGTGCCGCAATGGGAGGGAAGAACAGACCGAGAAAAGATGTTTTCCAAAAAGGGAAAAAAGAAATCTTACACTAAAAACAGTTTCACAGTGTAAAAGGTGGTAGCAATGTCAAGT
The DNA here is from genome assembly GCA_037367365.1 of Apogon talboti. Lineage (NCBI taxonomy): Eukaryota > Metazoa > Chordata > Actinopteri > Kurtiformes > Apogonidae > Apogon > Apogon talboti. Next base: position 21,352,394 of record JAPQRQ010000028.1, on the reverse strand, counting down.
CATATGTGATGTGAATGTGCTAATAATGAATATATTTATTCTTAATATAGGAAAATATCCCATGTTAAAGTAGATATTTTACATGAAAATCTTTGTATGAACAACCACACAAGCTAGGAAGTGTCCTCAAATACAGAGCTTAAATTATAACAAGGGTAGCAAAGACATAAAGATGATTAGAAGGACTGTTACATCTGGCCACTAGCCCAGAGCTAATTCATATAGTTGAATAAATGTGTGACCGCATGGCTGCATTGCCTGGACTGCCACACTGTTCCTGAGATGATATGATGCAACTGGATAAAGAGCAGAGCAAGGCTGTGTGAACACGCATAAATGCACTTTAGCCAAGTAGTGGCTTCTCTTACATGATTTTTCATCATGGCTAAATGTTTGTTTTCCCCTCAGGGACATTAGTGTTATGGGATCATGACTATAGCTGTGTTATCGAGGTGAATTTGAGCCTTTAGGGGTGCCTTAACCTTAAAATCACCTCCCTATACACTCCAACAGATACAGTATATAGTGAGGGCAAATACATATGCTGGCATGCACTGTGTACCATACATGCAATGACAAATAGCGATGCAAGCTCACACAGTTGCATGACTAGTGACAGAACACACATGTAGCTTTGATCCTGCATAAACCTATTTCATTACTTCATATGTGTAAGTATTGGTTTACAAAAATACACAGTGAAAATTGAAATGCTTGTTCAGTTATGTGTTCATGAGCATGCATGCATCCATGTGATAGTGTTATGTAGGCTAAAGGCACACAGGCATGTATTTGTTTGTGGTTGTAATTTTTAAGTTTTTATTCCTGCTTGTGCTTCTATACATATGTTTGGCTTATTTTCTCTGTCAGTAATAATGTGCAATAGCAAGATTTGTATTTGTCAGTCTCTGCATTGCCCATTAGACTATGTGGGTTATAGCAACTGCCATTAAGGCTCCAGAGACAAATATACACTGTTAAGGTCCACTGAGAAACTCTGTTTCCCATAGTGTAGCTAAATCAGGGCAATTCATCCATAATACAATGAAATACTTTTGCCCAAACTTCTTGTGCAGGAAAAAGGAACAAGTAAACACAAACTCTTCCTTTCCAAATATACAGACAGAACGGGACTTGTTCTTAAATAAATTAAATAATACTTAAGCCTATATGAGGTGCACCACCACGATTTAACTGACGAGTACTTGGTAAACATCCATAACTGAATTGTTTATTCAGCTCAAAAGCTTCACATGTTGACAGTGGCTATGCAAATGTTTTGGAATATTAATGTTAACATAGCACAGTTAAAAATCTCATATCACTATCTCACTTTAGCATGTGATCAAGTTTTCAAAGTAGCTGTATAAACTTTCCTATTCTACCAGTGGTGTATTTAAGTGCAGTTTATAGTCATTTTTAGTGTTTCTAAGAACTATAAGTGCTTGGTTAGTCCTCTTTAACCTGCTGAAGTTTGTGTAGTGTCTGTTGCTGCTACTGAGGAAGTAAAGTCATAATAGCTGAAAATGATCACATCTCCTGACATCTATACTGAAGAAATGAACAAAAAGGAAATCTTTTAGACCATCAAAACGTACAGCTGTCACAGATGATGAACATAGAAATGATTCTGAGAGGATTAAGAACGAAAGAAAACGACTCAAATAGCTGTTGGCAGATGCGGCCATGCCCTAATCCTGGTTTTACACAGATACGTTACAAAAGCAATTCTGCAGAGCGTAACACTAAACATCTTTTATGTTATTATGAGATGTGAAAAAAATATTTTCGATTATGAAACTGTAGCAGGACAAATTAGACTGTGGCAGACTTCAGTAATTAATGGGAAGTCGACAGAGACACAACACATTCTGATACATAGAAAGCCTCCTGACTTCCAGCACCACTTCAAGCACCAGTTTAATTTGTAATCTAATAAATCTAAAAAAGCAATCAGCGACAGCCGATGGCTATTCAACTTAACCCCCTTGCACTGTCTGACTAGACTAAGATAATTGTCCTGTAATGTGGTCGAGAGGGCAAGGGGGAGTGGAGTGCAGAGGGTCAGGACCCATTTCTTCACTGAAAATAGCCTCTAAATGTGCAAGGCAAGGCTCCCATTATTAGGCCTTCCAAGTTGACAGGGAGGTGGCCAAGGCCTGTTTACATTTGCAGGTGATATTTGGAATGAGGGACTGTAGAGAGAATGGGGAGAGGAAATAAATTACCAGGATGGTCCAGGAAGTGCGAGGCAGGTAATTGCAGTTGACAGTCCAGTCTGCCACACAGTTAATTTGAGCCTGAGCCCAGGTCCCTTCCACTATAGTGCACCATACTTATACACAGCACAATCTGTCTACATAGGTACATGCCCAGACTCTCTCGCTCGCTCTCTCTGTGGCAGTAGAATTATGTCGTCAGCAAGATATGAGCTACCATGTCTTTCCTGTAGGTGCACACTCCATGTCCTTATTTTCCCTATAGTTTAATTTTCCACTGAGAAATATTGAATTTCGGGCAGGGTGATAGTGTACCTGTCAGTGATAGGGCGTCATCTCTAACTCCCTCTGACAGGTGGACCATTATATCTGCAAGGAAAAATAATCCCTCTCTACTTTAAGACCAGAAAATTTCAACCCTCTGGTTGGTGATTGCAGAAGAGCAGAAAAGAAAGGCCTCTTACCTAAATCTGCTCTGATCGGTTAATGAAAGACATTATTTGGAAAGCTGATTGCTTTTTCAAAGCAAATATATTGGCATTTACCTTGAGTTATTTTGAGAGTTTGGTGAACCAGACTGTGGGTGTACAATACATGGCAATATATGTGCACACATAAAACTGGATTAGATTTATTCATTATGTAGAGATGCTGATTAAGCTTAATGAGGTTGAAAGTGATATTTGACATGGTACGTATGTAGTCTTTTTGTGTGAAGCGTGAATCTTGTTCTTTACTGATAAATATCAAATAAATGAATCATGTCTATGGCTTTAGTACTTTATTAAAATTATCATTGTATTGCAGAATGCCTTTGCTTTTATATATGAAACATTGTAAGATATCAGGATATCAAAATCATTGCAATGATGCCTATGAAATTCGATAATTTGCAAATGTTGACAATTTTTTAAATATGCGTAGTAGTTAAGGATCAGTCTTAAGCCTGCGTGGCTTCATTCAGCTGTCCTTAGTGTTAAGGTTGGGAATGCCCAGTGGCCCCTTAGTCTACTGCACCATGGATGACATCAACCCCTCTGGTCCCACATCCCTGCAACCACTTGACATTTCTATCGACATTTCCCACAGTGCTCTCACATTAAAGGGCGTGACATTTCATTTGCACATGATGTTGATTAAAATATACCCTTATGGTCTCAAGAAAAAAGGGGTACAGGCCATTTTTGTACCCTCTACTATAGGAAATGGGATGAGGGAATAAATATAAGGTTGGCAAATGAAGAGGATTATTTAAAGGCAGCTCTTTGCTTATTTTCTAATAAAGAAGTGAAGATTCAAGTAAAAAAAAATTGCATATGACTAGTTTTTAATAAGTGATAAATTTAAATCAAACAGTTCTTTGTTTTATTGATACACTGAGTTCAGCATTTTCTTTATCTGCTCATGAGCTTTTGACAACTTTGTAATGTAAATAAAACCTGATTTAAATCAAGCCACATTCAGCTAGAGTCCATCAGTGGCAGGTTACATTTACATCTGTGTCAGGCCACCTGCACGGTGCTGCTGTCTACTGGTGTGTTAGCCTCAGCTGGGCTTGTATGATCTGACCCCAGGCCAGGTCTCACCTGCCAGCTCCTATCGGGTCCTCCATTTGTACACTGGCCCAGGGCCTGTCACTGATGGGCAGCCTGCCGTCCAGTCTAAACGGCCGGCTTCCAAAGACATTCGCTTATGTCGGTTTTCCTCTGCCTGAAACTGCTTCTGACAAGACGTTGAGATGTTTATTTCCCTACTCGGTTCATGTCTCTTCTTTGTCATACAGCTTGGCATTGAGGCAAATATTAATAATTTATTTCATAAATGGGAATTTCATGTGCAAATGGAAATATGTCAAGAGAATAAGTGTTATGGGAAGAGTTAGTAAAATTAAAAAAAAGAAATAACCACATTCTCTGCAGCTGATTTAAGCTGTGCTGACCTGGGTTAAAGCATTGTGACATCTGTAACTCCATTATATGAAATTAGCTCCAAGTGAAATGTATAGCCATAAAATCGGCATTTATGGTATACCTTTATCCCCAGGCACCCAATAGAAATCCAGAAAACGTAACATAGTAACCTAATTAAACGCATTTGAAATAATACCCAATGACCGTTTAGTTGTTAAACTAGGAGAGGTGCATAGGTTAATCATAGCCTGTGAGCAGCTTCATGTAATAGAACCATAATATGATAATTAGTTCACTTTACTCAAACTTATCTGTGTCAATAAAAATATAGCCGAGCGTACACACACACTCACAGCATTCTTTGGCATGATCCAATATATCACATTAGACAAAACACTCTCTATTCGCGTTCCAGGCTGCCCTGGTTAGGAACATGTAAAGACATTGGAATAATGAGTGTCTAGTGCTACAAGCTGTTTGATCACTAATATGCTTTACAGATAAGCTAATTTAGAAACCATTATAAGCAGGTTGCCCTTCCACCTTGGTAGTATTTCTGTAATTACTGTAGTGACAGCATTGCCTCACATAGTTATGCCATAATAGCCCAAGAGGTTGTGTTTAAAGAGTGATGCAGCTATTAGCATGCCTTTTGTCATAAGCAAATTCAGGAACATATAAAACGGCTTTATTCCATCCCACTTAAACTAATGATCTGACTGAAAAGAATAGAACTTCTTATTATTCTGAAATTACTAGAATATATCATTCCACAAATAACCTTTTTCATACTCTCTTTTTTAGGCTGGCGCTGTAGAGAAGTTGATCCCAATTTCTTATTTTCAACCCCTCTAATGAAGTGCCCCATTTTGCAGCACACTATTGCATCATTTTCAGAAAAATATGTGCTCCAGCAGCAATTGTACCAGCAGCTGGCTACAGTTACAGTGCAGATATCATAGACTGCCATCAAGTTATGGAGATGACAGTTATATCATCAACTCCATCAGCCCTCCTCAGTGAAACAATTTGCAGTGTCTACAGGGGCAGACACAAACAAACCGTTTTCCTGATATTCCTTTCCCAAGCAGTCAGAGTACTTGGGTCTCTCCCAGCTAGAGGGGAGGACAGCAGGCCTGCAGAGAAATGGTTAGAGAGAGAGAGAGAGAATAGAAATAAAGGGAAGGAGGAGAGAGAGGAGAGGTAAAAACAGAGAGCCACAAAAACAAGGGGAAAGAGAGAGCAGAAGTAAGCCTAAATTGGGAATCTATTACTGAGGCATGGGTACAGCAGCCCTTCTCTGTCTCCCGTAAACACACAGAAATGTGTTCAAGTGAAGGGGCTTTATAAGTTTCCCCTTCTCCAGAGTAATGTGCTTTGAATGGCTGGTAAAATGGGACTGGGAGAATTTCATTCCCGCTGCCTCCCCAGGCGACTCACCTTTGGCCCACCAATGATATGAGCCCTTTTCTATTTTTTTCCACTTTTACTCTCCCTCGTTCCCTCTTTCCATCTACCCGACTGATGGAGAGGAGGAGAAATAAATGGAGAGCTGTGGCACAGCAGGGGATGGAGGGATGGGGGTGTTGAAGAAGAGGCACAGACGGAGGAGGATTGGGGTACAGGGCTTATTTATTTAGTGGAATGAGGCAGGTGTGTTATCCACAGTTCAGATTAGCTCATCTGTTTATGCTAAATGTCACACCATGGGAAGCGAAGTCGTGTCAGAGGAAGTACAGAAGCCCATTTTTCTCACTGCCTGATGCTTCAAGCGATGGAGGGATCACTTTATACACCTGTTAGACCTTTACCGTGATTCACACATGACTAATACAATCAGCAGATTATTTGCCGAGCTTTAATTTACTGTCGTAGGGTGACTGACTTATTGTTGAACAACCCATTTATTTCTCTGGTTTTTTTTTTCTTCTTTTGGCTGAGGCACTGATTTGTTTTAGTCACTCTCAACCCCCTGGGCCCCTGTATACTCAAATGAGTTAAGTCAGAGATGAAAGCATGCTAAGTCCTGTTTTGGCCCCTATACTAACATGAAGTCATGAAGGCCTGGGTGTTGGGTCTCTCAGCACCCACTTACATGTGACTGATGGACTTTAAAACATGGTAACACTAGATGCTTAAAACATTGTAGCAACAGAAAAATATTGGCCCACTTCCTGATTTCATGTTATGCGTATGTTCATGTATGTGTTGACAGTCCCAGCGTAGGGATATACTATCCTCTGTATGTGTGTGCTAGATGGTGCATACACACTACTATGAGAAAACAGCAGTATACTTAAGTACAATGATACATGTTGGGATCATCTTAGAATTATGTAACTCACTTAACATCTATTATCTACTATCTAACTATTCATCATGTGACAAGGAGTAAAGTCAAAAGCTTCATGTAGGACTAGTTTTATAATAACAACAGTTCCGTTTTTAAGTATAGACAAGCAGATCTAATAGGAATAAATGCTATTTTCTTGAATTAGACATAATACTTGCGATTGTGTATGGTTTTATGACAGTTCAAGCCAGATTGAGAGAAGACATTGCATCAATGAGTAAATGACACAGATCAGTGTATCACTCTGACAGAGCTTTTGAGAAATGCAAATTTTTTAAGGAAAGTAGTTATCAAATACACCACTGACTCTCAGAGGTGAATGTCCTTCAACACGAGAAAAAATGACACCGGTGCAGTTTTTCTAACATTTTTTGTATTCGATCAAGAGACTGAGGCAACACAGGGGTGAAATTCTAAGTGACTGACTAGAATGACAAAGTTAGATGATTTTTTATTTTTTTTTTATAATAGGTATAGTATGCAATGTTATAAAGCATGTTATGTCTATGTTAAATATTACTTACAGTTTATAGGTCACCAGGAGTCTACAGCAGCAGAGGGATTATGCAACTTTACTTTTAATAATAGAAAATATAAAGCATCAACAAAGTAGATACTGGACCTACAGTACATTATATGGGACACAGGACACGGGGACACATGGCACTTCCAACCTGTAAGATTTCTCATTCCTATTGGTTGACTTATGGTGGTAAAAATGCTCATCTCGCTTGTCAATAATTATCACGACGGCTGATTTGCCTTCCTGAGTCAGAAAGAAGAGTCACATGGTTACTCGGGGTTTAAAGTGGTTATTTATGGTTAGAGCATGACAAATGTTTCATAAATGTAGAAGTAGAACATTCAAATAATTTATAATGTATAAAAAAAAATTCAACGCTGAATAAAGTGAAGTAAAAACAAACTGTGAAGCATTTTGTAAGCATTGCTCATGACGGAGTGTACAAAATTAGCCCTGAAAATTAAATAATTAATGATTATTGATTAATGTTTATTGCAATAATATTTTTCATTATGGTAGTTTTTTATTTTTATTTTGGAGTTGTTAGTTTGGAGTTGCATTGGGACACATTAAATACAGTATGTCCCCATACATTTATCCATATAGTGTAGGTTTAACGTCTATTAATAGTACAAGGGAGGTCATCGTTTTCTCGATTAAGTAAACCTGCATAATTCCTGCTCCTTAAGAAGACATATAACAGGTATATGTGTGTCTTTTTGTGTCCACTTTGTGCTCAGCATGTGTGAGGGTCGCAGCTTCTGTGCAAGTGTGGTACCCACCTACTACTTCTTTCCCTTACCTTTTCCGACTCAGTGAGCTGTGAGAGTGGTGCTGGGTGTGGTGTTTTTCAGCCGTTAGAAGATGCTAGGTAATGCCTCTGTGATGGCACCACTCACTTCTCCAGTGGCGAGAGTAAATGGAGCAGCCTTTCACAAACAATAAATCCCTGAGGGTCCCTTTCTTTCCCTTCTCCCCCTCACCTCTGAGCACTGGCTTTTCATTTGTTTTATTTACATAGCCGCCTTTATGAGCTTTCATCAGCAGGTCTGCTTATATAGGAAACTAATGGCTTCTCAGAGCTGTAATTCGAAAGTGTGCGTGTGCATGCTTGTATGTGCACATGTGTGCATTCATCCATATATTTTATGGTGGTATTTTCACCCATGAATTTCTCCGTGTGTGTATGTGTGCTGTCTTCTATCTTGAGAGAGAATTGAGAAAGAAAATCAACATTTTCATGAAGGCATGTGTTTTTTTCCAATATAACACTCTGCTTCCCTTTTTAGTGTACGCCCCTACTGCCCCCCTTTATTCTCTGCCCTGTGTTTCTGTCTTTCTCTATGCCTCTATTTATCATACCTCCATTGCTCATTGATTATCCATCATCACCATAGTACCACTAAAAGAGATGCTGGATAGTTTATATACATAGGATCTTTTTTTACAGTGGCCTTTAGCTTAATGCTAAGCAGCACCTCTTTATGTATGCATGTGCTTTGGACTGTACTTAAAGGCAAGTGTGTATTAATTTGTTTTAACATCTTGATTTATTGCTATTATTTGCAAATAATGTGGCCAGTTTCTTTATATTTCCTGGAATGTGAGGTTTTTAATGCTTTGTTACTTTATAGTTAGCAGTAAACTCAGCAAGCAACACAGAAATAAACAGAAACATTTATGTTGTGGGAAAAATAACACTTCCAGCACCTCTGCTCCCCTTCTCGTGCTGTTTAACACCCCATGTGCCCCCCTTGGGCTAAACAGAAATAGGTCCAGCTTAGGGCCATAATTGGTCTTGATCCTTAGGCTGCAGGCATATTCCAGCGGTGGGTCTGGATGGGGCGCTTGTTATGTGTGAAAAGGTGGCAGGGGAATGCCTGGCCAGTAATTAACAGTGTGCAGGGGACTGTGGAGTAGGAAATTTAAAAGTGAATGGGGGAGGCCAGTTCATTCTGTGGCTCCGCTCTGCCTCTGTCTCCGCCTCCTCTGTTTCTCATCTATTCAGTCTTGCCTGTTATTGGAGCTGATGGGTTTATAGAGGTTTTCACACTTTTGGACGTTGAGCTGGTATTGTGAATTTGTTTTTTGCTTGCTCCCCGTTTCGCGCTCCTTTGCCCGGGCCCGCCACACACAAACAGACTCCCCCTCCCCTGCGTCGTCTAGTTTTTATTCATTTACACACTCGCTTAATTCCACTTTTTAACGTAAGGATATTCATTGAAAGAAAATACTTTCGCCTGGTAAACGATTTGTAAAAGAGCAAAATATAAAAAGTAGTATTTTGGAATGAAGTATAAAAATCTATTAAAACTAGGTACAGATTACTTGTTAATGTGAGAATAATGTTCCCAATTTAAAAAGTATAACAGCAACCTAAAGCATCTACTGATCTAAAATGTTTCATAACTTTTGAACCACTAATACCTGTCTATGTATAAATAATTCATATAAAAAACATTTTTTTCAGGTTTTGAGCGCCATTCAATGTGGCCCATTTGGATGCTCAGAGGATCCGTAGCAAACATAGAAACACCATCCTCTGCACCAATAAAACACATGTAGTTTGATAAACAGCCTGTTTCGGCATACAGTTAATGATATATTTTGCTGGAAAAGTCACTTTTTCTTCACTTTTCTCTGTTTTGATATAATAACCTTTGAATATACCCTGAGCTATTATGAACATCTACATGGTCAGTAAACTCAATATCAGAAAATACTTGTTTTACTGAAAAAATACAAAATGCAGAGTATAATATTAAAATGAATGGTGATAAATCACTTGGAAAAGGTTAAACATAGAGAAGAATTCAGTTGTAAGTCACCACAAAAATTGCTCTAAGTCTTTAAGTGTTGCAAATTGTGAACATCTAGCTCTATGATCACACTACAGCCATGAATATCTTGACATCATTCAGTATAATAGTGTAAAAGTTCTTCAGTGTGTAATAAAGAAAATCCAGTGTTACTTCCATGTTCATCATCATAGGGTTTTCTACTCAAATAGTTTCTGACGCACTATCTCCTTTTATAACTGACATGTTTACTCATCTTGTTTTTTCCTTTTTTGTCTTTTTTTGTCCTCCTCCTCTTCCTCTCTGTTGGTTATTAATACAGTCTCACTCACTCACTCCTCATTCACTTGTAAGGAGTCCAGTCTCCATTTTGTATAGATTTAGTCTATACAGTGTTTCCCAAGGCTGAGCTGTCTAAACAAAGAAAAGATCTGAATATACTGTTACAAGGAACATGTAAATATAATAACATTGAAGAATGATTAATGGAATACAGTTACATTACAACCAAGTGTTAGCATTTGCTCTCTCATGATAGAGTGAGCTTATTTTTTTTTTTTAAAGTTGCTGAGTTATAGCGTGAGAGCACTCAGATGGTAACGTGTGTTGTTGTCTGCACTTAGTTCAGCTTAAGCCAAACATTGCATTGCTTGGATATCTGCGACTGACGTGTTTACAAAATAGCGTGCATATTAGTGCGTGTGTTTAACAGAACGAAACGTTTCATCAATTGGTCATAAAAAAAATATTGAACAAGTATTTTGATGATTGATTAATTGTTTTTGTCATTTTTCAAGTGTGCCAACTTTGAGGTGAAGGATTGAGGCTTTAATATATTTGGGTTTTGTGTTACTGGATAAATGCATAGCATACATGAATCTTTTTGTGCTTTTTCTGTCATTTTATGCACAAACAATTTAATCAAAAGTTTAAGTCATGATGAATATAATCATTAGTTGCAAGTGTCTAATACTATTCTAACAGAGCAGTGATGTGTCTGCTGGGTGTGTTTCTGTGCGCCACTGTCTTCTCGTCTGCAGCCAGAGCAGGTCCAGACTAAACATTTTCGTTGGAGTAGCCCGTTTACAGTGTTTGGGCAGACAGACAGACAGGAAGTGGCTTAAGTGATGAGAACCTCCCTGACAGCACCAGAGATAAATGGATGCACTGCTAAATGAAGGAAGGAGGCCACAAATGAGCCATCGCGAGGAAGCACCTAATATGGGGTTTGAAACACTTTCCCAAGGTGTTTGTTCAAAAAAAGTGTATGAGCAAGTGTTTTTTAAAGTATTCCTGTTCATGTGCAAGCATGTGTCTGTCTGTGTGTGGTTCAGGGGGTAACAGGTGGGAGGTATGCTATGTCCTGGTTAACAAGAGTGTTATTGTGTTGTTCTGTCCTGCATGACTGACCGTCAGCTGTGCAGGGTCATCCTCCTTCCCCCTTAACCCCGAAACACTAACACGGCAGCTACGCATGCCCGCACACACATAACATACACGCTTAGAGACACACACATACAGACTCAAAGACACACCCAATCACGCGCATACAAACAGATTCTGTTATGCATCAGTTGGTGGGCTGTAATTGAATTGGGACATGATCAGTGATATTTCCGATTTGGTGGCCCGATGCACCCCAGTGAAGAGGCATCTGCTCTCTTTTTCCCAGCCACGCTGTTCTGCAGCCTGCGTGAGACATGGCTTTAGAGGTTCAGACACACACACACACATATGCACACACACTCTCCCCTCTCTGCTGCAAACGTACACATAGCTTTGCTAAGTCACTCACACAATGCCCCGAGGCACTCTTGCAGTTCTGTAACACTACCCTACGACAATACTCCCTCAACTGCTTGGCTGTTTACTTTCTGAAAGAGTTAAAGTCTCCCACTTAAAGGATTACCTTACGCTTCCCTGAACCCCTTGCCCTCCCTGCCCTATGCTCTTACTCTAGCACTACATACACACAGACTTTTACACATGGATGCTGTCAGTCCTGCACATATATGCAAGACACACACACTGGCACATCTACACATGAATGAACACACTCATGCACACAGGTCCAATGCAGAGCTGACAACCGCACAAAGACAAGGATGAAAAACACAGGAGTCTAATGATGGAGGTAGCCTTTGTCCAAACTCTACCCTAATCTCTTGTTCTCTCTACCTGCCACTGACTTTTCACCGAGCCAATAAAGAACCGTCAGAAATCATATGACACTTTGCTCATTTCCTCAATTATTTAACCAAGTAGCTGATTTTTTTCCCCCCATCTGACTCTTGTAGGAATGCCACTTTACATTAACTCCCTCTTCTTTTATCGGTTTAGATGTTTTACATATCCTTTATTAGTGATTTTATTATGAGCGTATTTTCTCAAATTTCTTTTGCAGTAAAACCCCCACACTCGTGATCCTGTAACTCATAATTCAGTGTGTATCTCACTAATCATTCCCTGTCCCCCTCTCCATGCACTCTGAAGTGGAACTCAAGTGGTCTGACAATCTCCACCTTCCCTCACAAATACCCCCTCCTGGGAAAGGCGGGGCAATCTAAGCACCGTGGCAGGGACTCAGGGTCGTAACTGACGGACTTGTTTACTAACAGACTAATTGTTGCCCTCCCCGTGTACTGCCCCTTGTAAGCCACTGCATGGCTCCCCATATGAATCATTGTGTTCAATGTAAAGGGTTAGGAGTGGAGACCCAGGGTATGAGAGGGTCAGAGGCGTGTCAGTAAGCCCATGCTCTCAGCATTGATGTGTGTGTGTGTGGATTTATACTGGCAGGTGTGTGCTCTAAGCCATGTCCTGCCACATTCTCTCAGAGCTTGTTGCGTGCTAGAATGCCCTCTTATTTGAAGAACCTCTATAATTTATGAGCTACGTGCACTTCTGTTAGCTTTTCTATTTGTCAGGGAGTTGTTACTGTTATCTCTTCGTATAGCCTCTTGTCTCCAGGCTGAACAAAAGCCACATATAAAGGTCTAAGGGATTCGGGCTTTGAGGCTGCACAGCACCCTCTTAATTATGTCTCTCATAAGGCAGGAAATGCCAGGCTTATGGGGGTATCAGGCCCAGCTCTGTGGCCAGGAGATGTCAGTTTTGCTTTAATCCACCTCCCTGGATAAACATTCAACAGGGATTGAGCCACTTTGCACATCTATTTGTGGTCACTCAGTGAGCAGGTTGATACAGATGTCAGGAGAAAAAATGAAATGGAATGGGTATTAAATTATGAGACGCTTTAGTTTTTCCAGCATAATTCATAAAAGTACTATGGATTTTATTTCATATTTCCCATGCTTTTCTTTTAACATTCAGCAGCATACTTCATTACCTTTAAAACACACTTGAATCTTGGGACGAACACACACTTACACAATGTCACAAAGTCACTCACACACACCTAGGAGGCCCCCTAAATTAACATAATGTCATGCCTGCCCCTTGGAGAATGCGGTAGACAGCTGACTACTGGAGCTTATGAGAATGCTCAGTTGTCAAGAGAAAAGAATTTACATGAAGGTGCCGCTTCCAGTTTATGTGCTATGCATGACCCCCACATGCCAGCTAGTGCACATGGTATGAGCATGTGTGTGATGCTGGGTTATGC
>JAPQRQ010000028.1:21280099-21326571 GCA_037367365.1 Apogon talboti | reverse complement strand
ATAGGCAGAGATATTTACATATATATGTCTGTGTGTGTGTGTGTGTGTGTGTGTGTGTGTGTGTGTGTGTGTGTGTGTGTGTATATATATATATATCAGCAAGGAAGTATAAGGGTTGTAGGCAGGCAAGAAAAAAACAGCTGTGGATTTGGTCTTTCTCCCTCATGTATTTTGCAAGACTTGCAAGTCAGAGTTGGAGGTTTGTAGCAAGGGGCTTCGGGGTCAAAACAAACAAACGTGCTTGAAGTTTTCATGCTTTTGCAGAAGAACTTGTTGTCTTTGAAGTTTTCACTATTGAGAGTAAAGGAGAGAGGGAAAGGCAAACGGATATAGAGAAAGTTAGGATAGGAGAAGCAGCAAGGGAAGGCGAAGAAGTTATAGAAGTGTGAAACCCTTGAGTTGAAACTGTGCTTGGCTGGGCCTACAGAGAGCAGATGACAGTCGCTTTGGTTTCTTTTGCAGTGCTCACAGTACTTTTGTCTTACATAACCCCTCCCATTGTGCTTTTTCAATTATTTGGGGACAAATCTTAAGTATGCACTTGAAAAGTTAATGCTTTTATGTGTTTGGAAGAAGAAGGAAGAGAGGGGGCGCAACACATATCACACATGAAGAAGACAGCTCTGACAAGTTTTCAGAATATCGACAATTATAATATCCTATAAGGTATATCAGTGGAGTTTAACAGCGTGCTGAAGTGTTTTGAGGGAGCAAGCAGGAGCGAGAAAAGACAGATACTGAGAGAGACGTATAGCATTGTAAGAGCAGATGCAAGCAGTGCAAACTCAGACATTTTTACCCCTCCCCCTCCCCTAGATTCCCCTTAAGGTGCCCCTTACTCCCCTTTTCCCTCCTCCTGCTTCTCTGTGAGGTTAAAGCGCACCTTCCCACTAAAGGGCTCTGGGGTCACGCATCTGCATGTGAAATGTGAACCCGCTGACATTCCAGGGCAGCCCTAAGCCGTGCAGTCCTTTTGTTCACTAAGGTGCCAGTGTCAAGCCTAACAAGCCCAGCTAAGGTCTCTGAGAGAAGAGGGAGAAAGACAGGAGGAAAACATGGTGGGTTATTGATGGCCGCTATATCCACAATATTTTAAAAGAGCAGAACTGGAACAAATTAAAAGTTTTGTTACTCAAAATGATCACACAAATAGTTTTTTATAGGACAATCTCCCAGAGGCATTGGTGTTGTGGGTTGGTTGTGAAACCATATTGCTTTGTGTTGGGTACATATAAATGCTAAAGAGATGATGTATGCGGACATCTGTTATTCCAAACTTCAGAACTGGACCAAACCCCATAGTCTTAATGCAACAGAGGAGTTGTAAGCATATCTTTAGTGGACATGCAAGCTCTTTTAAATCAGGCAGCACACAGAGGTGCTATGGCAGGGTTGGGGTCCTTTCAGTCTATGAATTAAGTTCTAAGGCACAAAGAGCTGCTATTCAGCAGGCAGTGATGGACTTCACACTAGCCTTTATGTCCTCACTGGCAGGCACAGAGAGAAAGAAAAGAGAGAAAGAAAGTAAAGTTGTGCAAAGTAGATGAAATAGAGAACAGAGAGATTGCCCAGGCAGCAGTCATATGGATAAACAAATATTTTAGAGTTTAAAGTCTTTATACAGTAGCTGATTATAGGCAAGAAAGTGTATGTTTTCCTTGTTCTTTTGATTATTAAAACCAATTACATTATGGCATGGAAAATTTATGTGTGGAAAACTGATTTTTCTTTTCAGACAAGACGATACAGGTCAGTTGGACAAATCTTTGACCAGCTGGTGTTACACAGCATTACAGTAAAATCAGCAAACACAAGGGATGTTTACAGTTGTAGAAATAATGCACATAACAATTTTAAAATCTGAGAGATAGCAGAAATACAACAAAGCAAGTGTTCATTAATATTAAATCATTATTCAGGTAAATGAAATATTGTTTGTAGTTATTTACAAATGATGTGAACTTCTTTTTGTTCATTGTTAACGCTAATGTACATGTGCACTAAATGCTGCTAAGGTGTTACTGACACGATTAGAGGGCATGGACATGTTAACAAACCTAGACAGGAGGGTGATTAGCAATATTTATCATGGGCTCTCCTATTTTCTCACTTGTTTTCCAGTAGTCTTTGTTATCGTTCAGCTCCAAGTGCTCTGACACTCTTAGTCTCATTGTGTCATTTATTGAATACACATTTCACTCCTCATATGCTCAGAAATAAAACAACTCTAAAGTTTATTTTAATTGTACAAAATTTTGCCTCAGGCAAAGAGATATATCTTTCACATTAATTCATACTTGGTGTGAAAACACATTCAGACAAGACCACATGCATATTTTAACAAACTGCCAACCTGCCTTACCATGGGTTACACACACGTTCATAGATATCCATAATCACTTCAGTTTCTTTACACCCCTGTTTAAATGTACATTTGACAACATTTAGCTTTTATTGTTGTATTGCAGAGCTCAAATGGATCCACGTGTGACTGCAGGCCATGTTTCACTATATTTGTGAGGACAAAAGTGACATAATGTGCTCTCTAGCCCCCACTGCTATCCTTAAGCATCATAACTAAATGCCTAACCTAATTTCAACCACAACCTTCAAACAGTTATTTAAAGTTCTGAGAGCAGACCAAAATGTCTTCATAACACCAAAACGTCCTCGCAGTCATGGTCAAATAACAACAACACACATCTCACACCACGCAGACATGCAAAGGCCTTTTCACTGTACACTTTTACTTACTTTAAAATATTGTAAGTGGGGCCTTACACTCCTATCCCACATTCTTTCCCCTGGGGAGCTCGGTGCAGTGTGAGTGATTCAGTTAGCATTACTGCATTAGAGCTGTCCATCCATCCGGTCTGCTTTTGCAAACACATCCATCCCAGTCCTAGTTAAAACACTGGGGGATCTCCTCCACTCCACCTCCACCCCCCAAAGTCTTTTATGATGTCCATAAAATGGAAGAGTGCAGCTTTACTTGAACTAATAATATCTGAGCTTACAGGGCTGTGATTGATGATCTTTAAAGCCAGCCCGATCGGTCTCATCTTTCTTCAGATTTTTATCACTGACTTGTTTGCAGTCATGTGCAATCACAAGCACCGGGAGAGGTAACAAGTGCTTGATGTATGATGCTTGAGCCACTTTTGTCAGCTGTGCATTTCCCTTTTCTGCCTCTGCTTTTTTTTTCTTTTCTATTTTAACCTAAGGCTTCTGTTTGATGCGTCTTTTGAATTGTTTGCGGACCGTTGGTTCACTATGTGTTCTCTCTCTGTTTTTCCCCCCTCTCTCCCTGTTGCTCTCCTTCTTTTTACAGATGGTGGGAATGTCTTCTCCTGGGGGATGGGGCAAGAGGTGAGCCAAACATTTTTCTACTTTTGGCCCTGCCGACTTAGGGTATACTCGCACTAGACACAGTTGCTGTTTGCTCTACCCAAGTACAACTGCCCCCCACCACCACCACCACACCAGCCCCAAACTTCCTCTTCAAACAAACCAAGGCACAGTAGAATGAAGTATATTATGCACCAATCACAACTATCTGGACTTTGGGGGTCAAATATACGTGGGCACTGTATATATAACCACAGAATTTCAGGATATTTTCATTTATCCATTCTCTTCATCGCTAACACACTCATTTACACAAAATCCAAAAACTTCCTCCACTTTTTAGCCATTTTGAGACTATCTTTTATTTTTCCATAGCGAGGATGAAAGGTTCCAAAGGGTGATCTGTGTCCGAGCCCTCCCTTTGAGCACTTAATATCCTTCATGGTGTGCCAAGAGCACACATCTTTTTAAATTCTATAAATCATTTTTATGGGATCTGCTGTTTGTCCATTTCGACTCCCCTGCTTCACATGGACAGAGCAGGAAATCCTCTTTGTGGAACCTACTGTAGCTGCGTTCGCCCCTTTGAATGTGTATATAACGAAAAGTACGCGCGCATGTGTGTGTTGGCCCTGTGTCTCTCCTCTTCTGTAAGATAAGAAATCCCACCTGTCACTGAGGATTGTTCTGGCCTTTCATTTAAGGCGTTCTTTAAAGAGCCGCATCATTACACAGCCCTCAGACAGAGCCCAGAGAGTGTAAAACCTAGGCCCACCTCAATCCCTCTGTTCCCCTCACTCTGTGATTCTTTTTCCTCCTGGCTTTGGTGTTTATCTGTGAGGTCGTTTGAAACTGCAGCCAAAATGTGATCACTTTTACAACGTGACAGGGACGATGACGCTTTGCCAGGACAGTGAAACAAACATGTAGGGGAAGGTTAAAGAGACAGGGGGAGCAATGAAAATGTTAGACATCAGTTATTATGAGGTTTGACATCCCCTTGGCTTCAACACTGCAGCGTTACATTGCGCTGTTGCTTGTAGTCTACCATCCTCACATCTATATACTGTATGTCTTTGTTAGTTTCAGAGCAAGGGCACTGTCTCTTTCCCTGCCTTCATCTACTGTTCTTTCTTTTCCTTCCTCCTATATCATCTTCCCTCCTTCTCTCTCCTTCTACCTGGGATCCTTCTCCATCGCTGCCTCTCTTTCACACCAGTTTTTTCTTGCTCTTCCTCCATCGCTCCTATCTTCCTGCCCTCTCTCTCTCTCTCTCTCTCCTCTGTCTTGGAGCCGTTCTGATGATTGATTGTTTCTCTGTGCAGTCTGACAGGATGTAGCACACTCTCGGCCCCTGGGGCCCCAAGCAGACTGCACCACCTGATTAAGACTCCCCCTGTAATCAGCTGCACAGTGCCACACCGAAACCACTCCCGTCAACATGTAAGAGAATAACAAAGGTTCCTCTCTTGAAAGATAACACTTTGTTTGTCGCTGGAGCAGAAGTGAGAAGAGGGGGCATCTTGAACTTTTTTTTTTTTTTTTTTTTACTTAGCTGATACCTTTCCCTCTCTAGGGCTTAAGGGCTCTTATGTATCAGTAGCAGCAGAAAAGAAGAAAAGCAAAAGGTCTTAAACCTAATAAAGTTCTCCGCTGTCTTACCAAGGTAAACCCAGGCAGCTCTAACCCTATTACGCCTGGTAATAGTATTACAGATAGAAATCTCATTGTTTTCCTCCTATTGAGACAAAAAGACGGACGGCCTACGCTGTATCACATGATTGAGGTGAGAAGGAATTTGAATGATGTCAGTGCGAGTGCTACAGCCAGAATCAGTATGGTAATAACATAATGTCTGTAAAAGAAGCAAAACAACACCAAACTGGAACATCAGAAGTTTTGTAAAGTTAGCAAACACTTACTCTTTCAAGTAAATCACATTAAAATGATCATATCTACAGTATAATCATGGTTAATCACTATCATGATGCTTTATTGAATTAACTAGTAAGCTAGTCTAACTGAGGCTGTAAACACTGTACAGATAAATACATGCTCAGTCTGGAGTCATGTCTGGGTTCTTAATGTCAGCTGCGTGACATCAGGGTCAACTGTCTGCTAAAGTCATGTCAAGGAGTTCAACTGAACGAGAGACATTAAATTGACCTAACATCCAATAGTCCCCTAATGTAAGTTCAAAGCAGTCTGTATAATGAGGTTGGCACCAGTGAAAGGTATAGTAATGCCGGGATGAGCTTCAAAACACAGTATAATGTATCTGTATCAACAATGAATTGTAAAACTATAAAAAATATGAAGAATTCATGCAATACGGAGGGTAAAATTCACCGTCATGACAGTGCAGCAAGCCAAGCTCATTGAGAATATGGTTTTATTACTGTTACAAGTCAATCAGTCAATCAATCTTTATTTATATAGCACTTTTCATAAAATAAAATGCAGCACAAAGTGCTTTACATAAGAGAAAAAAAAAATGTAAATAAAAAATCAGTAACCCCCCCAGGTGCAAACACATGCACACACACGCACACACGCACACACACACCCACACACACACACACACCCCCGCCACCCATATTTCCAGTGCTGGTACGCAGCAGCACATAAAAAAGTAGCAGCACATAAAAAAAGACCGTACACGGCAGGACCAGAAAGCAAAAAGAGGAGGCGCTATCACTGGGAGCCATCCACACCACATCCACAAGTGATCCTCATTCAGATGTATATGTGAAACCACACACACTAAAAGCATCTGCTGATCTAAAATGATAAATATCTCTTGAACCGCTAATTCTAAAATAATACACCACTAAAAATAACCACAAATACATTTAAATAATTATGGTTATTATAGTTTCTCAGCTTTTCATTGTCATCAGATATGACCCGTTTGGATATTCAGCAGCTTCATAGTGAATATGGAAACACTGTCATTTTGTGCAACATTGATTCACTAGTTAAACCCATGTAGTTTGACAAATGACAGTGGTTGTAGACGCTTGTTTTTATGTTCAGTTAATGATATATTTTGCCGAAAAAGTCAGTTTTTCTTCACTTTTCTCTTTTCTGATAAAACCACCCCTGAATTTACACTTTTATGAACATCTACATTGCTATTAAATCATATATAGGAAAATACCTGCTCCTCTCTGAAAAGTAGAAAATCTAAAATAATGAATGGAGGTAAATCACTTTGTAAAGGTTATGTGAAGAGAAAAAAAATCATTTGGAAATCACCACAAAAGTAGTTGTAGTCTTTAAGGATTAAGTGGGTATGGTAAACCATCTTGACATTTTTGGGCACAAATGCCTCTGTATTTGTTGCCAGAATTGTTGCTTTTACAATGAGAGGAGGAATGTATTTGTCTGTCCATAAAACTAACTAGCATATAAACAGCATGTGTTTATGTGCACTATAGTATATCCAAGGTGTGGCTTCAGATCAGTGTGGCTATTCAACCTGTCAATTGCAATTCTGTCTGTAACATAATGATTTGGGTGATTCAATGGACATTTTAAATAATAAAGGAGCCGGTCTGGTGCTGGTGTTGGAAACCCCGGGCCTCGTTCCAATTCAGTTCAGGCTTCATCGAACCCTGGGCCAGTTCCAAATTGATGCTAATATGGCCTGGCCTGCTGCAGTGGAGTAAAACAAGCATTATTGATATCATGCACCTAAAGGTCTTCTGTGTGTATTATTCCCGTGCATGAAAGAGATGTGGGGAAAAAAAGAGCAAAAAAAGGGGTCTGTTGTTGTGCTCATCAGTGTGTGTCTATGCATCCAAATGCTTTCAAATGCATGTGTACACAGTGTACGCAAATTTTGCCTGTGGGTGTGTTTGGTATTTTACCATGCTCACATTTATATCTTTCTTATGTTCTCCCTTTCACCTTCTGCTGATGCTATCAGTACACACATTGTGACTGATGACAGTCATTGCCACAGTCTAATGCTCTGCTGCTTAATGTCCTTTTTGTTTATTAATTAACTGCAGGACATATATGCTGAGAGACACCTATTGATTCTACTGCTGCATTAATTGATTTTGTGCTTCACTAATCATATTGTTGCTGCAAGATTATTACTAGGCCTGTGTGTGTTGCCTTTGTGGTCGCCGGTGTGTTGATTGTTGAAGTTTTGTGGGTTTGTGTGTTCATTGCAGTTGTCGTTAAAAATGGGTTTATTTACATTTAATTGTTCAACATAGGTCATTGAAGGCAAGAGCATCATTTTCTCAAGGTCCATGTCAATAAAAAGAGATTCAAGTGTAAACCTAGTTTTAGTTTTTATAAACAGAATTTGAGGGGTTTTTTTCATCACATTTAATTATATTGCATTTTTTTTAATTTACCAGAATAGCAAATTAGATTAGATTAATTATTTAATTAGATTAGTAGTCAAGTTATTAACAATATCTTGATAACAACAAAGATCATTTGTAAATAAGGGTCAAAAATCAAGTTCTAAGTCTTCTGATCTTGAAATTGTTAGTCAACTAATGTGACTTCATTCTGTATTTAAAGTGCAGTTTGTACAGTGTGTGGGTTGTGCATAAACATACAGTCAGTTTGTAGGAAACGTATGAAATCATTTTATCATAGACACAAAGATTCATGTGTTTGTGTAATTGACTGTCAGAGGTTCCCTAGTGAGTCTGACCGGGGGTTACAGTGTAACCAAAGCGTCTGTCTCCTGCTCACCATCCTGATCAGCCGGTTCAGCTTGGCTGGGCCCAGTTGTCTTGGTTTCTCACTGACGACTGTCTGGTAAAGGTCTGTCTGGAGTTCAAGTACATTAAAGTCATCCGCTCCCCTCCCACTGAGCCCCAACACAGATGGCTCCAGATGCAGCTGGCACAGCATGGAGCAGCACCTGACAGCGCTCATTCACTCAGACACACAAAAATACACATATACAAGTACAAACACGTCCAAATACACAAGCACACGCACACGCTCAGGTATGGACGCATCTGTTCACCTACTGTACATAAATGCTCTTAAACTTAGACACACAGAGAAGCGAGCACATACACTCACACCTATAAATACACAGACACACACACTCACAGCAGGAACATATGTTGCCACACATCTACAAATCCTCACAGTAGCACTCATATGAATAAGCAATTAAAGACCCAGATTAGTGCATTGCATTCACACACACGCAAATCTAAACCAACGCATATTGTGCTCACTTTTAAACATATGCCAGGGCATGCCGATGTGCACATGAGCACAGTGCAGAAAACCCTTTATCTCTGCAGGCGTGTAGCAAAGACCAGGGCACCTGAGAGAAGGCATATTGAACTCCCTTACTACTTGTAACACAAAGAAATTGAGAACAGTGCATTGTATTGCAGTACATTAGATGCTATTGTTACTAAGCTTTTGTGTTTGAATAGACGTTACGCTGATGGAGGATTACATTGCCAGGCAGTTGTACTTGATGGCAAATGTATTTCCCGCTCTGACAATCACTTTAACCAGAAGCGAACTCCTGTCTCATATGCCATGATACAAGATTTCATAAACATGCACTTACATTATGACACTCCAGAGGTTATCAACAAGTCCTGTTTAACGAAACAAGCAGCCATTTAGAGGAGTATGAATGGCAGATGAATAGTAGATACGCTTTGAATCACTATCTCTATTTAATGTTTCTGTCTGCAAACAATAAATTCATTAGTATCAATAGTAATTTAATTTTCATGTGATTTACTCGCAGGGACAGCTTGGACTTGGAGAGAAAACAGTTCATGTCTCTACTCCATGTCTCCTTAGTTATTCTCAACTCGTCGAGGTCACACATCTACAAGCAGGAGACAGCTACAGTGCAGCTGTGACAGGTGAGCCAACCTGCTACGGTACAGAAAAATAACACAGTTTAACTCCAACCTTCAAACAGCTTGTTGTCACTACAGACAGCTGACGTTGTGATATTAAAATGAGAATATTCCTAAGCTGTATTCACTCAACACAACACACAGTATAAAACAACTAACCAACTTAAAAACCTCTTTTTCCCAGCAGTATCCCTCACTGTGGCTTTGAGCCATGCTAATTTTTCATCTACATCATTTCATTGAGTTTTAATTAACACAACAAGGATTCAGTGTCCTCAAATGACATCACTCGGAGCACAAATTCAACCTCATTATATCTCTGTATCTCTTAACCCAAACTAAACTGTGCAATGCTACACACAGATTTAGTGTAAAGTTTGAGATTATGTCCATAATGAATTGATTTGTTGTTCAACCAGCTATCCCCTAAACTACCCTGCTCAAACTATCCCTCTAGCTACGTTGATATTATTAGGGCTAAGAGATAAGAAGTCTCAGTATCTTTTATGTCGGTTATTCTGTTAGTTGGGCTGTCTTTCCTGCGCTGTGAAACGCCTCTTTGCTTCTTTTGATTAGATTTAACAAACAGATAGTCTCAGGTAGTCACTTTTTACTCTGCCCTCTCTTTATTCTTATAACTTGTATGATTTTCAGCAACCTGATTCATCTCCCTTTTGCTCACAATGCTACTCCTGATATATTTTCACCATTACAAAGTGTCACACAGCTACTTCTCCCTCAATTGCTGCCTGCCCTCTGCCAGACAGATGGAATTAAAGTGGTAAAACTACAAATGTAACATCAGCTACTTAAGGAGAAAAGTCATTGTGCTTGTTTCAGGACTAGGGCACATTTATAGGCTACTGTTGTAGCGCAATATTCTGTTAAAAGAATTGCCTATTGTTGAACAGAGACGTCTGCTGGCACTGTGTGTGGTTTCGCTAGAAATGCCACGGCTTCATTAAATGAACTGCAGTCAACATATTAAGTTTGGTCCCATTTGAATTCATAGCACATTGAAGACTGTTTGGAGAATGGAGCCTTACCTGCCAGAGGTACAGTTATGTCTTTAGGTGATCTATAAAATGTTATTATTTAAAACAAGCTCTTTATGGATTGCTTACGAGGCATGCTTAGCACATGATTGATCTGACCTTTCACAGACCGTCGTTCTTTGGGAAAACATCAGCCTTAACCTTTTTTAGCTGGATTACCCTGCCAGCGTCTGTGTACAAGAGTGTGCATGTGCGTGTCTCAGTCTGTCAGTCCGTGTTGGTGTGTACACGCGTGCGTTGGGAACGTGTGTAGTACACCGAACATGTATGTGTGTATGTGTGTGATGTAAATCAGCAGCTAGCAACGCCTGCTTTATATGCTTTTATAAGGTTTGCTTCGCTGAGATGAAAATAATACATTACTGATTGATTGATCAATCATGTCTGAAAGGTTATCTGCGTCTACATGTTTGTGTGTATATGTGTGTGTGTGGGTGTGTGTATGCATGCGCGGCAGGGCTATGTACAGCTTGATGCAGAATAGAGATTGATGGAGGCTTGCCGTGAGGAGGATACTCAGTTATCTCCTTGTAATTAAAATCCACCTCATAAAGATTATTGACTCCCCCACCACACAAACCAGCATGCTCCCTCGCTTGGCAGGGTTTGCAAAGCGCTTCTTAAAAAATGAAAAATAGCATATTAAGCAGCACATATTTCCCATTTATGCAGAACATTTAGATGTGGTTAAGTTATCGTAATGTGCAATAAAACCTGGATGTGAAATTTGTAATCCACTTTGGAAAATTGCTTACTATATTGCTTTAACATCCCCTGAAAGAGCTTTTGAGATGTGTGTGCCAGGTTTATTGTACGCCATAATTTAAAAGTCCTCAATGCAGGCAGTAAATATAAATTTATTAGTGGCAGGTTTAAATACGCAGACTGAGGTAGCATGAGTGAGTGAATGCTTGAGTTTTTGCTGTATGAGAGCACATGAATTGTGTGTAAGTGTGTGTGTATGTGACAGTGGGTGCTAACTGAGAATGTCGGGTGGGTGGGGGGTGTTTATGTGGAATGTTAGGGTTACAATTTCAATACAGTACAGTACATCAACTCACAGTTCTAAACTAAACCACGCTGACAGGATGTAATTCACAGTTCCCTCTAACTGTTTCTAATTGGGGTCAGGGTTTTCTTTTTGAATTCGGGGGAAATCAGAGTTGTAAGGTTCAGAAGCAAGTTAATCTGAGGTACACTGGAGTCTGGTTTCATCCAGGCCCCGGGGCCACTGAATGAAAAGAACCACTTCTGGCACTTAGTTCTGTTATTCCAGCATGACCACAAAATGTGCCTGTTGTTTTAAGTGTCTCATGTAAATAGAATCAGAAACCAGGATCACAACCTAGTTTTTATACATTTCAGAGACTCAGAAACGTAAGTGAAGGGCAACCTACATAATATCCAGACATATAACCTTATATCACTTTTCATAGTAGAAATAAAAGTTTTGAGACATAATATATGTGCCAAGGTGACACTGGATTTCTGAAGTGTCTGTCTCAACACTGGGCCCTTTCTTTCACATTTTCAGCAGGTGGAGAGCTGCTGCTTTGGGGTCAAATCCCTTGCGTGTCTTGGGTCAGTGATCATCCAGGCCTCAAAAGGCTCTGGACCCCCCAGTCTGTTCCACTGGCAAGTAGAAAGGTGTGTATGAGAAACACAATTTAGGTTTCCAGGCTACCCGGGTTTCAAGAAGATGAAAGCCCCAGTTTTTTTTTTCTTTTTTTTTTTTTTTTTTAGTTTCTAAGTTATAGTGCAATATACATAAATACTTAAAGGCAAGTCCTTTCTGCATAGCATAAAGATTAAAGCTGATTCTGCACTACTTTTATTTCATTTAGCACTTCTGACCATAACCCGATCAATGATGTCACTGCAGGTGTATTACCCTTCACAGCTAATGGAAACATTACAGATTGGGGTCTGATCAGAGGTTCAACATTTCATTACAGACATCAACTTGAGCATTTCTTGCAGAATTGTCATTTCCTAAAGTCAAGTGAATCATTAGTACTGTCTTTGTCTTATATGGGTATAAACAAAAATTACAACCCATCATAGATTCATAAGAAAACTGCCATTTTCTCCACCATTAAATCAAGCAGGAACTGTCCTCCTGTGAATTTACAATCCAGAGTAATTTTTGTATTACTTTTTTCTCCCTGAATTACATTTTATCCATCATAATGTCACATTTCTCGTGCAGTTTAAGGACAAGATATTAGTCGATATCACCTGCATATGTGCTTTAAAAATTCTTGTTATATGAAACACTGTAGAACTGTTCTGACGTTGCAGGTGTGTGATGTGGCCTGCGGTACCTGGCATATAATGGCAATAACCACAGGTAAGTAAATATCATCCATCTCTATGTGTTCTCATATGATTGGACTGTTGTTTAGAGGTTTAAAGAGAGGAAATAACTAAATCTAATAGTCAGGTTGTGAATTGAAATAGTCTCTCCTTTCCATTCTGTTGGCGGTTAGTCTTCCCCCTTATCCAAATGATGTGTTGCTCCTCCTCAAAGCCCCTCCTCACTCACTTTCTCACTCATCAAACCATAATTCACTTCAGAGGAAAGCATCATTAATGCACAGTAGGACCCAGCAGCTTGATGTGTGCTAATTATATTGTGTGTTTTACACGCTGGATGACTTTTGCTTAGTCAGTGATGAGCTCAGTCTCTGGTAATTGTTTTGTGGATGTGATGAGTTTATAAAAGCCTGTGTGTGTGTGGGTGTGTGTGTATATATAGAGTGTGTAAAAGGAATGGGAATATTCGGATGTGGATGGAAAGACTTGGCAATCATGCGTGAGGTTGTGTTCATACATTTGTGGAACATACACTGCTTTTATAAGTAACCAGGAAGACACGATTATTTCAGAGCTTCAGCCAAAATGTTAAGATCATCCTGACACCTTAAAACTGCATGCAACTTCTAACTCCATCAATCACATACAAATCTTTGACATACACAGTCAACCATGGCATTGCATACCATGACTTGCTCATATTCTTCACTATCCATGTGATCCTTTTAGTACTGTACATCAGTCAGTGCTATAGCTGCAAATGCTCCTTAGCCTTTGGCTAATCACGCTGATTGGAGGTGTCCTTTGGCTCACCTGGGGGCTTCCAATCCTATTAGGCCAACCGTCCTGAGCCTAGCACACCCAGCAGCCGCTCCTGTTTGATCACTGGTGCTTAGAGCCCACACTTGTCCTCTTATGTTGGTGTTAAGGCATGGAGGAGAGGAGCAGTAGTGTGGGGTTTTGTGATGGGGGGTTAAAATGTGATCTACTTAACACTCCAGGGGGGCAGAGGGGAGTTTGGGGCCCCACCTCCAGAAATGACACTCCCCTGCTCCTCCAACTGGAGCTGGTCGTTTAACTTCTGATGTCAGCTGAAAGCAGAACACAGTTAGCTATTCCCAAGCAACAGGGAAAAGAAAAAGAAATGGAAACTGAGTGACTGGAAGAGTAGAAAAGTATGAGCTTTTTATGCTTGGGAGGCTGCTTGTTTCTGCTGTGTTCTTGTGTCTTTTTAGAGTGTTTAGTGGCAAACTTAAAAAAAGAAAATCACTTGAATTTTTCACGCTTTACCTGTTGTATTGTCCGTTTTTACCCTACGATCCAAAAGTGTTGTCATTGTTTGTATTTATGTGTGCGCGTGAGAAAGAGAAAAGTAACTAACCAACAGATACAGCAGTCTTTATCAAACTTAGCATCCATTTAACTGAGTGAATATATGGAACCTTTTAGTTTTTGCAGCATCTATTTTAAGAATTAACAAATGGTGTCTTAAAATTCACTGTTTCCCCAATAAATCTGCACCACTGAAGCAAAATTATCCAATCACAGGCATTTTTAGATAGGTAGGAGATAAAAAAAATGGCTGATAGCTGTAGATACCAGCTGCTGATTAGATTCTGTCAGATGTATCCTAGATTCTACTGCTCTACTCCATTTCCAATATAAGCTTAGAAAATAGGCTTCACATCTCCATGGACATCTATATGTACTCATTTAAACTGGACTCAAAGGAGAGAGCTGCAGAAGGAAGGTTTGTATTTTCTAATTCTGGCATTTTTCCTCTTGATTTCAACTCCTGCAGCTTTAATACATCTGTTTCAAAGTAAGAGCTCCAGTGTTTCAATGGACTAAATATATTCTCCTCTAAATACAGATTTTAACATGAAACATAGTATAGAAACATGCTGTGGAAAAATAAAACTTTGCAAATTGCATTAATAATTCTTGGTATTTAAGCATTTCCTCATTGAATATCTAAAATAAATTCAGGCTTCCATGTCGTTGAAGTCTTCGTAGCTCATCTGCTGGTTGACATTAATCTTGAACTTCCTGGGCCTGAGTGTCCAGACATTTGAGCTGCTAGTTATCAAACGGGGCTCATCTTTATTGTGTGAATAAATTGCTGATCATCCTTGTTCTGTCACAGTAAGTCTCTATGTTCCACTGTCATACAGGTCAGCCTAATATTTTTAAAGTGTGTTTATCGGAGGTCTGTTTGATGCAGGGTAAAGTGTGTATGTATGTATGAGCCTTCCGCCCATGCACATAGTTTCCATGAGGCATTTTTGCCTTTTGTTAATGTTAATCTTAATGTTGTCTCTGGTTGTCGTTTTGGAAGTTCTGTCATTTGGACAGAGGGACTGCAAATCCAATCTCACCTGGCCTGTCACCCATTTCTACCTTCTTCCCATCAGCACCTTCTCTCCATCACTGACTGCTATTCTTTCCCGCTGCACACCCATCACTATGTCTCTCCTATGGCACACTTCTTCCCCCTCCTCCCCTTCCCCCTCCTTCCCTGGGCCCAGAGCACCCAGGAAGAGCCATGTGTTTCCAAAGTGGACTGGATAGGAAATCGAAGCAGGGCTTCTGTGTTTATCAAGCCACAGCTCCGTCACCTTGCTCTTGCTCCCGTCTGGAGGCCCCGGCAAATTGGTGACAGCAGCAACAACCCTGCAGCACACATGCCCCTTTTTCTGTGTGCACATCCACACACACACTTACACACACAGCATAGCACCTTGGCCTGTTTAGTTTTATTGCTGGTGTCAGGTGAGGAGGTGGAAGTAGGAGTGCTGTCTAATGTTCACCTCACACACATATATACACCTACAGAAAGACTCACACACATTCATTTCCACCCCTGCCGACACCTTGGCTAACAAGACCTGTGAACTACAGTGACAGAACTCCTAGACTTGTCAGAGTCCCAGTCATTTAATGCCAAGCCCTGGCCCCAGCTCCATCCCAAAAAGGTTTCTGCATGCACACCAAGCGACAATATGCTATAGAGTGTTTTACTGAACATAAGTAGACACTGAATTGTGTTCTTCCACCTTAATATTCTTTAAATGATATATCAATGTTTGCTCGTTTACATTGTTTCTTTTTTTATATAAATTAAACAGAAATTGTAAAGATGAAATATGTACCTGCTGTGACACTGTTATAAAATGTAACCTTCTTTTGTCACTCATTATGTGGATCTACATTATCTCACATGGTTCCTTATCTGTTCACTCTGTACGACAACAGGCTGGCTGTGAATCTACTCTATCCACAGGCATCTTAATCTAAAGAATTTAATAGTCCTAGTTCATTACAAGTAGTTTTACATGGACCACTGCCTCTTTTGTTGCATGTGTACAGGATGCTTGCTGCTCAATACCCTTTTCAGTGTCTCCTCTTTTTTTTTTTTTTTTTGCTGTGATCATGTAAGTGGAGGAGAAAGGAGAGTTGACTCGGGTTAGAGCCCTGCACAGCCTTTCTACCTTGAAAATGAACTGCACAGACAATGGCTGGCCATTGTGCCTAAGCGTTTACAATGATGCCATTTAAGAGCGTATTGATCCGCCCAGTGTTAGGTCAATCATTGGATCAATTGTGTGAAGGTTCGTTGGCAAGAGGCCTGGTTGACTATATGAATGAATGGACAGTTGGATAATGGATGAATGGATGGTGGGATCATGGTCTGATGGATGCATGGATGGACGATGCATGCATAAGGGAATGGCAGTGTCATGTCAGGACGTAAATTGTTGTGCGGCTGAAGACTTCAGTTGTATGACCTCTCGCTTTAGCTCAACGGCCTAAAGGCCATGAGCTATTGTGAAAGGGCCGTGTCTGGCGGCGTCTTCCTCGTTGCCATCTTAGTTGTCATCATCTTCATTAGGAATTTCATTGGTAACAGCTTCTCTGATGAAACTACTGGTCGGATTACTTTATAATTTTATATGTCACTTTCCTGGGACAATGTCTACAAAGTATGTTCACAGTTTTCAGATATGTAGATTTTTGAATATCTGACAAATTTTTGAAATATTAAAAATTTGCCTTTACTTATAATGGGCCATATTGTGATGACGTATAACATGTAAATAGTTACAGATATAAATATAATTACTATTGAGCACTGATAGGAAGTCATATATGGACTTTCATTTAAGTCCATGAGCTTTCACCTTCAATGACCATGAAGGGTCAAACTCAAGGTCACCAATGTCTACATTTCAACAATCTTCTTCTCCAAAACTGCGGATTGGATTAATTTCAAATTTTATATGTAGCTTGCTTGGGACAATGTCAATAAAGTCTGTTCACAGTTTTGCGAAATTTTGATTTTTGAATTGTTGACAGATTTTTGAAATACTGCAAATTTAGCTTTTACTTATAAAGGGTCATATTTTGATGGCGTATAACATGTAGTTACAGATATCAATATAGTTACTATTGATCACTGATAGGAAGTCATGTATGGACTTTAATTTAATTTGTTGAATTGTCCTCCAGTGAAAGTACCACCCACTTCTATTGGGAGATTGATCTCCTGTATATAGACCACAGGACTCTAATATAGTGGGAGAACATGACAACCTCATATATTCAACTTGTTATTGATGCTCAATAGAACATGCTGGTGAGATACAGGGCCATGGTCCGATTTTGTGGTCATATTCTCTGTCTGTCTCACCTTTCAACACCCACAGATTTAATAGTTGATACTTAACATATTCATAAGAAATCTTAACGCATTTGCGCTTGAATGAAAAAGTGGAAAGAGTGGGCACCTTCAGATCCCATCAACACCTGAATCGGAAAAAGCACCCAGCAGGACTTCCTGGCCCTTAAAAGGGTGGCCCATCAATGGAGTGGACCATGAGAACTTCCCTTCCCAACCTGCAGGACATTCACGCAAAACGTTACAGGTTAAGGGCTAAGAAGATCAGGAAACACCCCAGCGACCCTGGACACTCTCTCTTCCCCCTTCTGTCACCAGGCTGGTGTTTCTCCTGTCTGAGGACAAAAACTGAGAGACTGAAGAGGAGTTTTTACACCAATTTTACCTCTGTCTGCTAAAGGAAAAAAACACTGTACCATGTACCTTATAGTACGCACCTCTGCAATATTGTACATTGTATGTGTATACCAGACCTACTGTCATAAGTTTATATTTTTAGATTTAATTCATATTTATATATTTATCTTGTGTGCTGCGTATGTAATTTCTGTTTTTCTATTGGCTGCAGCCACAAAAAAATACTTGTCACTGTGCATTGTACTATATGTATAACTACTGTATGCATGTAATGACTAAAAACCTATCTTATCTTAAATACCAGCAAAAAGCTTTTGTTTTACTTGGTTATTAGTTAATATATCATGGCTTTTTTTTATTTTTTGTTACAAAGGGAGACATAGGTCTTCTACATGCTAAGTATGGTAGCTGTAGTTCATCTACTTACTAAGGTTTTTCAAAGATATTTTGTTGACATCCCTCAAGGAGTTATATATAAATCTTTATTGTGCCATAGAGAGATATAAATTTACAAAGATTCATTGTCATTAGCATGTTCTTGGTGGATTCTTGTGATGCGTTTACACCAGGGTTGATTGACCTAGTTACCCAGCGCCTGGCAGCACAACATGGAGAAATGTAACAAAATGTCACACAGGGGAGATGGGTAGAGCCCTTTTATTATTCTTACATGTGAAAAACATGTATGTGAACGCACACATACCCAAGCACTCGTACAAACACAAAGCAGTGATCATCTGGGGCTCGCAGAGGTCGCGCCTTGTGACGATGTGAAAAAAAGAGCGAGAGTGCCTAATTAAAATTCTGTAAGAGATGTCAATTGTGCCCTCTGCACATTTCTATGGAAAATTTGTAAATAGATCCTTTGTAAATAGCTTCTCTCTTGCCAATCACCCTGTCTGCTCTCTGCACAGCAGCATTAAAAATTGATCCTTAGCCGCACTAGGGTGAAATGCTAACATCGCTGCCAAATGACTGATTAAAAAGAAAAACCTTTAATCTTTGCTTAAAAGTGTCTACTGCCTTGGCATGCCTTTCCCCTATGCTCCTCTATCTTCCAAGGCTGTGGAGGGAAGGAGGGGGTCGCCAAGGGGGAAACGGGGTCACGCTTCATGTAGAGTCAGCGCTGTACAGTGATATAGCTCTAGAGGTGAGGGATTTCACTAAGAGCAGATCTAGGAATCGGCATGCAATGCTGTCTTCTAAATTTAACCTTAAGCCAAAGGTTAAACACACGTTTGGGCATTCCACAAGAGGGGGGAGAATGTCTTTGGCACTCCTGCAAATGATTCACCAAAAAAAGTAGCTTTTAATCCATCTTAACCATTCTTGTTAACAGAATGAGCAAGGTTTTATAGTCGGTACATTCCATAATAATTCTGTATTCTAATACCACTGTTATACAAACCAATCAATATCTTAGCTTAAAAAGTAATGAAATGAAGGGCCATGAGCTAAAATGAGTGTTATTACAAGAGGGGAAAAAAAGAAACAATCGGGTGTTGATTAGAGGCTCTGAGTTGTGTTTGTTTTTTCAGGGAGCACAGAGAAGAACAGAGAATGTACTCGCCCAGAAACTGAGGCTTGTTCCAGACACCTTGTCAGCAATCCCCTACCGACGGAACGCGTAGAGAAAGAAAGCACAGTGCAAGTAAGACAAACAGACAAACCTCCTCTTTCTGTCTCTATGCTCTTGTTATTGACTTACTTCTATACTGTACAGCCCAATCTGTAACTCACTAACTCAACAGCTCTACAACTCTTGCAGTGGATCACTCCTGATTGATATCTTCCTCTTCCACGCTCCCCGCTTGCCTTATTGACATCCTTATTCCCATGTATGCATTGTTTGTTTCTCACATCCTCCTTCCATTCATTGTTTCGGTTTCTTTACACATGCCGCAATTTAACATATGAGTAATGAAGATAAAACAAAATAACACGCCGCACTTGAGTAAACAGCACAGTCTTGAAAATATAAAGTGGCAAATATATTCATTCACTTCTCAGGATATATGTGAAGACCACTAAACTGTCACCCAGAGCCACACACACACACAAACCCAAGCTCTCACCTCTCCCCATCTCTCTGTCATTCAGGTGTTTACTGTCATTCATACTCAGGGTTTTGTATAATCCTCTCACCACACCTGAGTGCTCCCCACTCGGTGTCACTGGATTTACTCTCTCCGTCTCCCCCCTTCTTCCCCTCTTCTCGTGCGCGCAAGCCTTTTTCATTTTGCATCACAGCCATTCTTTTACACACGTTGTCATTTCTTATGTAAATAACCACAGATAAAAAGACAGTAACAGACATTTTAAGATTTACACACACCGCTTGGCGCGTATGTTTTCAGTCATCCCCTCTCATCAGCCAGTTTGTTTGTAGAAGTGTCTTTGCCTGTAGCCATAAATTAGGGGTTGTGATTTAACTCATTGAGACAAAAGAGAAAGACAACGAAACATGAATAAAACAAATGATGAGAAGAAGGTGAAGGAGAGAGAGAGAGCAAGGAGAGGAGGGTGAACTGAAGGCAGAAATGGGCCAGTATGTATTTCTGCTCTACTTTCACTTGAGGAAGGCTTCATTAAGAAGTCTGTTTCCAGAGTGCGGTGAAGTCTGTGTTTGTGCATGTGCGTGTGCATGTTTGCATAGTTGTGTGCATGGACTGTGGATGTTCACAGGTTAATGTGGGACAGCGTGGCTGCACATGCACGTTCATGCACAAATATGCGCGAGACAGTAAAGTTATTTGTGTGTGTTCAGTAAGAGAGCTCCTCTAAATTATTTATCCTCTGAACCATCTAATTGGTATCAAGTTTTTAAATGGGGTCAAATGATGCCATGCTGTTTCATGCAGCTTTTCTTTTGCCTTAAGTCAGTATCATTACATCTTGTGCTACAGTGCTGCTGCTTTATTGGACTTGAGCTTCTAAACGCTGTATTTTCCTATCGACTGAAGCTGTTCTCTTCAGCTGGAGTAACACACTGCAAAAGGCTGATGGAAGAAATGTAGGATTATACTGTAGCAGTGACGGCGCTGCTATGTTATTCTCTTTACTCAGGTTTGTTACGTAGAAAGCATTCTGTGAGATCTGATAAGTTGTAAACACCAAACAGCGCAAGCATGTACACACAAGCACACAGAGCCAGAGGCAGAGCTTGTATTAAATTTAAGCCCCTAATAAAACCAATTTCAATTACACTGTGCCCTGGTGAAGGCACAGGGCAGCTCTTTTACCTGTATTCAAATAGATGCAAACATGCCTACATGCACATGCATAGAGTTTAGCTTCAGCTCCATGCGTAAAAGCTCGTCATTTTTTTGTAAATTAGTTAAAATACACAATATGTGATTTTTGGGGGTCTCTCAATTGCAACATATAATAAGTGGCTAACTAGATGTCAGCGTGGAGTTGCATGGGGTTATGGGTGTTGTTGTTTTTACCCCCACTGCCAATGAGTTCGTATAGTATCTGGTGTGACAGAAATCATGTTTACAGATGAGGCAATGTATTAAGTTCACATTTCTTCTTGTGATGTATATTCATGTTATGTCATTTTGTTGTAATGAAATTGAAATTTAATACAAATTAATCAAGTTTACAGTTTTTTTTGTAATTGAATGAAATTTATATTATCAGACTCAGACTGTGCATTGGGTACAGTGGTTACATTAGGAACACTAGTGCAGAATATTGTGTTTCCTGTTGACAGAACCCCAGGCAGGTTCAACACAAGTCTCTCCAACGTCAGGGGAGACCAGCGCACTTTGAGAAGAAAAGGAACGAAAAGAAAACTGAGGGAAGAGAGGAAGAAGAAAGAGGAAACAAAGACGAAGGAGATGAGGCATTGAATGGCTCAGTATTTGCCCTGACCGGTTCTGCAGCGGCAAAAGACAGGGTAGAAAGTGTCCGATCATCAGTCAAAACCCTCCTGCGGGATGAGACTGAGGGTTTTAGGACA
Organism: Apogon talboti; assembly: GCA_037367365.1. Classification (NCBI taxonomy): domain Eukaryota; kingdom Metazoa; phylum Chordata; class Actinopteri; order Kurtiformes; family Apogonidae; genus Apogon; species Apogon talboti. The sequence goes on along the minus strand of JAPQRQ010000028.1, from coordinate 21,304,977 downwards.
CAGTGGCAACGGGAGCTGAGAAAAGAGCAGTGCAAAAGAAGGGAAAACAGAGAGGTCGTCTTCACCACTTTGCATCTTTTACCCAAGTCAAGGGGGGAGCAGAGCGGGCCTGCTACCAGCTCACTGCCCAGACTAATAACAGGACATCACGCTCAGAGCAGAGTTTCAGCAGAGGCTCAACAGGTAAGAGTTCAATGTGATTATTGCATAGAATAAATATGCAATATTTAGAGAGACGAATAATTGTTTGATCCTGTTTGAATTGTGCTTCCATTTGCACATATAGTGTTTGTCAATTTATAAGATAATTTAACAAGTCCAGAAAGTCATGGTTTGTGGCAAAGATAGTAAAGAAACATCTAGTTTTGGGTGAAGGGGTCCAGTGGACTGCATCTCTCATTATAATACATGTCACTGACACCTTGGTACATTTTACCTCAGTCTTCCAGAGAAAATATTAAAAAGAGGTGGAAATCTGTACAGGTCTCGTTGTGTTGAAACTGCAGAAACAGCTACTTTGACATCATATGTGTGGTTTTGGCATTTATGTAATTCACAATCTGATAGTTTAACAGATTTACCACAAACTGTGACTTTTGTTGATTTATAGGTGACTTGTGTAAATGATAGAATAATTCAAAGGGAATCTAATAAATACGTTTATTGCCTATCTATCTATCTATCTATCTATCTATCTATCTATCTATCTATCTATCTATCTATCTATCTATCTATCTATAGTACTGTGCAAGAGTGTACAGCAGTAAAAACAAAAGTTTCAATGAAAAAAAACAGCTTCTATAAACCAAAGTGGTCGTATTTAGTGTGACCTTCCTTTTACACTTAACATGTCTTTAATCCTTTTGTTCAGACAATATGAAATGTCTGGCATTCATGTTCTGATTTTTTTATTCCAGGTTTCATTCAACACATACCAGATGTTTCTAGCGGTTTTTGCTGCTTCTTGTCATGGGGTCAGGGGTCATACTAAATACTCACTTTAACCTTTACGACCCATTTAGTTCTGTTTTTTTATGTGTCTTTTAAGGCTGTGCACATATTTGCTGTATTTTCTTGTTGTGTCTGAAGAAAAAAGACTGAGACATGAATATGCATGGTCATTTTAACGCTGCAAAAATAACAAATCTAAAGGACACCTAAAACTTGTGCACAGTACTGTATGTTTATGCAAAAATTCAGTTTACATGTCTCATATGACATTTCTAGACAGTGAATAGTAGAGCTGCAGGGATCTTCAAGACAAGGTATGTACTCTCCGTATACACCTTAGACTGCTGATTCTTTAAACTTTGTGCTGTAGATTATACTTTTTGTGAATGCCCAATTTGCGGCAAGATTGAGAAAACTAATTGGATTTGTATTTGTAAAGTGTTCAATCACTTTGGCTTAGACAGAGAAATAAACACTAGCTCTTTGGAAGGTATTGCAATGAGTTTTGGTAGTTATTAATTTAGAGGGATATTAAAAACCTTCAATATTCCAGCACTGATAAATGGTAGTAAAAGTAATTCTCTTACAAAAGGAGACTGAAATTCAAAGTAATAGTGAAAATGAGGTCAGTTTGTTCAAATTTCCCACAGGGTTTTAAGTATTTGCAAAGTTCAAGCCCAGTTGCAGGACTTTCCAACAAGTGGAGGGCAGATCCTTGCAGAACAGTTGTTCCTTCATGACATGTATTTTTCTTTTTTCTCTGTCTTTTTTTCACTAGAATAGAGTCACACAGCTTTCTGATTTGGTCCAAAAATCTGGAAGTGATACCAGTGTATTGTGCAGTCCCAGGCTAAGACCCAAACCCAAACCCAAACCGCCTGGGAGGTGTCCAGGTCCTGGTGTGCAAACTGTGGCCTCCTGTCACCATTCAGGCATTTACAGCCCCTCTTCTTCTTCTTATGTGAGCCCTGGAGAGCAAGCTCAGATGTCCTCCCACCGTCATCCCGGAGAGCAAGTTAAAGCCTCATTTTCTCCGACTCTTTCCTCTTCTGAACTGTTCAGACATTGTCCTACACACAGAAAAGTCATTTCTGCTCCTTCCACTTTTCAGAAGAATCTGTAAGTGTAAACAAGTAATTTTTTTTCCCGTGAGTTGGTCCTGAAAAATTAGCAAAGGCGTGTAACTTTAATGTGAAGTCAAATATTTCACCTTTATTCCAGAACGACGTCTATGTAAACGAAATGGTGGGATCATTTGGTCCCACCTCTGTCACTGGAGGTAGTAACAGAGCCGTGATAAAGGTGGGACCATGATCCCGGAACGCTATGTAAAAGGAACACCTCTCGTTCCACAACCAAGGTGTGATGTTTTGATCACGCATTACATGTGCAACCCCCGTGCCGGGGGGGATTTAAAAATGAGCATGAGCCATGTGCAACGCGATCAGAAAGATGTCGAACTGGGGAGACGCCGAGATCCTTGAACTGTTGTCACTTCAGGCGGAGGACTCTATCAATGCTAACATTTGTGGAACGGTGTGGTTGTTTTGAGAGCCAGCACCGCTATGCTCGGGGTATTTCCAACGTACAAGTTATACTATACTGTCACACTATACACTACGCTGCATCACCGCCCCTTTGATTTCCAGAACGCAGGTCCGCTGTGTAAAAGTCCAGCCTGTCTCACCTCTGTTACTCCTTTGGCTTGGCTGTGTGAATCAGTCAATGGTGAAAATAAACGGTGGGATCACCATCTCACCTTTTTTCCGAGATCCCTGTGTAAAAGTGACTTCTGTTTACACATGACTGTTCTGCCTCCCACTTTTTCAGTCATATCATTAAATTTGCTGATGACCCAATAGTACTTGGTCTGATTACCAACAACAACGAGGCTGCATACAGGATGGAGGTGGAAAAACTTGCGGCATGGTGTAAGGAGCATAACCTGGCCCTTAACACAAAGAAGACTAAAGAAATGATTGTGGACTTCCGTTGGTCTGGACAACCGTCTCATTCAGCACTTTTCATTGAGGGGGAGGTGGTGGAGAGAGCGAGGAGTTTAAAATTCTTAGGTTTGACTGTGACGGATGATCTGACCTGGGGCACCATCACAGCCTCAGCTATTGGTAAGGCTCAGCAGCGACTACTACCTGAGGAAACTGAGAAGAGCCAACCTCCCTCAAAGACTCCTGGTCAACTTCTACCACTGTGCGGTAGAAAGTGTGCTGGTGTACGGACTTTTGGTGTGGTTCTCCAGCTGCACCAGGGCTGAACAGCAGGCGCTCCAGAGGGTGGTGAAATCAGCGGGGAGGATCATTGGGATCAGCCTCCCAGAGATCTCCTCTGTTTTCCCCAAACGCTGTCTGAGGAGAGTTCACAACATCCTGTGAGACCCAACACACCCTCCATATCACCTGTTCAACCTGCTGCCGTCGGGTAAAAGATACAGATCCATCCGGGCCAGAACCAGCAGTAGAGTCACGGCCCACACACACACACACACACACACACACACACACCACATCTCCCACATAACTACATATCTGTGAACTGGACTTGCATTGCTGCAGCACCCTCACCAACCCCACGCTTTCCATATTCCATCTGACTGTATCAGTCCATTCAGGTTTCATTCACAGTGAACTTCATAAACCATTCAGATGCGACCATTCTGTGTTTTCCGTCTCCGACCTCGAAGAATTAATGGCACCGCACTGCTCCAGCGCCTCGACCCGATCCTCCGCCATCTCATTATGAGGCGTTTTAATCAACATTCTGGAGGCTGGGCGCGTAAACGTCTCAGGTAATTGGACGACACTATCATCTGAAGTCAATTTCAGAGGCAGAAAAATAGAAAAACAAAGCCCTGATTGGAGTCGGAGCTGAAAATGGAACTACCTCTGCCGTCGTTTCCTGTTTCCTCTGGTCTTCAATGACAGCCTCGACATGAAACCACAGTGAGCACATGGACGACAGGACTCCGCCTCCTGTGTCTATGGAAAGGGGAATCCTAAATATAAACTGTGTCATCTGTCAGTCACCTGTTTAACCCGTAAAGACCCAAACATCTACCGTCCACCAAAACCATCTACTTTTATAACATGAAGTTCAAAGTGTGCATAATATGCTCACCCCGATACTGGATGGTTAAAACTCAATATGACAGAGTTGTTGCAGAATTTGGCATTAACATCTACTCTGACCTGAAGATGAACTGACTGATTTTAAGTCACTAAAAGTTATGGTAACATGTTGGTCAAAATGTCATTTCTTCCATCAAAATCTGGTATTTTTCTATATTTATTTCACTGATCATGTAGATGTACATTAAAGTTCCGAGTAAAATCAAAGGTTATTATATAAGAAACACAGAAAATTGAAGAAAAAATGACTTTTTCAGCAAAATCTATCATTAACTGAACATAAAAACAAATGTGTCCATCTACTGTTATTGATCCAACTCCATGGGTTTTACTGGTGAATCAATGTTGTAGAAGATGATGGTGTTTCCACGGTAACTACGGGGCCTCTGAACGTCCAAATGGGTCATATCTGATGACCCTGAAAATATGACAAACTGCATTTACACCAGTTATTTACATGTATTGATAGGATTAGTGGATCAACAAGTATTAAACATTTTAGATTGGTAGATGATGTTGGTCAGCAGTGGCCGTTTGGGTCTTTATGGGTTAAATATGAGGCCAATCCTGTGCCTCAGTGAAGTCAAGAATCATGTTGGTTTTTATAACACTGTTACTTCTGAAGTTGCAAATAGTGAATATGAGTGATTTTTGTTAGTTTATGACCTTATAACAGTTGTTTTATTGCATGTGTTTACTTTTTAACAAGTGCTGTTCAGATGTTTTATGGCAAGAGGAGGGAGACTGTTGTCATGGCAACTGACAAGGAGGTAGATGACGATATCCAATAACACACTAAGTTTGAAACTTTGAGTTTCAGAGTATTTCATTGAGTGCCCTATAAAGGGTTAAAAGTGTTTCTAAACATGGACTTTATGAACTACATGTAATGTGATCATAGGACCAGACAGTGTCCATATTTGGTCATTTAATTTCCCGTGTGTTCATATTGATGTAAACTTCGATGGAAACATCTCCTCAGTCGTTCATGAGGGCGTTTTGTGTGAGAACAATTTCAGGTCCAGCTACCAATCAATAAACCCAATCAGAACGAGCTCTGACAGCGTGGTGCATTCACTTCCTGCTGGGACATTCGATCAACCACTCATTAAAAGATGAGTCTGTAATAAGAGGAATCTGCCCATCAGGATGGCTTTGATTGATCCAGAGCATTGATTTAGACAAACCCAGAACAGGTTGATAATATGAAGACACACCTGGCGCTCAGGTAGACCCAAGGGAATCATGGGTAAAATTACAGACCAAGGATTCCCAGGATTCCCAGTTTCCACAAATATTGTCCCATTTGCATTGAATTATTTCAGATCTCCTAGAACCATCTGCCTCTTCATCGTCTGATTGGTCTGAAATGATCATGTGACACGTCTCAGTTAAACCTGGTTTATTTCATGATGGAAAAACATCAAACACAAATTATTTAGATGTATTGATAGGATTAGCGGATCAACAGGGATTAAACAGTTACATCAGTAGATGGTTTGGGGCGATGTTTGGGTCTTTCAGGGTTAAAAGTAAAGTAATGATATAACACTGACCTCCACATTTAATATATAAAAGGATGTATAGACCAGGCCTTTTCTCATTAGTCATGTCGCCATGTGGTCGTTACCGTGGAAACAAGCCTCTCCTCACACCAGTCCACGTCTGGACTCGTCCTCTCGGAAAAAACAGGCTGAGATGCATGTTTTATTGGCTGCTGACAAGCACAAAGGTGCATCATGGGAGTTTGTTCACGGCCCACTGATGCCTCCATCCATCATGGCGTTTATCGGCGTCCAGCGGCGAGTGGCGGCGGCGGTTGCAGGGGTTGTCCTACAGCTGTCCACTATGTAAAGGACATCATCATCCGCCGATACAGGGACAGAACCCATGACCTTTAACGAAGGAAAACTTCAACAGGGATGGCGTCATGGTAACCGTTATCGACACCTGGATGGTCACAGTGTGATGATGAAGATTAGAGGTCGGGTGTAATACATGGTGGTGCCGACGTGATGCTGAGGATGAACACATGGTTTTATGATGTGAACGAATGATGTAAGTGAAATGGACTGTATGTAGTTGCGATCTCTGTGTGTAGTATGGATGTTTGCAATTTCTATGTTTGCAATTTCTGTGGTGGTCTCTGTGTTTGTGATCTCCGTGCGTGGTCTCTGTGTTTGTGATCTCTGTGTTTCCAATCTCTGTGCGTGGTCTCTGTGTTTGCGATATCTGTGCATAGTCTGGGTGTTTGCGATGTCTGTGTTTGCGTCCTCTGTGCATGGTCTGGGTGTTTGCGACCTCTGTGTTTGCGATCTCTGTGCATGGTCTGGGTGTTTGCGACCTCTGTGTTTGCGATCTCTGTGCATGGTCTCTGTGCTTGCGATCTCTGTGCGTAGTCTGGGTGTTTGCGATGTCTGTGTTTGCGATCTCTGTGCGTAGTTTGGGTGTTTGCGATGTCTCCAGCAGCCCCTGAACAGGCCGAGGCCTCAGATTGATGCTCTTTTTGAAGCTGATTACAGAGCCTCTGCAGCTGGACGATAGCAGCTGTAATTATACTATTAATCAATTGTAATGCATTGGTTTCTGGAGCCGAATTGGCCGATGTCAGAATGAATTAGCTCATTCTCTGCAACAAGGGCATCCCTGACTCACTGTGCATTATCCAGACTCTGAGCTGCACAAACTGGGCTCCATCATCACACAAATGGAACCATTATTCATCCAATGGTTCAGCTTTAACGGAAGCGGAGCTGGATCAAGGATGTGGGCGGAGCTTGTACATCTGGGATCATCAGCCTTTTATCATCAGTTACACATTAATCTCAATTATCAGATGAAATTAATGAATACAGGTTTATTTCTGTAGTGGAGAAAAACCTGCAGGTCATGATGATGATGATGATAATGATGATGTGAATCTGTTCTAAAATATAATAGTCAAACTAGACTGAAATGAACTAAAAACTTTAACAGATGATGATGAAAAAGTAAAAACACCTGAAAATAACCAAGACTAAACCAGACCAGACCCAGATCTAAACCAGACCAGATCCAGATCTAAACCAAACCAGACCCAGATCTAAACCAGACCTCACCCAGATCTAAACCAGACCTCACCCAGATCTAAACCAGACCTCACCCAGATCTAAACCAGACCAGATCCAGATCTAAACCAAACCAGACCCAGATCTAAACCAGACCTCACCCAGATCTAAACCAGACCTCACCCAGATCTAAACCAGACCCGACCCAGATCTAAACCAGACTGGATCCAGATCTAAACCAGACCCAGGTTGATGGCTGATCTGGTCCAGACCTCCTGAATGTGGGTCATGTGACCTCAGCAGGTATCATGTGATAGAACATCTTTGTCCTGGTTCAAGTCTGAGGGTCTCGGGCTGCTGTCCACCAACATGTCTGTCAATATGTCCGTCAACATTAAGAATCACCTGGAGAATTATTGGTTGAGTTTCCATAAAATCCCCAAATTCTGCTTCACATTCACTGGACAGAGTCACAGGTGAATGAACGGCATGGTGCAGTCGGTAGGTGGCGCTGTGGGTGGCGCTAGCAGATCTTTGGTTTCATCATGAAACCTCCTGGGCCATAGTTAGAACCTGGTCTTTGTCTGAGGCGTTAATGAACTAACGGGGTTTCTACTGTCTAATTAAAGTGACTCATCAGCTTCGTCTCCAGCCTCCAGCAGCATCCGTTGCCATGGAGACAGCAGCACTTGACCCCCCCCCCGGATCTCAGGTCTGACATTCAGATAAGAATCTGCAACTTTTACTCCCAGATGATGAGCTTTATTTTTACATTTAATGATGTTTTTACCCAGCGATAAAACCAGATGAACTGAAGAAACACATGAAGACGTTTGACAAGTCAAAAACATGAAGTCACATCTTTAATGCAGATTTTGTTTGGTTAATTCTCAAATCTACTAAACACAGTAAAAAATCTGAGATGTGATCAGTTTAACAGAACAAGACGGTGAATGTTACTGATGGAAAAACCATGATAAGATGCATCAAATGAAGCTGTGCTTATTAAAACTATCAAAACCAGTGACTTAAAGGGTCCGTATGTTTTATTTCTTTGTTCAAATATTTAAAAACTGAACAAAAATGATAATTTCAGTGTTTATAATACAGATCTGTGAACCAGTGAACAGACTGGTGTTTTTCTGTTTCTATAAATCTGCATAAAGTTATACAAACGTCTCGACTCTTACACTTTCACAAAGTTACAACATCCCATAAACTCTTGTGAAACAGTAAATCCTACTGAACTCAGTGATAAATACTCTGGTAAACAGTCAACACTGAGTCGTGTTTTTACTGAGCAAGCATAAAACTAATGACACCTTTTACTTTACTCTCGTTAAATAATTCATTCTTTCCTCTGACTGTGATGTCTTCATCTCTGTCCTGTTAATCGGTCCTTTGGCCTGTTGTTGGAGACCGCCATCACCACCACCGTCACCGTTCACCTTATACTCATAGTGTGTTCTCTGTTCTCCGTTCTTCGTCGGCCTTCCGCTGACTTCCGCTGCCTTCCTTCATGCCTTCATGCTTTGTCGAGCTCAGTTATCATTTTAAGTGATAATAAATCACAGGTAGATCTCTGCTCCACTGATTACCGCAGGGAATTATTCAAGGACTAAATTACAATACTTATGGCAGACAGGTAGACCGCCACCGCCGCTGCTGCTGCACCACCTCCACTACCTCCACCTCCACCGCCGCTGCTGCCGCTCCATGTGTTATTATTCAAATCAGATGCTGACGCCATAAATCACAGCTGTGATCAGACGCAGAGAAGACACCGACACTCGCATTAGGGACAGATTAAAGCCTTCAGCATCCACCACATACACAACTATGGAACTACAACTACAACCATAAAACTACAACCACATCTACAATTACAACCACAAAACTACAACCACAGCTACAACCACACAACTACAACTACAACCACAATTAGAACCATAAAACTACAACCACAACTACAACCACAAAACTACAACCACAACTACAACTACAACCACAACTACAAGCTAGCATCTGCATCCACAACTTCATCCAAAACATGCATGCACCAACACAAACCTGCATCCAAATACTAAAGCCATGGAAACACTGCAGACCTTTAAACTCAATGAAACTGGTTGATTTTACTCTTTAAACTCAAATTTACGAGGAAATAAGATATAACAGACAACAGCAAGAAATCAATTCAAATGGAATAAAAAACAAATGAAAACATGTCAAATATTCCAGATTATTCGACACTGGGATGGATTTGAGCATCTTCAAATCAGTAAAAATCCCAAGGTGTTGACACAAATATCTGTACTTTCAACTCCTCATGTTTCCAATCAGTTTTAAAGCATCTCAGGTAAATGATCCATTAGTTTTATTTTGTATCATTGTGCGTTTTATTTCATGTAGAAAAGATAATCCAAACACGACAAGATGAAAACCAGGTTAACTAGGAATAATTAGATGATTATTTTGATGAAAACATGATGAGAGGTGAAGTGAAGGCTGGTGGATGATGTGTGGATTAGACTCAACAAACTCTTCACTATCCTGATCATCTGGTTGTTTGTCGATCCTGCAACTTCATTATCTTCATTTTGATCTTTTAGACTAAACTAAATGTGTCTAAAAATCAGAAGCTCCATCATTATTACCACATGACGTCCAGTTCACATAAATTATTCCTTCACACCTTTATTTACACTGAAAAAAGGTTATTGTGCAAGACTAAAAGATCTTCATCATGATTTAAACCTCAGAGACCATGACCACTGTCTCTGAAGGACTTTTCAATCATTAATTTGACCAATATGCTTCAAAATTCAAGAAATGTGGAGTTTCTCAACTTTCCCGGAGTTCCACATGTGCCTTCCCTGGGCCCACTGAGGATCTGTTGGATAAAAATACATCTGCAGTCAACTTTCTAGATAAGAAAAAACAAGCTTTCTAAAGGTTTTGTCAGTCATACAACAAAAAAAACAACATTTTACGGCCATTTTGTCTTCATTTGTGGTAAATTCATTCGTTTTCAGATGATGCAAATACAAAGTTGTGACTTTAAATAAACCAGAATCAGATCATGATTGACTCCTGATGCTGAAGGTTAGAAAAAAAATAATAAACTTGTACACATCATGAGTCACAGATGGTAAAAAATATTGATGTGCAAATTGCATTGATGTGTGTTTGGGGTCAAGATGAAGGTCATGTAGACAGTATTTATTTGAATGGTTTACATTTACAAAAACATCCATATGAGTGTGAACATGTTTTTACCTTTAAGGTTGACTGTTGTGAACGCCGTCAAAGTCTCTGTTTTCATCTGATTGTTTGGTTTTAGGGCAGTATTACTGTATTACTGAGTGTGGTCTCCATTGCAGTATTAATGCAGTATTAATATAGTATTCTGTCTGCATGTGTGATACTGATGCTGTGGCCTTTCCTTCAGCTCCTCCTCCTCCTTCATCTTCAGTGTGATATTACAGCTCAGAAGATGATGGACACTCGGTGAAAACCCTGTAATAATCTTCCTGTGTGGCATCAGCGCTCATTACAGGTTAGAAAAATGTGAGTATTTCCATTTAACAGCCTTAAATGTGCAGTTTAGCAGCTGATCTGTGCCTTCACATCACTGATATAAACACTTATTGAAGAGGACAGTTTGATAAATGCTGCAAACTCGGCTGTTTCTCTGCTCATTTACATCCCACAGCTGCTGCTGCTTCTGTTTATCTGATGCTAAAACTCTTGGAAATGTGGAGGACGGCACCGTCCACTGGGAGATTTAGTCCAATCAGAGTCAAACATCCACGGCTCTCATCTCATACAGCCTCTAATTTACACATTAACCATAAATTCAACATGTGTGGGTTTTATTTAAGGGATTTATTCGTCTCTTTCAGGGTTTTCTTCAGATTCTATCAGTTTCCAAATGTCGTCCAGTTCGGCGGCAGCAGCGTTAAAGGCCGAGTGGGTTCTCGTTAAAACACAGGAGTCACATCAAGGACTGACTTTACTGCAGGACTCCGCCCTCCATTACCTGACAGCAGTAATGACATGGCACCGGGCCACAGCACCCACAGCCTGAGGACGGCGAGTTCAGATTTACACCAAGACAACAGCGAGGGACCGGGAGAGGGCGGGGTTTATGAAGGGAAACAAACACAGGCAGGAGGACAAGGGAGGAGGTGGAGGAGGGGTTTGGGATTTACCAACAAAAAATTCAGTGAACATTGACAGATATAAGATCAAACAGAGAAACAACAGACATTGGTGTCTAAACCTGCAGTTCCATGAACGACCACTAGAGGCTCCAACAGCAGGTCAATCTGTAAAATACACACATTTACCTGGAATAAATAACAGTTAAGGTCTTTATAGTTAATGCACAAGACTGAATTTACATCTACCTCACCTCTGCTCAGAAAAGTCAGGTAAATTCTAGTGGTTTTTGTTGTTTTTTTTTTTTAAGTTTATTAAGGATAATAATGGATCCATATGAAAAAAAATGTAAGTTTTTTCAAAATCTATGTTTATGATTATGTAATTCCCCTAATAAAATAAAAAGATTGATGATCTATGATATTTTAGAGTCTGCGTAATTTCGTTCTAATGTATAATTTCAATCATGCTGGTTAATTTGGAAGAAATGTCATTTATATGACTGGTCAAGCAAGAAAGAGAATAATAGATTAAATGAAGCGTTTCTAACTCTGCTCAGATGTACAGACCATGACCATTGTCTCTGAAGGACTTTTCCATCATTAATTCAACCAATATGCTTAAAAAATCAGGACATGGAGTTTCTTGACTTTCCTGGGCTTCCACACGTGTCTTTCCTGGGCCCACTGAGGTTCTGTAGTGAACATGTTTAAACATAAGCACTGATCATTAAAATTTCCTTGTTTTACTCAATAAAATATTATTTGCTTGTGACAGGTTCAATGTGGATAAAAAAAACTTTGTAAAGGTTTGGTTGGAGTCCTACGTAGTCAACATTTTACAGTCGTTTTATTCTTCTTTTATTCTCAGATGATGCAAATGCAAAGTTGTGACTTTAAATGAACCAGAATCAGATGATGATAGACTCCTGATGTTGAATGTTAGAAAAAATAAATAAACTTGTACATGTCATGAGTTACAGATGGTGAAAAAATATTGATGTGCAAATTGTAAGATGGTCAAAAAAGAAAGAGAATAAGAGCAATAATAAATAAGTGTAACTCAGACATTTAGACTCTAGTTTATTGAGCTATGACATCACTTCCTGTTTCTGATAAAGATACAAGTCTTAAATGAAGGAGGAAACATGTTGGTGCTGCTAATGTTAGCGGCTGTGGATCTATAAAACCACATGTTTATGGACTTTATGGACATATAATCAGGTTTCATAAGGTGTTTCACGTCTGTTCAGTCCAGTTCAGATGAAAGTGAATAAAGTCATGATTTATGTTGACAGGCAGTGATGTTCTGATGTAAATGAACCAGAACCAGACACTTAGTATCAACATCTACTGCAGTCAAACACTGACTATGGAAACTAATCAGCGTATTATGTTTAAATAAATGAGTTTATAATGGTTTGTAACTGAACTAGATGCCTATGTTTCTATATCCATATATCTATATCTGTCCATTCTGTTCTGAATCATGATCTCACTCATTGTTTCTGGTCTTGTGTTAAAATACAGAAATATTGGAATGATGTGTTCTATGAAATACAAAAACATCTGAAAATGGAGCTTGAACTTGACCCGGTTTCTCTCCTTCTGTGCCTTCCCACTGGCAGAAAAAAACTGTATAATGTTCTGACATTTTGTGCCAGAGGAAATTCTCCAACAGTGGATTTCAGATAAAAGCCCTCAGTTTAAGGTGGTATTGGACATTGATGGAATATACGCCCAGACTTATTCACTATAAACCAACGCCTTCAACAGAACATGGAATCCACGGTTTTATTCTATTAATAGAAACTTATGTGTTATAATGACATGTCATCATTTCTTTATTTTCCATTAATACACACTGTAATAATAGTGCATAATGTATGTCTCACATTAACTTGTGTTTTTAGTTTTTATGTCATTTCCAGCTTGTTTGTTCTTATGTGTTTGTTTACTGATTAAAAATTAATAAACCCATTATTAAAATAACACATAACAGTTGTAGCAAATAAACATACAGACGTTATCACCTGTTACAGATCTGTTACTGCCCTGGACCATCTGGACCTGATCCGGTTTCCGGGTCCATTCAGGTGTTAATTGTGGCCCTGGTTCTAGTGAATCCGTCTGTACCTGATCCTGTTTCCTGTGGCGCTCAAGTCGTGACCTGTGGTGCAACCGTGTGGTGGCGTGTTCTTCACAGCGCCACGGGGCCTGTTACAGTGTTAAAGAAGTGGGCGGGGCCAGGCTGTCCCAGGTCCTGTGGGCGGGCCTCCCCTCGCCCTCTGCCTGTGTTCTTAAGTGATAACAGCCACAGCCGATGTTCACGGCTCATTTCATTTCATTACGGTGTCCCGTCTGCCTCATCGCCTTGGTTCCCAGGCTCCCCTTTCATCTCCGCATGCAGCCAATCACTCATAGATGGCGAGCATAATGGAGGTGGAGGCGTCGGGGGGGGAGGGGTCTAATCCAAGGTTTGTGAAACCAATTTTCCGTGCTGTAAGAAGAATCCTCCAGAGAGAGAAAGCACTTGCAAACTAGACGTGAAAACTATGCATAATTCTGTGGCCGCTGCTGTGGTTCTGCTGCGGACTCTGAACCGGCCCATTACACTGTTTATCAGTAAATTGACTGTGATGCGTTCATCTCCATCCTGTTATTTGAGGATGCATGAAGACGCAGTGGAGATGCAGCCTCCTGATTCATAATTTAAGACTAACGGAAGAAAACCAAAGACAAACACAAAGGCTGATGTTCAGAACCAGCCCGGCCAGTAACCTTCACACTGGACTCCCACAATTCTCTGGGGCCGACAGCACCAGGTGTAGCCATGAAGGTCAGGTTCCTCCAGATGCTCGTGTGTGATCATTTGGAGGTGTCATTGAATGTCACCTGGTCGACCTGAACGAGTCCACCTCCAGAACCGGCTCAGAACTTCCAATCTGCAGACCCTGACCCTGGTCCACTCAGGTCCAGTCAGGTCCAGTCAGGTCCACATAAGTCCACTCAGGTCTAATCAGGTCCACTCAGGTTTAATGCATTGAAGGCAGATTGTTTTGCGTCTGTTACTGTAAATGTAGTTAAATAAAGGTTTACCATTTTCATTAATAGACGTTAGTTGAATTTTAATAAAGGTTTACTGTTCTCATTAATGGTTCTGTGATAAACTGTGGATGTGACGGCGATGGCGTCTGTGTTTCTGTTTCTTTGGACGAACATGACATCTCGTTCTCCTCCAATGATTCTCCTCATGTCTCCAAAACCACATGACACTTTAACACTTTAACACCCCGACTCCCCCCCGTCTCAGTGACTGAAGGAGACTTTGGTGCCGTTTTGCCGCCACTGACAGCCTCCACGCTTGGATGAACCTCAGACAGCGTCTCTTCACTCAGACATTTGACAGCGTTAAAGACCTCGACCTCAGCGGGAAACGACTGACTGATCATCTTCAACACATGGAACTGATTCACCACAGGTCCACAGAGGACTGACTCCAGAGGACACATCTGAGACCACGTCCATCTGAGACAGCATCCATCTGAGACTGTGTCCTGTGACCTGGTGATCTTTAACCTCTGTCAGTCCTGCACCTGGTGACCTTTGACCTCTGTCTGAATTCTATCTGTTCAATCTGTTCTCTAATCACGTCGTTCTTCCAGTCTTGGTTTTAATCTTACTCTGGATCTTCTTATTAGCCGACAATCATCAGATTTTAACTCCGTGGATTAAAATAAAATCACTGCTGTTCAAGGTTAAAGGAGACAATAGATTTTCTCTCCCGCAGTTCAATAAATGTCTTTATCCTGAACCTCATATTACCCAGCGTCCTCTGCAGCCGTCCAGACGCCTGTCACAGTGTTAATGCCTGTTTACCTTCAGTTTGGACAGAAAACTCTGCATTAATGGAGTTCACAAACTCAAAAAACTTCAACTCCTGTACTTGAACACAACTATCTGTACTTTACTATTACAGTCACTAAACAGGCTTTCGTTTGAATGAATGGAACATTAACACATAGAAAAGACAGTGAAGTCAGTGAATCCATCAGTGAAAATAACAGAAAAGATGACGTGATGATATATATTTTACATCATCACAAATGATGTAAAATATAAAAGATAAAAAATGACCATGAATCCTCATTGAAAAGGTCAAAGGTCATTTCCATCTTGTGGTTCTAAATGTTTTCCCAGTTCTCCAGTTGAAAATACAACGTGAGACGGCATTGATGTGTGTAACTTGTATTTACCATAATTCCCAAAGCACATGAAGGCAGCATGAGTTCAACCTGCTGAGCCCTGGTGCATTGTGGGAATCCCAGCCTCCTAATTGCTGTTAAACCGTGTGTTGATTATGGTTATCGCCCCGCCCTCGCCCATGCCATCTGATGGATAAATGAAGTGTACTTAGGCGTGGTTCCGAGGTCGAGGCTTCAGTTCTGATGGCGCATGAATGATGATCCAGGTCCAGAAACGTGGTTCTGGCCTGACTGATGCACTTAAACGGTGCAGAAGGCCGGGCCTCGCCGTTCGCCTCTGATTGTCAAAGCCTTGGCATTTCTCCAGGAGCCTCCACCCACTTTATAAATCACGGTGGTGTCGGAGTGGACCCGCCCACCGACCCCAGCCATTGGTCATTGTCAGCTGCAGCAGCCTCTCCATCCTCCTCCACCTCATCGCTCAAAACCTCCATCCATCCTGTAGGTAAGTGTCCTGATGGACTGAACTGAGACCAGCAGAACCTAAACCCACGGAACCACAACAAACTGGACTGGACCGGACTAGACTGAACTAGACTAGACTAGACTGGACTAGACTGAACCGAGACGAGCAGAACCTGAACCCACGGAACTGCAACACAAGCTGGACTGGACTAGACTGGGCTGGACTAAACTAAACTGAAGCAAAGTGGACTAGACTGGACCTGACTGAACCGAACTAAACTAAACTAAACTAAGCTGAACTAAACTGGACTGGACTGGACTGGACTGAAGAGCAGAGTCCAATCAGTAAAACGACAAATTAACTCAAACACACGTCCACAAAACAAGATGAAAACACATGCACGTAAAACACGTTTTATTCATTCATTCATTTATTTAACCCAGGTCCAGATCCTCCTGAGGTCTGTTCTGTCCTGGTCCACAGGTCATCAGTGGTTATTGGGTTCACCTGACTTGTTTCTCCTCCCCTGGCTTTGATTGGTCAGTGTTAGTCTTTACTGGAAGTTGGTCTTCCACCTCAGTGTTCTGTCCACGTGTCCACATCCACCCTTGTCTTTCCGCTTTCAATGGTTAGATTCTTAAATAAATCAACTGATAGTTTTAATATTCTTATGTGATCTCTTTGTCCTTCCTTTGGTCCTGGTCAAACACTGACCATGTTTCCATGACAATATAAAATCCATTAACTGCTAATATTCAGATCATTGTAATAATCAGATGTGATGTGTTTAGAGTCACTTCAGAAATAGGATAATCCATAAACCCTGGTTTAGACATTTCAGTCCATTACTGGATTTATTTCAGAGTTCATACGTACGTAGTGACGTAGAATACAACTTCCTGTTATTGTCGTCTACATCACTTCTGTTTTCTATAATTTTATAGTTTTTCCACATGTTCAGATGTAACAGAAGTAAATAAATCAGATTAACCTGTATACATGCAGGAAGACATGGGAGGCACTGGGGACAAATCCAGGTGCGTTAATCTGATTTATTATAATCTGATTAATGCTCTTATCTGATAAAACAGATCAGATTATACTGTTTACATGATCAATAATAATCAGACACTGATCAGAGTATTAGTGTGGATGGAAATAGGGTCAGTGTCATCAGTGTACATCTGTAGACCTACATCTTAAAATATATTCATGTAAACATATAAATGATGGGGCCTAAGACAGTATCCTGAGGTATTCCATTCTCAGTTTAATAAAATATAGATTTATAATCAATGATAATATGATAATTCCACTAATCAGATACTGATTGGGCGTGTAAATGGGGTCAGTGTAAACATCTGTTTCTACTGATTTAATGGTGAATATGATTAAAACAGTGTTGAGTCTCTAAAGTTATCGTCATTCTGGTTCTGATCCGGTCATTGGACAGTTTTTTGTTAATTCTAATATATTCAGCTGTAATTAATCCTTTTTTCTCCAAGTGCTTGCCCTCCATGGCGTTGGTGCCGCCCTCTGTGATGTCATCACTTTCGGACAGTCACATTCATCAGATGTAAAAGCTCCTGCTTGGTCGGGTCGGTTCGTGCAGCTGCTTCGTGAGTGGTTCTGATTCGCCGCCAGACGATAAGAGCCTTGGCGTCAAAGACCAAGTGAGATAAATGAGTGGAGATGGTCTGGAACTGGGCAACAGCTGGACAGAGGAACAGCAGCTCTGGAAACCTCCGATGGTGACAGACTGGAACACAACACACAAACAGGACACACAAACACAACGCACAAACACGACAGACAAACGTAACACACAAACAGGACACACAAACACAATGTACAAGCATGTAACACAATGATGTATAAATCCAGATGAATGAAAACCTGACGTCTATTGAGGCCACGATGGAGATGATACCATCCATTGTTTTATCATCTATCAAACCCTTTTGATAGCCATGTTACATTGGCGTCTCCTAATGCAACACGGCTATGAACGACGAGTTTCACGTAAATATATAAAAATCCATTGTGTATGTTCATCACCTCAACAACAACAAAAAGTTGAATTGGTCACATGACCGACAGAAATCAAACCAATTTGAAAGTCGGCCATTTTGGATTTTATGCAAACACAGACACACTGACTCTTGAAAATGCAGTTATGAAAATAAACAGAGTTTGTCAAATATAAAAAGTGCTGTGGTCATACAGTTAAAAATCTCTTTAAAGTCAATAAAATAGTTCTAGCAGCGTTTTAAAATGTGCATAATGTACATTCATTATGCTCTTTTTGTTCTCTTTTCATGTCTTTTTTCCACTTTCACATGCTCTAACTAAATAGGTGATCAATCATTCGACCCTCTGTTCTCTGTGAAACCCTCTGAAAGTGTCTAAATATTGGCCCAGATTTATGATAAAATACATGTTTATATGAGCAGATTTTCTGATTTGTGTCCAAAATAACAGAGTTCTAACATTTCTCTCCCAGTGAAACCTCTTCATTTTGGGCCGTAAACAGTGATGATAATCTGGTTCTTCTGGTTCTACCTACAAAAACAAAACTACAGCTTCATGATAATGAAACTTATCTGAATGAAATTACTGAAGAAAAACCCGGATGAACTGATTATTATTATTATCAACCATCTGCATCAGAACAACACAAGGAACCGTATTTGAGGTCGGAGTGAAAATAAATGAATAATTCCATGTAAAATGTAAATCTGAATGTGGATAAAAATGGAAAAAAAACACAGAAGTGTTTCCACTAATGACATTATTCAAATGATGTTTAGCATGAAAGATAAAAACATCCTCAGATTATTTTTTCTCTTTTCCGTCGTATATCTGTGGTTTTTATGTGATGATAAATTCATTAAATCAGACGATTATGAACCAGTTCATCTCAGTTTAATTCTTCTATCTCCTCATACAGATTGAAACCTGAACATGTCTCCACTTTATCTGCCATGTTTTGGTGTTGAACTTGTCACCTTGTCCATGTCATGCTCCAGGTGTCAGCATGTGCAGGTGTTAGTGTGTGCAGGTGTTAGTGTGTGCAGGTGTTAGTGTGTGCTGGTGCTAGTGTGTGCAGGTTAGTGTGTGCAGGTTAGCGTCTGCAGGTTAGTGTCTGCAGATGTTAGCGTCTGCAGGTTAGCTTCTGCAGGTGTTAGCGTGTGCAGGTTAGCGTCTGCAGGTGTTAGCGTGTGCAGGTTCGCGTCTGCAGGTGTTAGCGTGTGCAGGTTCACGTGCGGCGGTGGTACTGATGTGTGTCGTGGGTAAATAAAGGGGCCGGTCTCCTTGGGCTGTGAACAACAGCCTATTAATCATGAGGAGCAGAAGGTAATGGTGTCAGATATTTCAGAGAACGGGAAAGGTCAGCGTCAAGTTTGGAAGCAGCTGCTGTTAATGTCAGCTTCTCCAAACATGCCGCCGCCGCTGCCACCCGCTGGGTTTCCTCAAGTCCAATAAAAGCACCTGCTTCGTCGTCTCCGGTGGAAACTCCACTGTTTGACAGAATCATACTCAGAGAAGGTGCAGTTATTCTCTGCAGACCAACAAACAGACACTTCCACTGGTGGAATATGAGCATGAACACGACTGGTCCAGAGAAAAAAAATACAAATATACAGGATTAAAGCTCCGTATCCTGATGATCAGACACAAACGTCATCAGACCGAAACACTTGGATTCTCAGAGGACGTTGAACTACTGTCACTGTTCTGGAAATTTATAAATTCTAAATTAGTTTTCACACATAACAGTCCAGTCGACTCAGGTTAGAGTAGATTTGTAAAGTAATGGTAAATGTATGAAAGATGGACAAAATCCTTAAAGCCACATTAAACTTATTGTAGTGTCGACATAATTGAATTTATCAGATCCACTCATTTATATAAATTAAACTCAAATGTTTAGTTTGTTTGGTCTGAATTAGACTGGTTTGTTCTAGATTAGACTAGTTTGGTTTGGATTACACTGGTTTGGTCTGGATTAGACTGGTTTGGTTTGGATTACACTGGTTTGGTCTGGATTAGACTGGTTTGGTCTGGATTAGACTGGTTTGGTTTGGTTTGGATTACACTGGTTTGGTCTGGATTAGACTGGTTTGGTTTGGATTAGACTGGTTTGGTGTGGGTTGGTTCCACTGGGACATGTTGGATGTGGAACATGGTCATTGAACTATAACCCTTTAAATCAATAAACTGGTTTTCATGTGTTTTGCTGGGATTCTACGCACATCTGAACATAAATACATAACTCTGACACTGACAGATAATTGGATAAATAAACTCATCATTTTCATGGTTAAATCACCATTAACCTGTGAAAAAGGTGTAAAACTGTAAATAAAAACGATCATTTTGTTCAATGTCCATATTAATGTGGATTAGGGCTGAATTAAACCCATGCCCACTAAACAAACACTTCATCAGAGGAGGCTAAATTACCCATGAGCCCACGGGCCTGGCTCCAGATGCACCACATGGACGCCGTGCTGCCTTCACTGACCCACGTCAACTGCAGTGCAAATATAATTGGATTTGGTCACAGAATCAACATTGGGCGTGTAATTGTGGGGATTAAAGGCAGATAATCAGCTGATGTGGCTGATTATCACATTAGCGTCAGAGCAGATTAAAGCGACGGCGGTGGCGCTTCATCTGCAGACGTTAACGCATCATCTTCTATTAAACACACCGCCATCGCTGATGCTGATGGTTGGTCCTGTTAATATTCCTGTCACGCCGCCTCTCCAGATGTGACGCCCGCCGTGTCAGGATTAGCATATGAACCACCGCGCACATCTGAAAAAACATTTCCTGAAAATGTGACAACGCAACGCTGGCGGAGGTCGCCACAAAAGCCTCGCTGCCTGTAATAGATTACTGAGAGCTGACATTTAAGTGCCGGCGCTCGAATAGAGAGATCTCATTGGAAACGCACCAATCAGATGCCGGTACCGCAGACAGACATGCATTATTCATGGACCGCCTCCAAAACACAGATCAAGTGGCGGCGCGTCGACGTCGTGGGTAATGGCTCAAGTCAAGTAGCGGCGGCGGTGAAGAGGCGTTCATGTGACACCTGGGCAGGTCGCTGCATATTAATGACGGCGTTTCATCGCACGTGTCACCTCGGTGTCATCGACAGGCCGCTGTTTTTTTTCCAGTGGGTCATCGGAGGTCACGCGTTCGTTCATGGAGCGTTCAGCAGATGAAGGAGTGGCGCTAAATGGAAAAATAAATGTCACCGTGACGACAGGAGGCAACACCTGCTCACATCTGAAGATCAACAATCAAAACGCCACTTAACAGCGGCGGCAGACAGGGAGAGCCACTTCAGGGGTTCATCCAAAGACAGGACGGCAGCGGCGTCACCAGGAGCAACAACAACCGTCGAATATAAAATCTGAAATATCCAGGACGTGGACAGTCAGGGTTTAATGTTAACATGAAATGAACCTTAAAGCAACAAAACGTTCACAACAAACATTCAGAACTGATGAAAACCCTGCTGTTTCCTCCTGTTCAGTCACTTCCATTAATGTACTGTACAATAACCCTGTAAATGTGAATTATCTGCAAGAATCTTCTGTTCTGCAATAACAATGTAATGTTAATTCAGTATTTATCAAAATATAAATGCATTATTTTTATTGATTCAATACCTTTAGTTCTATTGTTATTTTACTTTTTAGTTTTTATAGTTTTCGCAATTTTATATTCGCTCCATTAAATCAAGGACAGTTTTTCTGTCGGAGTTAGAGGTTTTTCTGAATTCTGGGTAAATGATAAAAGCACCTACAATGATATTTGATCTAAAGGTCAGAATCATGGACCTGAAGAACCCCAGACCCGGCCCCTGAACTGGATCTGACCTGGGTCTTTCTGCTGTTTGAAAGTGAATCGGTCTTTAATTTCTTTGGGTTCTGTGTTGTTGGTTGATCCAGACCAAACCTCCACGGGCTGGGAGGTGTAATAACACACATTTATCACTGTTTCCAGACTCTTTATAGACAAAGCGATTAGCGCTGATGAACACAGATGAATCCATAATGAATAGAAGTGTTTGGTGGTGGTGGATTGGCTGCAGAGTCGTCTGTGCACATGTTTATGAGGAGTCTTTGTCCTCGGTGCAGATGAGCGGGAGGATCGTCCGCCTGGCCTACATGGAAATAAAAGCCCCTCAGCGCCTTCATCCATATTCATGAGTCGACTGTTGACAGAGTAAGAGGCTCTGACACAGTTAACGTTGACACTGAGGAGCAGCCCAATGCTGAGCAACGCAACAAACCTCTTTATTATCCCAGCGCTGCGCACCGTAAACCCCCATCAGAGGAACACGCCACCGCCGCGTTGGGTCGTCCTGGCTGTAGTTCTGGACCAGTTTGTGTTTTACGGCGCCGTGGTCCGTCCGCCGCTGCCTCAGGTTTATGTGGCGCCGCATGACACCCATAAACATAGATGATGTTTTTACTGTCGACTCTTTGGAGGAAACATCGTCTCGGGAGCGACAAACCTCTGACATGACGTCATTTCATCGAGTCCCAGATTCGTCCACGTCCAGAATATGGACAGAACCAACACCCTGAAAATATTAAAACACATCATTTCAATCAGAATCAGAGTAAAAACACAACAACGCCATTATCCCCCCTCACAAATGAACCAATAGCCCTCTGGTATCGGGGTGAGCATATTATGCACACTTTACACTTCATGTTATAAAAGGTCATAATATTATATTATATGAGATAATAAGTGTTGACACAGATAGTTAATGAAATACAATAGTAAACAGACAGGTGAATTACACAACAGTGACACATAACAAACATAAAAGAGGTTCATCGTTAATAACCTTGTTCTATTTTTATCAAAAATATCCTGTTTTTACCTCTTTTTTTAATTGCATGACATTTAACCTCCCAGTATCTAGGTGAGCATATTATGCACACTTTACATTTATTTTTTTCATGTTTCTTTTCATTTTAAAAATATTTAACTAGAAGATGTGGTTAAAATATATGCAAATATTTGTGCATAGTTTGTAACAGATTGATGCTGTTGGACATAAGTTTGTGTTTACTGTGATAACCATCATTAAGGTTATTGCCTTCAACCTTCTAGTGTCCAGGTGAGCGTATTATCCACACTTTACAATTCATGTTATTAAAGGTCATATTATTTTTCCCACTTTTTTTTTAGGTCAGAATTCAAACATTGTTCATTTTTACATGATTTTTAAAATTCTGACCTGTCCAATAAAATCATCACATTGTAAACAATGTTATATTCCTACACTAACACCCTTCTACCAAGTAAGTACAAAATGTACAGACACATTTTAGCATTTAACATTTGACCTAGCACAAAAAATTATAATGTATATTAACTAATGTTGGTGTTAATCATTAACATATGACAGGATGAAAAAAAAAAAAATAACTAATCCAATTTTTATGTAGAATATTGGAAAAACATTAAAAACATGCCATGTTTCCTTCATATTTTTCATTAATGTATTGACTTTTATTCATTCTGTTCATTATTTTGTTAATTTTTTTCTTTATTCTCTTCATTATTTTCTTAATTTTTGCTCATTTTGATGATTATTTCCCCGTTTTTTCATTGTTTCATGCATTTCCTTTAAAATTCTCTTCTTTTGTTCATTGTTTTATTTATCTTTGTTATTTTGTTATTTTATTATTTTATTTTCTTCACTTTTGTTCAGTTTCATGATTGTTCTCTTCATTTTAGATAATTTGACCAAACACAAAAAATAATAATGCATATTTTCTAATGTTGCTGTTAATCATTGACATATGTCGGGCTGCAAAAATCAAAAAATTACTAGTCCAATTTTTATGTAGCATATTGGAAATTTAAAAAATGTGTTTTTTACATCAAAAAATATGGTTGTTTCCATTACAAACATGACATTTAAAGGGTTACAAATATGACAACTATTGAGTATTTGTTATTTTTGTTTATGGCTCAAGTGTTTATGGCTACAGACTGTATAAAAATATTTTGACATCACTAAGGTGCTGTCTAGATTATGTGCTTTAGGTGATTAAAGGACTTCTATGATACCAAAGGGTTAAACAGTGAAAACGTCATTTATTTTTGCAATAATGAGTCTTTTAGGTGTAAACTCTCTTTGTGTTTGTTCTTGTGTGGTTCAACTTGGACGTGGACTCGTTGGTGGTGTCCAATCCCACTTGGTCTAAAAGTATTTATATGTGAGTGGCGCTATCGCAGCCTGGCCGCAGCACCGTCCCTTATGGGAGGGGCCTCCATCCTCTCCAACATTAACATATTGCAGGTGCTTCTATCAGATTAGAGATGTCCTCCGGTAGCCAAAATACACATTAATCCTGTAATGAGCCACCGGGCTGCGGCGGACGCCATTACCGGTCAGGTGACTTGCGGCGAGGGGGCGGTTATCGGTGCCGTGACTGCCTAATGACTTTTTAAGCTTCTCTGCAGAGACAATAGCTCTCATTAATCCAATTCAGAGGCACTTGTGCAGTTTTCAGGCTGTGCTGGAATCCACCACAGATGGACCACGACACCCTCCTGACTGATGGAGAACCTGCTCCCAACAACTACAGCTCCCAGGAGGCCGAGCGGCGCAGACGCAGGCAAAGAATACACAGACAGACGGTGTTGGAAGATGAAGGTCTGGGTTTGACTGTGGTTCTTCTGCAGAGGCTGAGGTTATAACGACGGTTTGGAGATGAAAAAAGATTATTCTTAATGATTATATATTAAAAGAATGACTTATAAACCCTAAAAGACCCCAAACCATCTACTGATGTAACTGTTTAATACCTGTTGATCCACTAATCCTATCAATACATGTAAATAATTGGTGTAAA
>JAPQRQ010000028.1:21250438-21268940 GCA_037367365.1 Apogon talboti | reverse complement strand
TCGATTATCACCATCAACAACATTAAGGACACTTTATGGAAAGTAAACTATCGCTTTCTTTCTTTCTTTCTTTCTTTATGTTTTTATGTTTGTGTGCGTGACCTCTGTTAAACGCTCACCGGGAATCTGTGCCTCCCAGTGTTGACCCCTCTTCCTCTGTCGGCTCCTCTCCCTGCACAGCCCATAATAATCGCAATACTTCTTAAAAATTGTTTTGCACTCCTCTGTGTCGGAGGGTAATCTCGCTCTTTTGTCGCTGAGCTATATTTCTGCTGTGTGTTGTCGGATAATGTGAGGATGGGATGAAAGGTAATCTGCGTGCAGAATTCCTAAAGCTCCCTTATCCTTGTTGAATTTCTCAAGAATTCCACCTTTGCCCTCGGGTTTCCCTGAAATAAATTACTTCAAGGGTGAGGTACCTTCACGCACCACCATTTGGGTCACGGTTTTCCTGCTGGCTTTTTTTTTTTTTTTTTTTTTTTAATGCAGTCAAGTTTTATTTTTATATCTTAAGGCTGCATCTCCCCCTGCGTATTTCACATGCACTTGACGAGTAAGATTTTTTTTTCTGCAAACTTTCATGTAATATTTCACATGGTACAACGTTGTTAATTTAGGTGCACGCCGCTGACATAAGGTGACACAGCAGAATAAGCTGCTTCTTTTTTAAGCTTAGCCAACTGTCAGTCAAAACTCCTTCTAATAAAACATCCCCCTTGTTTTCTTTTTTTCTGCTTAGTTTACTCTGTGTTTCGGCTCAGCTGTTGATTGCTCTACACTGGGCTTCCTTTCATAGTGGTTCCTGAAAAAATACACATGTAGCTGAAAATCTGTTTCCCTTGATCCCGCTTCTGGTACTTAAAGTTTGGTTTTTTGGTGTACTACAAAATTACAGTGTTTGCACTGTGGAACCACGAGGGTTTGAGTGCTAATGGATTTATAATCTCCGTCTCTGGGACCATCCAAAGTAATTAGCACATAGGCTCTAAAGAAATGATGGTTAGTGAGCAATAAAGCCATTGCCCATAGCATAAACTGACAGTCTTTCTAACTTAACTCCAACCTCAAGCCTAATTGGGAAAGTCATTGCAGTTATTGTCCTCAATTATAGTCTGGGATGCAAAAAACCCTGGAAAGAGGCTTTCATTTATCACGTCTGAAACTGAACGATCTCAAATCTCTGGAGACGCTTGGCCATATTAAAAGCAAGGAGAATATAAACAATAATATCTGCATGCTAATTTACGCTGTAGGGCAAAGTAATTTTGTACTTAAAACTAAAGCACTTTCAGGGCAAAAAGGAAACCATAAAATCATTCTTTATAATGAACAGCTAACATAAACATGATCAGACTAAATAAATAATACATAGAATGTAAAGTTGGAGGTTACTAAGAATACACAGTCTGTTATCTGCATGTGCTGATATGTAAACTTTTCCTGTTTTTTTTCCAGATACTTGGAAGTTTCCAGTAATAATTAATAGCCATGCTATTTTTTTTTTTTGACTAGTGTTGTCTGTTAAATGCCTCGGTCTTAAATGCCGTAGCCTATGGGCTCAACGTTATTTCTACTATTTCTCACGAATGGGCTTTCCATTAAGAGCGATTAGATTATGTCTATTGAAAGTTGCTGATCCATAGAAAAAAAGCCAGCGGATAAAAGGCGATTTCAAGTGACCTTCTCGTCCCTTTCACACCAATCTGAGCCCCCAGAATAATTTGGGGATCAGATTTGGACAAAAAAAAACGAAGCACCCCCACACACCCCTCACCCCTCCTTTCTCCCCAACACGCAACCACTCAACGCAACAAAACCTCCAATTCAACCACGAGAATGAGTTAGATTTTTTTGTAAATTAGGACTAACATAATTATGATAGTGTTAGTATTTGTTCTCCAACGCAGTTAGTGCGCAAAAATAATGTTTTTCCCCCCTCTATCTCTTATTTTTCCAAAGTGCCATTTTTTCTAAGTAGGTTCTAGAGATGTTCTGAAAAGTTGATCTAACTTTTCTCTAGGACCTGGTTTATCACTTGGAACCACGTCCAAAGTCTGTAATGTTTTTTTTTTATTTGTTTTTGAGCTCTGTTAAAAAAGGACCATCACCTACTTTTCTGCACTGCATTTCATATGACAGAGGTGAACCCTGTCTGTAGTCGGTCATAGATCTGTGCATCTGCATCTATAGTATTTATTTTAACTCGCATAAGAAACACAGTAAAGGTGAGTAAAATTATGACAGAAACCACAAATCACTATCTACTTTTGCAAAGTGCGTGCATGCACATTGTCAGCGGCGCACTAACGTAACCCAATTTATTATTTATGATGATAACTTTGGTGACAAACTTCCCCGTGTAACACATCAGTGCAGTCATACAAGCATGAACTTATTTAGGATGCGTTGAGTTATTGCGTCTTATTCCATGTCTGATGATCAGTGTGTGTTGCTCAAGCAGTCACAACGGGGAGACGTGTAATGATGCTCACAGTTCAGTGCTTGTGAACACGTAAATCACTTTATTAGTTTATGTTGCTGAGTGATTTTAATTTTGCTGACAGATGTTTTTTTAGAGCATCAGCTGCATGTGGCTGTCCAGCCCGGTGTCCAGAAACGTAACACTCATGTGCACACAAGAGGCGTCTCAAGCCATGGCCCCCTGGAAAAACGAATGAGCCCTTTAAGCCCATACAGAGCCGTATTGACTAAGTAGTGGAGTTATAACCTTGATGTGATTACGCACAATCAATAATAAAACAGGACCATTACCATTTCTAAATTTCTGCATAGTTTGCATCGTTGTGAACGCTCCAAGACGCGTCCTTCTAGTCATCTGCTGTTTTATTGGAGGGGGGGCCTTGCACTCATGACCTCAGTGTTTTCCCAAATGATTGTGCTGCTTGTTGGTTTCAGCTGCATTAAAGCTGCGTTTCGTGCGCCTCGTAAGCTCTTACTGTATCTAAGTGCTTGCATCATAATAGATTTAGCAAATGTCTCATGTGTTTTAGGGATATCTCTATAAATACTTGATAAATTTTTATTATGTGATAAAATTATCACACAGTGGAAATTCACACAATAGTAAGAGATACAGACATGTGTATTTGAGGATAATTCATTTTTGATTAAAACAAACCAGAGAAAATGAACCTTAAATTTTCAAGACAGGGAATCATCAATTGCAAAGAAAAGAGAATCACAGGATTATGTGGGATATAAAACGACAATGGATGTATTTACGCATTTTATATAAGCCATAATGCGCAAATACATCCAATATGTTCGAGACATGTTTAGAATTATGTGATTAAGCAATTTTCTGCGCGTTTACGATAGGTTATTGATCATAAAGATGTCTATCGTTTCTTGTTTAAATAAGAAAAGATTGAAAACAGATGTAAAGGGGGAAAAATAACACTTAGTAGGGCGCGCTTACGTGTAAAATCCAAACTTACCCAAACATGTGAAGTTAAATGTCATAATATAGTTGTATTTTACAAAGACGTAAATGAGCACTTTGTCCTGGAGTGTCCTGGCCTACATTGCTACATCATTTATTTAATATCACTTTACGTTACAATCCCCTACCGTCACTACTGATGCTTTGGTCAGTTTTACACTTTGTCATCTTATATTTGCAAATGTTTGGAAAAGTTAGGGCAATTTCCTGAAAGTATCCTCGTGTTATGTATAATGCAGCCTCCGAGTTTATTAGATTTGCGCGAATCTTTGATATTTGCATCTGACAGAGGAGCCTCGTGGCTAAAATGGCACTTAGAAAACAGAGTAAAAGATGGGCTACGGCTGCTCTCCTTGATCAGCCTTTTAATCCGGTGACACTATCGCTGAAACAAACAGCCTGCTATCGATCTTTTCATTATGTGTTCAAACAACAAATAGCCTTGCAGGTGAGGTGAACGGGACGTGCAAAAAAAAAAAAAAAGAAAGAAAGAAAAAAAATCCCATGCCCAGCGGAACAAGCAGCCTGTAATAACATTACTACTATCTGATGTGCAAAATCACTGAGGACAGACGCAAAGCGCACACACGTCTCTCGACTATCGGCGATAATTTGGAGAAAAGAAGCGAATGTGCGTGAGTTAAAAAGTTGTGAGTGTGCCACGGGTCGCTGCGTGGTTACAAGTTAACGGTCATGTGGCGTGTCACAGAGATTTAAGCTTTGCGTCTGGAGCCACGCGTGTTTTAGCGCACTATAAGTTATAAAAAAAATGTTGCACTTGCCTGATCGGTTGCCTGTTTTATCCAGGTGGAAATCCGCTCCTCTACTAGTAACCGCCGCCGCTGGTGCTTCTTCTTTTAATGTCCTGCTGTCCACTTTCTCCTTTTTCTCTCGCCGTTTCCCAGCTTTCTATTAGAGCCTCTACTCTGCTCCCATTCGCTGTCCCTCTCACTCTCCTCTTCTCTTCTCCCGTGGAGCCCCTTTCCAATCTGTGGAGTTAAATCTTAATGATACACTTACAGAAAAAATTCTTTGTCCGATTTAATCTTATTGGTTTCACCTTTTCAAAGAGCTGGAGACATGGCCGTGGAGTTTCAGTGGAGTGTCCGAGACAGGGACGCGAGAGAGAGCTCTCTTGTTGAATACTTAAAAACAACCCATCCCTCCTATGCGTTTCCAAAGGGGGCACTTGCATATTTACGCTCCATTATATCTGATAATGTCTCTGTGTGCTTAAAAGCTTTGTACAACTACTTACATTTATTTTTATTAAATCCTAATCTTATGTATCAGGAGTTGTTATTCATTTTCAACACGGTCTATTACCATGTTTTTGGAAAAGATTTACGCACATTGTTTTTACCTTGAGTTTCCATCTTAATCCAGGAACAAAAAACTGCTGTCCTATGTCTGATATTATTTTTATTTTGTTGTGTAACTTCTGGTTATTTATTGTTTAAAAGTTCTCTCCCCCCCCTATAGAACATAGTATTAATACCGAAAAATTGTCTTTTCATAAAGAAATACGGCACAAGAGAAAACTTAACAACACACCGAGGCTTTTTTGAGCGTAAATTTTAAAACTTTGTTAAGTTTTAAAATGGTACGTTTGATGACTTGTACATTCATTATTATGAGGTTGTAATTGTACAATGTACGCTAGATGGCAGCGCGATCCAGACATTTTTGAGTTGGAGATGTGGTAAGCCTGCAGACACACAGATACAAAAAGCCGGAATCCCCATGCAAATTCCCAGCAACTTCACATGATTTTGAATTACTGTCATTATTAAGACATAATGTGACACCAGCTCAGTGATTGTGGAGACTGTAGGACCTCGGTAATTATTGAATATTGGTGATTGCTCCGTCTAATTTTAGAGATTTTCGGCCGCTGGCACGGCATCTCGCTCGTTTAACACACTGTATATTATTCGTCGCTCTCCCCATTGACATTTTACTCTCTTTTATAAGCTTGTGTAAAATAATTGTAAGTTTTTATCACTGAGTCTATCGATAACAGACATGGATGTACCGCAATGCGCATGGCAAAGACACAACAACGTGTGAAAATATGAACCCGCTCCAGACCAGCAATGACATGTGTTAATTTTATATTAAAAATGCCAGTCCGAGACACACCATTTTCAAACTTTGGGGAATTTCTGAGCAAGCGTCTGTCTTTCGCCGCTGCGCTCAGTTTTTGGTTTATTTGTCGTGCGTAAAAGCTTTGTTCCCCCCTTGCTTTTACCCCGCTTTTTCTCCTATTCTATCCAGGGTTTCTTCCTCTTTTTGGTGACAATAGACGGCCCATACTAATCAGGTTTCAAAGTAAATAGCAGCGCGGGGCGAGCTCAATGTAAATTGTGCCTGTCAGAGCCCCCCAACCCTCCAGTCGCGGATGGCAACACTGCAAAAAATATCCACGCTCGAGCATCAGTCAGTCCGGTGCTGAGTCCTGAAGTCTTGGATTTACCAAAACACTGGACTGAATCGTCTATTAGAGCGAGATGCTACCACTCGTACTCGATACAAATCGACCCATCAATGTAAATTTTATTACATCGGCTGTGCATTTGGAGGGAATCTCCCGACGCGCGCGGCTCAACGTTCGCATCGCGTAAAACGTTGAAACCGGTCGAAATTTCATTAGATGTAAGTTGGAATCTGTAAAGCGCGTCGGGGTTTTTTCTCAGTGTTTTCTACAGGAAAAATATATAACATTTTAAGATTGGAACACGAGACCAAGTGACTTATTGAGATGGACATTTTTTGCAGTGAATGAACGGAGGGGGACTCTAACCAATGGAGAGAAAGAGAGGGCTTGGCTATAACCTTAGCCTCCCATTTTCTCTCTCTCCCTATCCCCCCTCTCCTCCTCTCCTCCTCCTCTATGCAGGGCTCTGGCCAGTCAGTCGCCTTTGATTATCAGTCTCCAGCAGCCCCTCTCTTGGCTCCTTGACATGAGCACCATATAAGGCGCAGCGATCTCCATAGAAACGTGTCAGTTTCAATAGTAGTGTCAAAGTTCACTATATACAGACATTCGCGCAGATCCCCCGTTTCGGAAACATTGCTCTGCTGGTCCTCTCGTTTAAGCGCATTCATTTTTGGGTCTCTCCTTCTTCTTGCATATTCTATTAGTTGTTGGTGTTTTTCCTCTTCTTTTTTAATCTTTTCTCATCGTATCTCCATTCCTCCTGCTGGAGAGAGGTGAAACTATACATGGGCACTTCATTCGGCGACGTGGTTTTCTTTCGCTGCTGGGCGAGATGATGAGGTTTATTTAAGAATATAGATGTAAAAATCCAGCTCTTCAGTTTTTCCTCCCCTCCTATACGGCGAAGACGGGAGTGTAAAGGAGCAAGGGGAAGAAAAGAGAAAGGAATTTATCTCCGCAGCACTTTGGATCGCGTCTTTCCAGCAAAAGGTTTTTATACTCGTTCCTGCGTCCATGTGAATCGCTCCTATTTCCTTTGTGGCTATTTTATATCAAACTGCAATTTGTCACGTTTGGACTCGGGTTTTCCTACAAGATTAGGGATTCCTGAATGGCTGACTGCAATTTACCTTGGAACTGGCCTCCCGATACTTGCATATCCTGATCGGGTGCCTATTCAATCGCCTTCCTATTTTGAATGTATTGATCGCATTGTACTCCCCTTCTTACCCCATATGAGATTGCGTGCTCCGATTTGACTTTGCACTGTCCCGTCTTTTGAGATCTCATTTTTTTTCACCTCTACGCTTCATTCACACCGGCGATCATTTCGCTTTATAGCACTTTCCGGGGCCGAGATATGGCAATGGTAGTTAGCGTCTGGCGAGATCCGCAGGAAGACGTGGCCGGAGGACCTCCGAGCGGCCCCAACCCAGCAGCGCAGCCGGCGAGGGAGCAGCAGCAGGCGGCGTCGGCGGCGCCGCACACTCCGCAGACCCCCAGCCAGCCGGGACCCCCGTCCACACCGGGGACCGCCGGGGACAAGGGGAGTCAAAATTCAGGACAGAGTCAGCAGCATATTGAATGTGTCGTTTGCGGAGACAAATCGAGCGGCAAACACTATGGTCAGTTCACCTGCGAGGGATGCAAAAGTTTCTTCAAGAGGAGTGTACGGAGGAACTTAACATACTCATGTCGTGCCAATAGGAACTGTCCCATTGACCAGCACCACCGAAACCAGTGCCAATACTGTCGGCTGAAGAAGTGTTTAAAAGTGGGAATGCGGCGGGAAGGTGAATATATATTTTTAAAGCCCACTCATGATAACGCATCCTAGTAGCAGCCGAATAGGGCTGCCATGTTGCATTAAGGTCACAGCCTATATGGCTGGGCATACTGCAGTCTCCATCCATGTTTTTGAGGGATGTTTGCATGAATGATTAGTCTTTCTGCCTATGTGAGAAAGGGGTAAAAGGCCAGTGCAGCCACAGCAGCTAAGCCTCTGAATGCAGGTCGCCTCAACAAAGCGACTAGTCTGGCTCAAGCGTTTATTTTGTTTTTGTAGCGGTGTAAAATGAACCATGATCAAGCAGAGGCAATAGGTACAGCAGGCCTGTTTTACGCATATGTTTTAGAGCAGAAGAAGGGTAGTTTGTGTGACTGTGTGCCTCAACGTCTGAGTGTGTGTACGTGTGTGTGTATGTATGTATGGATGCACATTGTGCAAGTCTAATAGTCTAGTCCATAAGTATGTGCAGCTCGCTTATTTATAGTTCTTCAGTGTGGTTTGTTAGCTGTGTTTTTGAGTGTAAAATGAACACACTACAAACCCACGTCTCCCTCTAGCTCCACATGCTGACTAGACAGCTCAAACACACTGACTAATGCCGCTGAAGTTGTTCATGGCTCATTGTTTTGCATGCTGCCTCACAGGCCGTAAAACTTTCCTTTCTATTTCAAGTTTTTTTATTCTAATTTGTGCAAACATCCCTCATTTAAAATCTACTATTTCCAGTACTCATGTCAAGTCCTTGTGTAAAATACACCGCGGTGCATTAAGATTTTACTCTTAATATTTAACACCAGTCAAAATCCTTTTATTTCCAGCTGACCATTTGCTGTGGCCAAAATGTGCTAATGTGGTTGAATATATTTGTAATTATCAATTATATTTGTAATATGCTTGGCCACAATGCATTTGTATTAATCTAAACAAAAATCTACGCAAATAGTGTATTATGAGGAGGCAGTAGGCTGTAAGTCAGCACTTGCGCCTTAAAATACTCAGAATAATAAATTTTGTAATTTAGATTTGAGAAAATACTAAGAGAATATGTGCGTGTTTGCTGCATGAAAGTGACTGTCTTTTTTATTTTGCGTGCAGTCAATGTAGCTTCAATCCCTAAATACAAACGCAAACAGTGTTAAAGATGGGGGGCACTGCACATCTGTTTTGAATTGATGATAGGATAATTTGCTGTGGAATATTAGACTATAGTCCTACAAACATCATACATTGAATATGTGGTGAAAAGAGACATGGATTTTAATTTAATTGCATGCCGTTTCACTAAGCAGGATTATACTAGCTGCAGCTTGCTTGACAGTTGTTCTACTCATGAACAATGTTTATCAGTCCTGGATGCACATTTCCTCTTTTTCTCTTTCTTTTTGTCAGCGGTTCAGCGAGGACGAATGCCTCCAACCCAGCCCAACCCAGGCCAGTACGCGCTGACGAACGGGGACCCTCTGAATGGCCATTGCTATCTGTCCGGATACATCTCGTTATTGCTGCGGGCCGAGCCTTACCCGACTTCCCGGTACGGGAGCCAGTGCATGCAGCCCAACAATATCATGGGCATCGAGAACATCTGCGAGCTGGCTGCTCGTTTGCTCTTCAGCGCCGTGGAGTGGGCGAGAAACATCCCTTTCTTTCCCGACCTGCAGATCACCGACCAGGTGTCCCTTCTCAGGCTGACGTGGAGCGAGTTGTTTGTGCTTAACGCGGCCCAGTGCTCCATGCCTCTGCATGTGGCCCCTCTGCTCGCCGCGGCGGGCCTCCACGCCTCCCCGATGTCCGCGGACCGCGTCGTGGCTTTCATGGATCACATCCGGATCTTCCAGGAGCAAGTGGAGAAGCTTAAGACCCTGCATGTAGACTCGGCAGAGTACAGCTGCCTCAAGGCCATCGTACTTTTTACATCAGGTGGGTGTTGAACATGTCACATAGGAACATGTGTGTGATCAAACCAGGCCTCACTGCACTAATGTTACTGCCAAAGCGCTATGGTATCAATGATATTACTGTCAAGTAAAGACTGGTCACAAATCTGAGTTTACGAGATGTTTGTGTTGCCGATTGAATAGCTATTTTGTCAACAGCTTGCTACATATCCACTTACATGCATTCCCATGTCAGTTGTAGCCGCAGCATAAGACGTGTAAACAAATCCAGATTGAGAGCGCATCAAGTTTTTAAGTGCAACACTCAGTTGTATACTTTCTAAAATCACAACTAGTTTATAATTCTGTATCTGTTGATATTTTATGATTGTTGATTTTAAACTTTTCTGAATTGTTTGAGCCGAGGATGATATTGTAGTTTCGCGTACATAAATTTTGGAACAGGTGTCAAATAATTGAGCGTAAAGATGAAATAGTCCATCACATGGTGATATATGACAGCTGATGCGTTTATGGATGTTGGTGCAGGCTTTTATCCTTGTTTTGCGTGCACAAACACATGTCTTGGGGGGCAGGAAATAATCCTTAGCAGACTGAGATCAAAAAACTGATGAAAGTTGAGTCATATGTCAGTGCAACGCGTCTGTATCACAGAGAGCACTGCTATATAGACTGTGGATTTTTATTAGCTGACCTATTAATTTTCTTATTTAGAGTCGTTTTTTTGGCGCATGCTATGCTTTGAAAAGTCATCAGCAGCCATTTAAAAAAGTAACCTACATTGTTGGTAGCTTAACTGATGACTGACTGGGACAAGGTCCTAAAGGTCCTCATTTACTCTCTGTGCGTAATTTAGATGCTATTTTGGAAAAGACTGTGTATTTAGTGCCATTCGGCTATTACGTCAAGGGAATCTGGTAATGATGAAAAGAAGGGAAGGGAAAGTTTAAACTGACGTTCAGGCCCCAAAACTAGTTCTTAACTCACCTCAAAGTTTTGACCTCATTGTTTTCAGATTTGGATCGTGTAATATTTCTATAATATGGTTGTAAATTTTCTATAATTCAAGACGTTCGTGATAAAATAGTCACTTTTGCTTTAGTTTTGAGATTTATATTTATATTAAATTAATTGTCACTTCCAAAATTCCTAGAAAGCGTGAGGACCTCAGTTTATACATAGATGGTGTACACATATTCTGTTGTACATTTTAATAATTATTTATATTATTTACTCAATATCGCCTAGATCAATAATTATATTATATTATATTACATTATAATATATTATATTATATTATATTATATTGTATTATATTATATTATATTATATTTGTTGGTAAATTATGTTACAGAGTGTGTATGCTGTCACAATATGCAGTAGTAAATAAGAATTGAAATTTAGTTGAAGTGTTCACCAGACTTGCATATAACAACTTAAAGATTGTACTCTAAACTACTAAGTCACCCTCAGTACTCAGTTTAACCTTTCTAGCGAGTATGACATTAGACTTAATTTCATTCTACAGGATTTGCTAGTTTATTTATATTTTTCTTTCAGGTGTCATTATAGTAACTTTTCAGTTTAGGGATTTGGCAAAATTTTGCAACATACTGAAAACTGGTAGGTTTCAGTACAAATAAATGCTAGCTCATTTTAACCTTACTAAAGTGATATAGCAGCCTGTTAGATTCACTTGATTTACAATTACACACCACGTAAAGCACTGTAACCGTGTTTTCCTACTGAACGGCGCTTTGGTAATTCACCTTAGATTACCCAAAGAAAGTTATACACACACTGACATCCTCCGTGCTTCTAACAGATTATTTAGTTAGGTCAAAAGGATACCACTGGTGCTGGCTATAACATGTCATATGGCACTTTGCCAGGACCAGCGTGGACTGTTAATACCGTCAGTCTTGAAAGTATATGATTCGTAAATAATGATGACCAGGGTAAACTATTGGACTAAAATCCAACATCAGTGTTTTATGATAGCTCCTCGTCCACGGTGTGTGCGTTCACCCCACTAACCACCCACAGGAATAGTAGTTTGTGAATCTGGAAGCCATCTCCTTCCAACTCCCACTTTGACTGAGGTAGTGGGGTGCAGGGTTGCAGGCTGGCCTGTGGAGAACTATGGGGTGTCGTGGACGCACAGATCCAAACACAGACTGGCCTCCATCAAGTCCCCACATAGCACTTCTACAACATTTTACGCCTCGTATTTTCTTTTTAGAGACATTTCTAAATGTAATGAATTTCAGCCTCAGTGATTGCTTTAAAATTCTAAAGGGACACTCAGCGTTAATCCAGACAGATTTGCATACATGGAGCTCTGACCGGCCGGACTAAGGTCACAGTAAATCACCCCGAGATCTCAGCGTTGCCCCCGGGTTCATAAGGTTATTGTGTCTGGTCATAGTGAGTTATAGCTCTGAGAATCGCGAATAGGCTTAAAAGCCTCCCAGATACCCCAGTGCGGTGTTTAATGTATTAGTGCTTGAAAACTGAGGCTGCCTATCTTGTGTAGTTTCCATAAAAGCACAGCTGAAAACAGGATCTTTTGAGGATAGCGCAGACTCCATGTGGGACCATATCGTACATGTCAGCGGTTATGCAGTTTGCGTTTACAGCTGTACAACACGTATGCTTAGTGTGTGTGTGTATGAGTGTGTGTGTGCTTTAAACAGCCTAAAACACTGGGACACTCTAACAATGCTTTTGTCCCCAATAGAGTGTGGACTGCACAAGGCTGCATAACACACACACACACACACTCGTACACACGTTTACGCCAGTGTTGTTGCACTGGCTCCTTTTCTGACATTTTATATCTTTTCTGCGTGACTATTGACTTCACCTCCTGTAATAAATTTGATTGGTTCCAGCGTCCTGTCCTATAGGCTCCATCGAAAACAGGCCAAGAGTGGTCTATGGAGAGAAGAGCAGCGAAATGACTTAACAGCTTACTGCAGAGTAATTAGGTCACATTACATCCAGTGTAATTTCAGATTCATCAGTGCCGTTTATGTTTCCTTATACATGAATCCCCAGAGTTTAGACATGAAGAGCAGCGGCCTTTGGGCCTATACCCTACCTTTCGCCTTTGCTCCATTGCCCCATCACTTACGCACTACACACGCCTTTAGCACCATTCTCTTGACATTTAGCTCTATATTATTTGCTGTATGAACTGGCAGAGCTATCCTCCACTGGATTGTGCATCTCGTACTCCAGCAGTAAGCCCCTTGTTTATTCTGTATGACAGTCCCACTCGCTCAGTGTGATGTAGCATGTTTGGGCAGTGTGTTTGTTCATTCCACTTTGTCAATAACACGTAAAGGCTGATGTTGAATGATAACCGCAGTGCTTTTGCACAACGTAAATTGGGGATGGCAAAGTGTGTGCACTTGCCAAAGTAAGCCCAAGTGAGGTTAAAATTGTTATTTTGTGTCCGCATAGAAAAATATTAAGCAAACCGAATAGAAATGCAATCATATATTTACCTTTGAAATATTTAGAATGAAAAAAAATAAGATGTGGATTTAATATTACTGTATCTCTGATGTGTTTATGGTTGCTGAAAGCTTGGTGACTTGTGGGTGTGATTTATTTATTATTTTAATAATATTTTTAGTGAGCCGTTATTGTTTCACTTGTGTTTTATGTATACGTTTATCAGCCAAATCCTATCGGGAATGAAGACTTTTTTTTAAAGACACATTGTACCTTAGGGTTTAAAGAAGTGTGGAGTCTAACCAAAGTGTTTTGGTGTGTGTTTTATAGACGCTTGCGGCCTGTCAGACGCAGCTCACATCGAGAGCTTACAGGAGAAATCCCAGTGCGCCCTGGAGGAGTACGTGAGGAGCCAGTACCCGAACCAGCCCAGTCGATTTGGGAAGCTCCTGCTGCGGCTGCCCTCCCTGCGCACCGTCTCCTCCTCGGTAATCGAGCAGCTGTTCTTCGTCCGCTTGGTAGGTAAAACTCCTATTGAAACCCTCATCAGGGATATGCTATTATCCGGGAGCAGCTTCAACTGGCCTTACATGTCCATTCAATGATCCTTAAATGAAAGTGGAAAAAAGAGGGGGGAAAAAGGACCAAAATTCAACACCCCTCACCATATCCTCCTTCAAGAAGACTATATATAGGACCTTTTCTGAGAAACTTGGAAGACATTACTTTTTTTCTGTCTTCTGGGACTGAGATGGAATACATTATGTACAGAAAAATATTGGAACTGGACTTTACACCTGTGTAAATCCACCCTCATCTTCAAGAACAATACTCTTCATTTTGTAAAATACTAGTCTTTATTTTCCTTTTTTGTAAAAAACAAAAAAATACAAATAAAATGAAAAACATCATATGCGCAGTAAGAAAAAAAGAATCAAGACTTAGCGGGAAAATAATGTTTCCAAGCAATTATAAGAATTGTCCTGTGTCTATGTACCTCTCTGTTTTGTATTTTTTCTGGTTCTAAACCAGGCTTTCTGTGATTCTATACTAATAATTTTTTGATATAACCTTTTGCTTCTTATAATGAGTGCGATATATGTTGTCGAAGCTATGTTCTCCAAGAATTAAAATTGAAGTGAGAATTTAAAAACAGAAAAATAAAGAAATTTAGACAAATAAGAAACAGTCTAATCGCTATGACAATATCACCACTGATGGTTGAACTTTTTTCCCAATTGATACGATGGACCTGCAACAGCAGCAAACTGACCTCCAGGACATTTTTACTGAAAGGACGTCTGGGGCGCCTTTCCCCGGGCCATGAGTGCGTGTGGAGTCGATCATCAGTCAAAGAGGAGAGACATGAAAATCAAAAGCACTTTTAATATATCATTTCAAATACATTTTGTTTGTTTCGTCTTGAAAATTTTCATTGTTTCTTGAATTTTATTGGTTGTTGCCTTCAATTTGCTTACTTCATGATGCAGCTTTTTGCAGAAGGGTCGGTTGATGAAGTTGTGTGATGGTGACTGTACTATTAAAAAAAGAAATAGGCAACGATGTCTCATTCTCAAGCATTTTCCTGGAAGCAATGTCAAGACACTCAGGCTGATTCTGAAGGAGTCTGTGCACTTCTTGGTTTTACATGAAAAGCGAAAACGCAGCCTACACTAAATGAGTCAGTATTCTTCTGCTTTTCCTCATTATAAAACAGAATTTTGGGTGAAAAAAAAAAGAAAAAAAAACAACGTTGGTCTCCGTTACACCTACCAATGAAAACGATGTGATACACGGGATTAAGTGTGGTAATTACAGAATTTGTTCATAATATACACTTTAACAGACCCACTGCCATTATATGTGAACACAAAGGGGGAGAATGCTATACGTGAGGAGCTACAGCACTGAGCCCTCTGCCAGCCTGTCAGCATATTAATGTTTAATATTTTTCCCAGACAGCAAGGAAAACCTGCGCACCTCACAGAGCCACCTCTGTCCCACCTCCCGTGGCTTAATCAAGGTGATTCTCCGCAAACCAAACAATATTCCTCTCTCCCCAGTTCTAAAAACTCTGCCTTGATCGTGCATGCCTCAATATTGATGTGGGCGTCATTTGGCAAAAGGGTTAGGTCCCGCTGCAAAGCTGCTGTGATATGCGTGATCAATCTGGAAAATGTATTTTACAGCATGTAAGCCAGTCGATAGGAACACCGAGTGTGATGCATTGTGTGGGAATAGAGAGGAGGAAGAAGAAGAGAGAGAGAGAGAGAAAGAGGGAGGGAGGGAAGACTGAAGGCAGTGCGGAAACAAATGAGAAGGAAAAGCGTGCGAGAGGGAAGGCAGTGTGCGTGCGAGGGTAGAAAGAGACAGAAAGAGATGTGGCCTTGGTTTGCCTGATGCATTCAGAATGTAATGAGTACATCGATAAGTCCTCAATGTGTTAGATGGGTTACATGGAGTTTCTGTCCTTGCACTGGTCTGTCAGCATGTGCGCACCCTGTTTTTGTCTCCATATATATATACTTCACAAATGACACAGGAAGAACAGTTATGGACCTGGAGATGTACCCTCACTGTCATTACTGCATTACACTCACACCTCCAGTGATAAAATGTGATAAAATGGAAGGCGTTATGAAGAAGAAAATGGGGTTTTGGTGTGACAATTATTAAATTTTCCTGTTAGTCCCCCCCATCTTCATCATCAGATGTGTTGCTTGTGTGCCATATTTCCCACATCTTCATCTGCTGACTGGCAGTGATGAGGTGGACAGGCGGACAGGAGCTGAACTGCATGCAGCACGTTGCAATGTCTGAATTTAATATCGCCATATTTGTTATCTGCCTTATAGGACTGGGGGATGGGTATTTGTGCCTGTGGTTTATTTGTTCGCATTGCATGTCTCGTTCAAAGGCTATAATATTAAAGTATTAATTAGTTCGCGCCTTTCCGTGCTGGAATGCTATAGGTTGTGCTTTAGGTTGTCCTCAGATGCTCTCTCACAGGAATACAGTTTTTATTCTTATGATTAATGTCTGTTCAGACATATTGTATCCATTAGCTTCAAATCGACCTGTGTGTAGAACTGGGTCAGTTGTCAGCCTCTTTATTGTTTCCTAAACTAATGCACAGACATCTAAATGTGATATTTTTTTTCCAGATGAGGTCGTTGTCTCCTTATTGACGGTATGATTTTACACAAGCTGTAGGTCATGTTATGTATAAGATGCAGAAACACGAACTGATGATGCCATTCCTTTCTGGTTTACATTACATGCAGACTATGGCGAATTTAAGCCAGAAATAACAACAGACACAGATAAACAACCATCCCTAAAGCGCAGCCTTAAAAACAGATATTTACTGACTCACTGCTTATTTTGCATGTTTGTCTATAACTTGTGTTTTTGACATAATCCTGAAGATCGTTTCCTGGACGGCGACAACGACTGTCTGAGAAGAATACGTGTTTGTTGTTGAAAAATGAATGAACATGGCTTGACTATGGCCATCACAACAGCTCAGGTCGTTTTTGTTTTGTGTAGCTCTAGACTAAATTGTTTGCTGTGTTATTAAACGCAGCTTTGAGCTGGTTGTCTCCACATAATGTATTCTAAATCCCTCCAGAGTAACTATCTTTTATCCTCTCGCTGAGAGCATTCTGTTATACAATTGTTACACTACAGGCTATATAAAGCAATAGTTCAAAAACAGATGAAATGGTGGCATGTGTTCCTAATTAATGTTTCTGTAAAAGAAATACAAGCAAAACTCTAGGATTCGAGGAAACGTGATATTTAGTGTTCAGGCTGTAGATCATTTTTGACTCTGCTGCTTTGATAGGATCTAAAATTGGAATATTATGCAACACTTTAAATATTACATTAATAACATCTCACTATCAGTTATATTTTCATTATAATTCAGTCAGACATTCATCATCATATTTCTTGTCACCTTATGCGATGACAACAATATCACTGCTTCTGTGTAATTAAATAAAAAAAGAATTTCAAAAAAGTAGTAATTGCTCTACCAAAAAATTAAATGTACTGTCACACTGGGCTATAACTGCGGTGGGTAAGGGAGATTGATATGTGGCACGCTATAGGCCCCATTTGTGTGTCTGTAATTTCGGAAACTCCGGTTACCAAAGTGTTACTACGAAATGAGTTAAATAACCATTTACCTTTGTCTGGTTTCATTCATCAAACCACAAGTGGAGGACTCCTAACACGGGGGGCTATTTGTTTGCTTTACACAAGCAGCTGGGTGCGATTTCACGTTTGAGATATCTGTCTGAAAGCGAAACATTTATTATCCTAAGTTGTCAGGGAACCTATTTCTCCAAAACCCTCAATGCAAGCCAATGGTTTTATGCAGCGATGGAAATGTCCTATTGGCGTTACACGTCACTTCATTTCACTTATAGTAGCCTGGTTTTCTCCGTCACATTTGACAAATACCGTTGTTTGAGACAATAACAATTTTCAAATAGCGGCTCCGTGTGTGAACGGGGGGCCCTGTGAAGTATGACATGGCTTATTTCTCATATTGTCTTGTGCGTAAAGATGATGACAACACAGGACAACAAGTGCTTTTGCCGTGTCTACCTCATGTACCTCGTCCAGCAGCTTGGAACACGGCTGTGAACGGCACAGTGAGGACAAATGTCCAAAATTAAATAGAATCCCAGGAGACATTTGCGCTGTACCTCAGCAGACTACAGACTTTCCTGTTGTATTGACTGTACACACTCAATTGAGAGGCATCTTATGATTACAGTGTGTTGTCCCGAGATCTGTCCGCGGAGCTCATAGGCAACCTTAAAGCCAATGGATCCAATCCAGCCCTACGGGGCATAAAATATCCCTGGTTGTGAATGTAACATAAGGGGACGCCTCCCTGCGCCCGTGCGCGTCTCTCCCTGTTTGTATGTGCCTGCGCATACGCAACTTTGTCATCATTATCATAATTGTGTGTAGGCAGCGGTCGGATTTTATATATGTGTGAGGTCTTTCGGTGTATATGTGTGCGTCTGCGGGCTCGTTCCTTGCAAGCCCGTGCGTAAGCGTGTATTTACGTACGCGTGTGTGCGCGCGCTACTGGTCGAAAGAGAGAGAGAGAGAGAGAGAGAGAGAGAGAGAGAGAGAGAGAGGCGGTTGTGGGAAAGCCCGGATCGCTGTGTAAGCGGATCCCTTTGTGTTGATTTAGGAAGACGTTTGCTGTATATAACGTTCAAGGCTGATAATATCATTGCCTGGCCAGATAAATAAAGCATTGGCCAAAACCATCGGGTCAGCTATCGATCCGCTTTCTACCCGAGAGAGAGAGAGAGAGAGGGAGAGAGGGAGGGAGGGAGGGAGGGAGAGGGAGGGGGTGAACAGGCGGAGGAGAGGGGGACTGAGAAAGAGAGGGGAGAAAGGGAGAGAGACCTCACTCATTAGCA
>JAPQRQ010000028.1:21234883-21245708 GCA_037367365.1 Apogon talboti | reverse complement strand
GGCGGCATGAGATTGCCAAAGAGGCTTATTTGAAAGCGGGCGTATATTTGAGGGAAGGGATTGAAAAGAAGAGGACCACAAAGCTCGTCATACTTCAAATACGCCGCGTCACATCTTCACTCTCTCCTCTCCACCCGGACTGGTATATGTGAGGAAGGTGGGCTCAGTGTTATGCAGGAGCTTACATACAGCAGATAATAAATCATGTGGACCACAAAGTGGATCATAGAGGTTTAGGTGTAAAAGCAGCGCTTCCAAGACTCTTCTTAGTGGTTCCCTTTAATTTGTACAAATAAAACCCAAACAAGGAGGCTAGTGTGGTTGTCAGAAAGTTTCTTTAATGTTGATGATGTGGAGCACTTCATGTAATCTCACTGGGCTGTTTACAGCACCGTAATGCTGACAGAGATTGAAATGGAATCTAAAATGATTCTGGATAGGGCTTTCCTATATATCAAGCCTGCAATTTTCTGATTACAAAGCTATATGTTACGATTTTGGTAACAGTGTAGAACGTCAAGGAATTACTTCTAAGGAAAAAATGAAGAGAAAAAAAACGGTTTAAGTGTAAATGCTCCAGGCCTGTACTGGAAAACCCAGTGCAACGTTCAAGGAAAGTAGGAAATGCAGTTTATGTTATATGTACCAGACATCTTATTTATGCACAATTAATGTTACATTTACTGTGTATATATATGTAATACATCACCAATGTCCAGATATTGATTACATTCAACACCACACAAGTACACAATGTAAACAATATCACGTAAATGAGTAACACAAAAGGAAACTGCACATGTAATTTTACCATTAATTAATAAATCAATTAATGCACTCTCCTGCCGTGCTATATCCTAATTTACTTTGAGGGCACAGTCACCATCCATCCTGCGCGTTTGCACACACACACACACACGCACACACACATACACACACACACACACACACACACACACACAAAAGCACACAACAATTTATCACTCTCATCATTATCTGTACTGTACATAAAATAGAATTAGGTACACTGCTGTGAAAAAATCATTGTAATTGTTTTTGAAACCTATATTAGTAATCTAAGTGTGCACACAAAGCCTAAACTTTCTTTTCATTCTGGAGGCTGTGGAGGGTTATTGGATGCCTTAACTGAGCGAAAATTGTTGCAAATTGCTGGTTGTCGAGGGACGAATGACAAGATAACGAATATGAGAAATTTTGCCCCTGACACCCCGGTTCATATATCACTGCAAAAGCCGACTAATCACTCACAAGTTGTCTTTAGTAATATTACACTTTAATATCACGCTTAAGTAACATGTTAGAAGTGTGTATTTTAATTTAT
The DNA here is from genome assembly GCA_037367365.1 of Apogon talboti. Taxonomy (NCBI): domain Eukaryota; kingdom Metazoa; phylum Chordata; class Actinopteri; order Kurtiformes; family Apogonidae; genus Apogon; species Apogon talboti. Next base: position 21,244,366 of record JAPQRQ010000028.1, on the reverse strand, counting down.
TTACCCCCCTAAGCATTCTTTAAAAACAAACAAAATGCATTTCTGTTTCTAATATAGCCCGGATGTATTTCCTAAAAAAAATAATAATAATAAAAAAATGCGCATTTACGCATGGCTTGGAGATGTATACGATTAATATGCGGTTTGAGGTTTTTCTAACCTGTTCGACTGGGATGTGGTCTATAAGATGTATAATACGACTAAGAATCTGCCCGCTGAATGAAGCACAGTGAAGCTTAATCATTTGTGATATGTAGCTCTACATTGATTGCTCCACTAATAGTACTTGTGCCCCTATACTTGCGATCAGGCTTTTACCACTGCTATCATTATTACTCATCATTATTACTCAAACACTGCTCATACTGTATGTGGCTGTAACTGCTATTGCTGTTATTGCACCATCATTACCAGCAATGATGTTACAGGGAAGAGAGTTAGGTCTGTCTTTGTATATGAAATAATGGCTGCGGTGAGAATGAGCAGGGAGGATTATTGCGAGTGGGTGAGAATGGAAGTGTTGAAGGCATATTACTGACCATAGTGACCATTTTCCACACGACTCCACTTTTTCTTTTTTTTTTCTTTTTTTTCGTTATCTCTTTTTTTTTGGTCAGAGCTCGCCTTTTAACACCTCTCAACAGCAGCGGAGCATCAGACGTACTGTATATAAAATTGATTCGCAACTATGCACTCGACAGAAGATGTATTGTTTGCTTGTGGTACACAAACACATCCCCAGTAAAACGCTGTGATGGAGCTTGAGAGTGATAGTATCGATTGATTTTGTCAAGTGGGGGAGTCACCAGCCGGCCTTCCCCTCCCCTTCGCCCACTTTGACATTAAAAGTTCTCCCATTTTCAGCTTGACCACCGGTCAGATGGTTTGCCACCCTGATCCCTTTGGACGCTTATTAAAATGTGACGGCGAAGAGAAAACACAGACATTACACTTTTACACTAATGAATACATTCGATCGGGATCATCATGGTTTAATCTTGCGTAAATGGCAAATTCGCACATGCAGGAGTCTGGGATGGCTTTATGGCATGTGTGATACGCAAAGTTTGAGTGCTGGAAAGCGCTAAACCGCGGCGTCCCTCTGCGCCCCTGTGTGCGGTGTGCGTAAAGTGAGCCTCTCTCAGCCTCAGACCCTCCGTGCTGTTATTGTTTCTACCTTTGTTTGCTAGATGGCGCTCTGCGTTGTGGGACCCTCTGACACAAGAACCGCCTCGTACCCTCTCTCTCTCTCTCTCTCTCTTTCTCTCTGTCTCTCTCTCTCTCTCCTCAGCGCTCAGTCCACCGGCGCAGCGCTGCTTCTCCATGGCCATTTTCAACCAGCAATTTCAGCTGCTTGCAAACGCCTCTCACTCAACCCCACGGCCGTGGATAGTGGGGCAGCTTTAAAAATGCATTCTCCCACGTCCACTGACATTTTTGTTTGTTTTGCTAAGCTGTGAAATCACATCGATTAAAACCAGCGATCAGTAATGCGTTTAATTTTAATGTGAAGCCATAATAATAGATTGGCGCACAATATTTAAGCTTTGGATAATTGTTTGATTTAGCCGTGACATAATGTTGAGAAATATATCCACCTATTTCTTAACTGAATTGCGGAAATTAATAAAATAAAAATAATTCTGTTATCTGTTGTCAAATAAACAAAATCTTATTTATTTAAGTAAATAACACACAGCATCTACAGGAAACAATCGACTATATAAATACATCGAAAAATATTTAGATAAATAAAAAGTTGACTATTATGATAGATAATCCCACGAGGAAATACTTAAAGGTGAATAAAGAAATACCTAAATTAAAAAAATAATAATTCATTGATTAAAAATAAACTTAGTGTAATTTTACCATTACTGTAGTAAGTGTATGAGTTTATAACCACATGTCGTAACTTCTAATCTGTTTTAGATTGGTTACAACCACGAAAAAAGTCCATGTTATTGTTTGCTGAGTGGCCCACTCTGCTCTAAGATATACTGCTGCAGTTACACTTTCACTAAATAGCGGCTTGTCGGTGTCTGACGTTGATGAATGTGTTGGAGACTTGGAGAGCCTTTTACAGCTGTCTTAAAAAGCGCCGTGGCCCCAGACCAGCCACAAACAGATCAGGTGCAGGGGCCTTAATACGGCAGTCACTGACAAAGAAACACGCACTTTACACACAGTTGGAAAGCACCACTGATGCAATGAAATGTAAGCTCTATAAACCTTTTATTTACACCTGGAGTTTACCAACATTTTCTTTTGAGCTTAATCTTTATTTTCTGTTGTCTAACGCTTTGTTTTTTTTTTCAAAGAGAGTTGATTTGCAGAAATTAAACTCCATTTTCTTTTTTTTAAAAATATATATTGATCGTTGTTTTATTTAATGATTATATTTTCATGTACTAGTACATCACTGGACAGATCCAGAAAATACCTTTCTGTGATATAGTTGAAAGTGAACATCTTGCAAGTGTAGTCCATGTGGGCTGTGAATTGTGTTGTGTTTTTTTTTTTTCCCCAACCCACTTTGGCTTCATGTTTTCCCATCTATCATACAAATGTAAAACTTCACTCTCACTGTTAATAAAAAAACTTGATTATTCGATTCGAGCATCTTAGAAATACTTGGTAAATTTTGTACTTACATCGAACCCAATTACGCAGTGATGGATCTGTAATTTTATCACAAATGACAAACTTATGAACGCACCCAAGTTTCATGCAAGGAACTTGTGTGACCTCTGGTTTACAGAACAGAACAGTTTCTGCGACCGCGTGAAATGTCCCCGTCGCAGATTGAGCTGTATCCACACGCATCCACACACGCACTGTCACACTTCATCCCCCGTTGGATCCTGGGTGGTGTGGCACAGCAGGTCCGCTTGTACTTTGTACGGGGCCTCTCCACCTGCAGCTCCCCAGAAGAAACAAACCCAGTCATCCTTCACCTCATACCCTCCAAAAAAAAAAAAAAAACCAAAAAAAAACCTTCTCTTACTGCTATTTACATGGTATGGCCTGCGCTTGGATAACACATTATTAGCAAGCGGGGAGAGGGGGAAGCAGCATTTCAATTATTTTGTGAACAATGGGTATGGGCCCGTCATACATTTTGAGTGTTTGAGTAAGGCTCTCTTGGTATTTGTTTTCCTCGACTTAACAAGCCATCATCTCACACATGCATATAGAATTGAAACAGCTCAGAGATCCCGCAGGCAAAGGGCGGGTTGCGGGTTCAATTAAGGTAGAATAATGCATGGGGACAAAGCGTATGATGACCTCGATTGAAATTGATCAGAAAACGCATTCACCAAAAATGCACAGTAGCTTCTTTGTTTTGACTTAATGTTGCCTCTTTGAATCTGCACTGAGGCCTGTCTGCCTCTCTGGAAAAAAAAAAAAACTACTTTGATTTTGGGAGGAAAAAAAACCCCCAACGCCTGAATATAAAGCTATTAAGAATTTAATACCACCCCAACCTATGTCTAGACTAATTCACTCATTTTTTGACATTCCTTTCTTTTCTTCCTTAATCGAATTTGCCACATTTAAGCTGGTGTATGGATTTTGACGCATAAGCAGCCATTTGGGCAATATCCCTGGAATGACAGAGAATACGGAGGTTTGTCATAATTTCTTAAGTAGAAAACAAGATATTTCAGCGCCACATTGGGATTTTAACGAATTAAAATATCTTACTGCTTGCCTGTGATAAAAAGGTATGGGATTGAGGCGCTCGCTTGTTAAGTAACTTGCTGTCAGTATAGTTAGCAGTGCTCTGATATGGACGGTGGCTGCAGAGCCTCATCTCTTGGGGTTTTAATTAACAAGCTGTCTCAAAGCTGTAGAGCTCCATCAAACAGCCCCTCTCTCCCTCTCTCTTTCTGTGTGTCTTCAAGTAAATCCTCCTCCCGTCACTGCCTTGGGCTCTCTCTCAAACTTTAGACATTCTGGTTCCCAAATCAACTTGTTACCACAGTATGTGCACCAACTGATAGGGTGTAACCACGATGAGAAGATCTGCAAAATATAAATTGGTTGGTTTTTTTTTTGGTTTTTTTTGTTTACACACTCCCATCCTACCAGACTTCCACATACTGTACCTACACGGTTTGGTTTTGCCTTCAAGCCTGACTAGAGCATGAAACAGTCTCTGTAAACCTCATCTGATGAAGTAATGGCTTGTACAGTCCCGTGTGAACTTGGTGAAATCTTGATCCGTGTAAAGATGATGGACCTTTAACCTGCAAAAGACTTGAATTGTCATGAAAAAAAGTTTATTTTAAAGCACTGCTCTTTAGTTTTCATAAGCTAACAGGGTCGGTTTGGACTAAGGTGAGAAGACGGGTGGATCCTGTAAGGGTAAGAGAATAAAATAAAGTTTCTATGTTAATGTGACTGATGTTGACATAGGCGGTTGGCGCAACAGCCAATGTAAACCGCCAGCCTCCTCTTGATTTACCACAGTATTAGTAAGCACTGGCTTCAAAGATTTTTCTCTGCTGAAAGCAGAAAATCTGCCCACTTCCCTCTCTCTCTTTCTATCCATCTATCTTTCTCCCTCTCAGCCAATAGTAAACTTAGTGCCGGGCTCCCACCGTGGCCCAGACGGGGGTAATTTGATAGCAAGGCAAGGTCAAGACAGTGCGCTGTCCATGGTGCTGCGTCGGGGCAGGCTGGATGTTATCATCAAATTAGACAGGACAAGTTTCAAATCGATGCCACCCCCGGATGTCTGGAGACCGCCAGCAGCCGGAGTTAAAGTCCTAACAAGTCCCCCCTGACAGGTCAACACCTCAACACAAACACACACCTCTGATGCTGCAGCCTACAGGTCAGCAGCACTGTGTTGGCGAGATAAGCACCAATCCCACTGAAGGCTCTAAGTGAAATATAGCTTTAGGTCCACTGTTACACTGCGGGCCCTGCATGAGATTCTGGCAGTTGAGGTTGAATGATCTGCTTTCATAAAGATTTTTTTTCTTCCCTTTTTTGATGTTATGCTGCCTGCCGATTTATTTGACAATCTTGATATATATATATATATATATATATATATATGAGGAATATCAGCCCCCCCCAAGGAGACTCACTCAGCCACACAAGCAGTAAGCACGCACTCTTACTGTGTTATTGAAGGTCGAAGGTTTATTTAAAATAATAACTTTCAGGATAATTTGTTGGATTCTTATTATAATGCCATTAATATTTATATCAAATAGGCTGGAGTTGTGGACGAAAAGGTTGAAACTACGACCAATAGCCCAGAAATAAACAATGTGCTTTTCATCTTGGAGAGATCAAAGAAAATAATGTTTTTATGGATGAAAATGTCTTTTTCACCCATAAAACGCATTTTCTTTGTAATATTCAAGATCAAACGCAATGTATTGATGATTTTTTTTTTTGGCTTACATGTATTTAAACTGTAACAGTCTCTCCACAATATGGAAATATATAAATTTTTTCTTTAATTGGAAAGTTTGTTTCTTCTTTATAAACTGAAACTTTGGTGTGACATCCCCTTTCAGATGCAATGTTGAGATTTTCCAGTGAGTTCATGATATGGAAATATTTTTAAAGCTTAATTTGTCTTCATATTTTTATTTTCAAGCTGAATATTTTTTTATTTTATTTAATTGTCATCAAAACTCCTCATGTGATAATTTAAATAAAATCACAAATGTCCAGATAATATGCAGATCATTGTTTACAGACTAGAACAACGAGATGGAGATGTTTATATTTATAACACAAATGGGTGATATTTTATCCAAAGTAAAAATGCCATTACTTACAATCCATGTGTAAAAGATCATGAAGTGAGTGAGTGGAGAGTGGATCTGAGTGAAGAGAAGAAGAGGGCACTGATTAGAGTTGCTGCCAATCTGTCACCGCCTGACAGCTTTTGCTGCAGGGATAAACAGCAATAAAGTAGAGTTGGCCGCTGTGCTGTTAACTTCACACACACTATCACACACACAGTTCGCCACCAGAGGAGCAGGTAAATTCACTCAGCTTCTCACAGGGCCCCCCCTCGCCTATCATCGCCTCTGTCTCCCACCCTGCATGTCAAACCACCCCTTCCTCCCGTCCTTCTTCCGTCAAAATCTCCTCTTTTCATCCTTCCCTGCTGACTCAGGTAGCAAACACAATGAGGACCTTAGCGACAAGAAAGAAAGCTTTTCAAGCGGATGGAGAGATTGTGGACGGCAAAGAGAGAGAAACGTTATATTTGAATGGCTGATAAAGAGAGGAAAAAAGATGGGAACAAAGTCTAAGCCGTCGGGGAGGGAGGGGGGGAGGGAGTGAGGGAGGGGTTGGGCATCATAGAGCAGACTGCAAGGTGACTGCAGGCCCTTTAATAACACAAGTATATTAACTCGCTTAACCACGGAGATTCAGAATGAAGCCAACTTCACTTAAGGGGCCTTGCAAACCATGAAATGCACATCAAAACATACACCTGCCAATCTCAGCACCTATATCCCTGCAGCGTGCCCCCCCACACACACACACCCCACCCTTCTCTATCCGAGCTGTCTGTCATGGTGTGGCCTGGCTAATTTGAGTTCATTGGATGGCAATAACTTCATTTAGACCTTCATCTCTTTTTGGGCTGGATGTAATGAGGATGCAGGGTGCTGCCAGTGAAAGGCCGTTCCCTCTGCAATAATAACTTGGATCTTATTCTTACCCCACGCACCAACGTGTTTATCCTCGGAGGGCTGCGTCCACATGATGAAACTCATCTATAATGTGTGATTTAATATCGCGTTGCACTTTTATTTCCCAGAGATTTTACACCCAAAAGAGAAGAGGAGATGGTGGGCTTTACAGAGGCTTAGTTTTGTATTACACTGCAAAAATACCACTTAACGAAGTTTTTACTCTACACCGAGCTGTTTATTTTTTCAGTGTTTGTTTTATTGATAACTTGATACACTGTCATGACTTCGACATAATTTTATTTCTTTTGCAAAACTTAACTTGTCCATATTTATATTGATATAGAAGGGACATATTTGACTTTCTTTGCATTGTTTTAAAGACATTCCTAATCTTGTTTGTTCAAGTGAAACTTAACAGAAACACCAGACACGCTTTATTAGATATAACTTTGCACCTAAGAACGTTGTACCTTTTTTTGTAAAAACACTTAGACTATAAAGGAAAAATGTGACTGATGTCTGGTTAAAAATGTTGCATTTTTTTCAGTGTGAGCCAAGGCCTTTTCTCCAACAGCCAGCTAATCGATATCTCACCAACTGCAGAGCTGTATTGACTCACGGAGTATTATACACTGAATGTCTGGAACTATTATGCATTATTTCGTTGTTTTAAGTGAAAGAAAATAATGTTTTCTCTGCAGTCGACCTCATTGATTTAAAATGATAGGATAAATAAGACCGTGAACTGCTTTTTAGTAATTAAATTATTATTACTTTTCTTGCAATGAAAACAATATATTTATGAAAAAATCGAAATATAAAGACGACGTTTTATGAGAAAAAATGTTTTTTCCTTTTTCTTTTTTCTCTTTTTACAGAAAGAATAACTAGACCTTCAGACACTTTCCGACCGAAACCCCCACGTCTCCTTTTAGATAAACTGAAGGAAAACTTTGAAAAAACTATGAATACAATTTTACAAAAATATCATAATGTTTTAATTTTCGTTTACCAAAATTTATGTTTAGCATCTACTACTTTGTTTTTTAAATTTTAATATAGATATATATGCATTTTTCTTCATTATTGTGCACTGAAAAGTGTCTCTGATTAAAAAGGTTTGTTTTACTGTTTTAGAATATTTTTGTATCGTGAAATATAAATTTATTATTTTAAATTAGGCGTTTGATTATTTAAACATTATTTAGTTTGTCACTATAATAGGATATAGAATAAATATCAGTTTTTGATCCAATTCAAGTTGTAAATAAGGGATATGTATTTCTGAATGTGATCATGGTTCATTTTGTTATTGATTAGGTCGGTTTTATTTAGTGTAAATATCCCATAAAGACCAGCTGAAGGTTATGCAGAAATTGTAAAAGTCAAAACGGTCCTCTGAATTTGAACAGTTGTTGCTCCTCTATGAAAACGTCAAAGATCCCAATAATTAAATCGATTTTCTTATTTTTTCCAAATGCCACAAAGTTATTTGGTTGAAAAAAAAAAGAATTACAAATTTTTGGAATTAATTTAAGTCAAGTGGTTGAGATCTGAATGAGACTTATTGACGCTACCTTTACCTTGTGTAAAGAAATGTTAGAATGTGTATTAAACACGACTATCAGAGTATTTTTCCAGGTGTCTCTGTGCGCTTATTTTAGAAAGACACGCACACGCACGTGTCACTTTGGCACAATTATAGCCGGCCTTTGTCAATTGAAGGCATTTAAAAATTACAGAGTGCTAAATGGTGCACGTTAGTTTTCTGAAGTTTTCACATATCCATTCTCATTTTACAACCTGAGAAAGGCCCCGATCACAGGCCCTACCTAGAGCCCCTTCATGTCGTCTGCCATTCATCAGGACAAAATGACTCAGTAAGTCGTCGGTGGCCTGTTAAAGCAGGCCAATGAGCTGTTATACTTCCTTTCCTCCCTCCTTCATCACTACTCGCCCAGCATTGCTTCCTTGAAATCATCAGAGAGTATAGCCCCGAATCTTAAAAGTCAGAGCCCATTCTTCAAATGTATTGCATTTCAGAGGCTGTTTTTACTGCAGGAGTCTTAGGCCAGCAGAGTATCAGAGGAGGTGTAATTGAGGGGGCGGTGAGGGGATAGAGTAGCGGTCCGCCTGAAAGCTGCTATTAAAGCCAAATGGACTGAACACCGTAAAACGGCTCTGCCAACAGCTGTCCCACAATCGAAGTATTATATGCCAGGATCCCCAAGAACGCACCGCACACACACACACACACACACACACACACACACACACACACACACACACACACACACACACACACACACACACACACATTAGGCTATGTTGCTGATGTAGTGGCTACATAAAAGTATTAGACAGCAAAGCCGAGAAAAGAAAAAAAAACCCACCCAAACCACTTGAATATTCCGGTAATAGTCGGATAATATTCCTATGGGGACTTGTGTCTGTGTTTCTGGGTGATTTTAGTCTCTAAAGACATTTTTCACTTCGCTACGAACCTCTCCCTTCTTATTAGAACCTCGGGAATTGCAGTTATGCTGGGATAGCCGCTTGCCTTTGCATACTTCCACACAGTGCGGTGACAGTAGCTCCTTTCCACGGGAGTTTCTAGACAGGTGAGACCAAAGCAGAAGAATAGCGGATCATGGAGTGGAGACACCAACTTTATTCAAAGGAAAACTCGGAGATACCGCCTCACATCCAACATCCACTATCTCTTTTGGTTTGTTTGCTTAAATCGCAGATTCATAGTGATGCACCCCCACCCCCACCCCCACCCCCTGCGTGTGATTTCTCG
>JAPQRQ010000028.1:21221407-21234868 GCA_037367365.1 Apogon talboti | reverse complement strand
AGCACCTAGCGTGGCGCAACACCTGTGTCCATTCCTGCGCCTTTTCCTTAAAGCCAAGTGACACTCTTTCCTAAATGTGATATCTGTGGCCCCAAGTGTCGCCTCAGTTTGTGGATCCCTATTAGAATAGAGAGAGGGAGAGAGAGAGAGAGGGAGAGAGAGAGGCGATTGAAGAGGAGTTGTTTCCATTGGATTAAACGGTTTCTCTGCAAGTCAATGAATATGTAATGATGTCTAACGAAACCGGCCAGTGAGTTATGCTCTGGTACAGGCCCCTATATTAAAGACCTGTGCCTTGGAAAACACAGAACAGAGCAGGGAGAGAAAAGAGGGGCAGAATAGGGGAAGGAAAGAAGGGATACAATCTTGAATACACCTCCGAGCTTAAGCCAGACATTCTCCCTCAGTCAATAGATGAAAAAGTATTTGCTCACTGAGGGAGAGAGGGAGAAAGAAAGAGAAGGAGGGAGAGATGTTGGGTCTATTTTGAGGCAGCGGTGGGGGTAGGGTGGGCGAATTTCCATTTTTTTTTTTTTTTTTTTTTTTACTTTGGAAATATTGTTTCTGATAAGCAGTCATGCCAATAAAGTAAATGAATTGAAGTGATAGAGAGAGGGAGAGAAAGAGAGCTCCTCTGCCGGGATCGTTGCAGATATTTTTCCCTTAGTATACCCGATAAAACATTGATTGTTGCAGTTAGCTGACCCGTAAAATTTGGGGGTTAGTTTTCTCTTCTGAGCTGAGCATATAATTATGCAAATAGTGATCTGACAGTGATCCGCTGGAGGAGTGCTGAAGGAGAGAGTGTGTGAGGGGGCTGTCAGAGGGGTGACATTCCAACTTTGCCTAGTGCACTGTTCCTTTGGAAAGAGTTCATCTTTTGCAGGGACGGCGTGCATATCAGAGTGGGCCGGAGCAAGCAAGCGTGACAACAACTCTCTTAAAGTAAAAATTGAAATATCAGCCCGTGGTTGGGCTACACGGTGATGGGGGCTCCCCCAACTTTGTCATGTCAAACATTCTACCCACCCCACCCCGGCCTAAAATCTGACATTACGGCACAGACCCCCCAGTTTGGCAGGATTTCACCCTAAAGCTCCGCAGCTGTCTTATTTTCTGTAGTAGATATGATTTAGTGCGGGGCTGCCTGTAACTGTCTGAACCGTGAGATGACGACAAAAGCTGCAAGAGTGAAATCTCTAATCAAATCAGTCATCCTTATTATACACTCACATGCTGTGCTAACTTCCACAGAGAGGAACTTTGTGAAGCACTGAGACGGGTCTAAACTTACACTCAGTGGACTGGAAGAGCCAGGGCAGACAAAAGCAGATGCCACAATTTTTTTAGTTGACCGTCCAAACCCCTTTACGCACACTCAGTAACAGAACTTTTAATTTTGCCTCAAAGGCCAGACTTTACTGCGAAGTTTTCTACTTCTAAGACATGAAATAATTACAGAGAAATATTTTATTTGGCTTTGCATGAGTTATTTACCTCTGATGATCGTGTCATACTTTCTTTCTTCAGGTTTGAGGGTTCATTTACCAAAGAGATAAGAGAAAAGTACTAGTGCGTAAAAGTTCTACATTACAAGATCTGTCCCAATAATTCGAGGGACGTCCGCGTTTTTTTTTTTAAAGTCAGATCGTTGAGTCTAATCGCTTCTCTGTGTGTGTCTGTGTGATTGAATGCCTCTCTTTAATCAGCGGCCTGACACGGTGTGAGGGGGACTCGCCTGGTTCCACTTGTTGTTCGGGGGTTAATGGAAAAGATTTCTAAAGATTTATTGAGGGGGCGTTTAATGACCTGATCGGTTTCACCATGTGAAAACAAATGATGCTGTAAAACCTCTCTGTGATGGAGGGGTGCTCACTTTGCTAAAATTAATGACCAAAAAAGGGGGGGAAAGCTGCTGTTTATAGTTTGTTTTCATTTTGACACACTTTTCACCGCCGTTATGATGCGTTTAAATATAGGTGCGCACTTTTAGATCTGCGACAGAACTTCGAAAATTCCATCATCCTTAAAGTTTCATCCAGAGCCGAACGGTGAAATTGTGTGCGTTGTTGGGGAAACATGACAAAACGCACTTAACACCGATCGATTGTGTTACAGCAAATGAATGTTAGGTGGTCTACCTTCTCGGTTGGATTTCATGCCACATGAGATGATTCTCCGACTCAGGTCAATTTTCACGTGGTGCTCGACTTTCCCGTCCCTCTGCACTCACTTTACAGCTTCGAGCACATCTCTGACTTTAATAATCTACTGTTTATTGATTTATTTATGGACGTATTCACACGTGCGCTTTACAGTAAAATGCGTAAAGTGACCTGAACGCACGGAAACACAATTATAATAAAATACAATCACCATAATTATGATCGAAAATATGTGCAGATTAACAAAAAAATTAACACGTAAATCAATTTTATTTGCTTTTTCCAGTTTTTTGTAAGTTATTTAACCTACAAAAATAACCAACATGTCAAATAAAGAGGAATCACTGTTACAAAAACTTCACAATTATTTTCAGAGACAGCCCTTTAAACCAAAACTGAACACAGGAGAATAGACACTTCCGAGAATTAAAGAAAAAAAAAAAATTCCGTGACCTGGCAGGACACTCTTGCAGTTTCATAAAATCCAAACGCTTGTGATAAAACTAAAGCGACACGTTTCTTAAACCAATACAACATATAAACCATCTGCAAAAAATAATGTCTTCAAGAGCAATTGGCAAAATTAGTCCCCTTTTATTTGCAGACTGTGCTTTGGATTTAGGCTGCTCTTACATCTTTAGTTCCATTCACATATGGCTTGCTGGATATTATTAAAAACAGTGAACACAGTCTTGGTTTATTCCTAAGGCAACAATATACAAATTATGGAGTGAAAAATGAACTGATTGTAGCTGAAAAGCAGAAAGATGAGCAATGGTATCTTGAAACGAAACTCATCAAATCAAATAATAAGCCAACTTCTTTGCTGAAACCTGGAGAGATCGGAATCAAATTAAAAGGAAATTAGGCCTGCAACCATCAGCCACAGTTGTCTCATTACAGCGGAAAGATAATCCACAAAAGCCTTAAACCATACACACAGTGGGCAGGAGAGACAGAATTTCACAGTGTAAAAGTTTAACAATGGTTTAACTATTTGGAGTACAAAATCTATATATTGGAGAATGCATCTTAGGTATCACAAGATTTAGTATCCACTTTGAGTTTTTACAAATGTCATGACACGTTAGAAATGTATTCCATTAAGCCTTGAGTGGTTTATAAAACAAGCTCGTCTTATGGAGAAAAAAAAATGATCATGTTTGTGTCACATAGTCAGATTATGTGCAGCTGAGCAGGGAACTGACTTTGTCACTTCTAAGTGAGTACTTTGGTGGAAGGAAAAAAAAAAAGGGGGGAAAGAATAGATATGTTACATTTCTTCAACATCTAAGGAAATATCATTCAGGCTTAGAATAATATTGAAATGTTGGATTTCCTGACATGTGTAAGGCGATATATTGAGGCTTTATGAGTGTTGTGAGCTGACTTCTGGCTCCTGTTAAAATGAGATATCCCTCAAACCCATTTTGATGCTTGACTTTAAGTGATTTTAAATATGCTCAGCGTCTGATTTTTCCATATTCAGCACAGGTTGTGTTTGTTTTATTTGTTTCATCACATTCAATCATCCAGGGACATCAATATCCAGGAGAGCAAATTGAAAAAAAAACCCAAAACATAATAATAAACAGAGAGAGAGATGGACTTTCACAGTTTTGTAAATCTAACACAGAGTTATTCTAAGGTAAACACAAGTCAGAGATGTATTGGCTTCATATGAAAAATAAGATGGAGGGCATGAGTGAGAAACACATTAACATTTTCAGTTTAGAAATTAAAAAAAAAAAAAGACCTGCCTCATTATTGTGTAAGCAAAACTAGATGGTTTAGAATCAGATTTCACTGAAAGGTAAATAAAAAAAATGTGTTTTAAAAGATAATTGTGTGGAGTTAAGAAGATAAAGAAGAAATTGTAAAACACCAGCTTTTGTTAAAAGAAATTGCAACAAGTTACGGTTGCGTTAAAATGATTGGTGGTTTCTATAACCTGGAAAATAACCCAGTATGGTGCGGTTGATTAATATCAAACCGTCATGCACCATACATTTCGGGGTAGCAGTCCAGGCATTAGGACCAGGAGGATGGAAGGGGAGGCTGAGCAGTGCAGACTGGAGTGCAGGCAGGGCATTAGCTCAGTTCAGGCTGATGTCAGGACAATTAGAGGTGCACCCCAGCGCACTGTGCACAGCGGCTGTCAGCCTTAATCTCTGCTGCTGTGGCCCGTACCCGCAGCCGGGCCACAGCCCACGGGAAGCGCTAACACTCAGGCCCATATTGCTTTGACAGTTGCACTCATCTAGAAGTAATGCAAAACGTTATTGTGATGTATACATGGCGACCCTGTACTGTTTCCTCTTTCAACAACAAGAATATGTGTGTGCAGAGCCAAAGAGGGCCGGAGGGGACAAATGACACTCATGGAGAAGAGCGAGGAAGGAAAGACAGAGGGAAGTTACAGAGGAACAGGGGCAAAAAAAAAAAACAAAAAAAAGATTAAAAAAAAAAGCAGATCTAAAACCTTATCTTTCCTTTCTGTGGTTCTCACTACTAATCCGTTGCCACCCCCTCCTCCCTGCCCTGTTGCACCAGGTTATTGTTGCTGGACCTCTACAAATCTTGATGTTTGTTTTTGAGGGAGCTGCTGCGCGTGGTGACGGTATTGGCGGTCTCCTCTGCCTCTTCATCCTCTTTTGCCTCCAGGACCTCACTGAAGAACCTGAAGATGGAGTTGAAACTCATCCAGGAGGTCAGCTCATGCCTTTCTGTGCCTGTACAAAGTTATACACATAAACATAGAGTTAGCTGGGTCTAAAAACGCTTAAATAAAAGCATCACATTAGGCAGAAAAAATGAAGAATGCTTGTGGACACAATTTAATATGTAGCCCTGCATCTTCTAAGCATTAATAGAATGAAAATGAATGAAAGCTATTTGATAAGATGCTTCGTCTCTCAGGCCGCTCCCCTTCCACAATTCTTTGCCTTATGCATGAGAGCCATGTGAGCCTATGACCTATTAGTCCAATGGGACAGCTTTAATATGTTATCCAAGCGGATACCTGATAATCAACACCACTTCACGTCTGTCTTTCCATCTCAGGCCTTCCAACAAAACCAGAGTTATGCACAATGGGCTCACTAAGCGAAACCAGTGGAGCGGTAGTCATTCATTCTAAAGGACTGATTGAGGAAAGTCAAGACAGAAGCTGGGGAGAGGCAACTAGCGAACATATCAGGTGGTCTGGCTGTGGTAGGAGGGAGGTAGAAGTGCTTGGTTTCCCTCTGACCTCCTCTAGGTTAGCCAGTTCCCAAGTTGGGGTCATACAGGAGCTTGAAATCTGGTACATTCGCCTCAGGTTCCTGTCTGCATCAGGGGTTAGGGTATCACCGGGCAGCTTTTTGGTTGGATAGCTTGCACACTCAATGGCTGTTTCTATGTTTCCCCTGTGCCAGCCAGTCTACGGAACACCTTGGCCCGTCATCGGAGCATTGACGATAAGGACAACTCGTGGCTGCAGCTGCTGCCTGACTTGTCTCTATTCCTGCTCATTAACCATGCAGCGAAAATGCTAACAGATAATGTCTTATTTTTGCTGCCGCTGGCTAACGGCTCAGCTGCTTAACAACGCACCCCTAACTGGACTTGAGAGGCCATACTGAGGTGCCCTCGTGTTTCCCAGAGGGAGAGGTTTGCTCCGAGATGTGCATTTTATCCTTACACAGATTTATATGTTTACAGACAGAGGGATTAGCAAACCCCAAGCCGGTCAGTAATGATTTTTCAATTTTGAATGTGTACATGTGTTTGTACACTCTTTTCATGAGGGTTGGGGGCGGGGTTGCCTTTGTTCAGATAAGAATATTAAAATATGTCACAACAATTTCCTTGGGAGGATTAAAAAGGATAAGCTCAGCATCTGAAATCAGTTTGGATTCTGTGAAAACGACTGGTCCCTGACAAAAATGTGACCCTCCTGTATGAGTCGAGTCAGTAGTAGCATTGAAAATACCTCTAGACTTTTCTTCAGTGCCTTTCTCCTTCCTTCTTCACTTCCTCCCCTTCTCCTCTGTGTACATGGGATTGGCTATAAAAAGCTAGGCTAGAGGGCCGCAGGGATACAATTAGGAAGCACCTTAAAGGCTCTCTCACCACAGACAGGCCTCTGTTGACCACTGCACTGACCCTATGTTTATTAGATTGACCCCTGCCTGGACGCATTAATGGAGATGGTGTGCATGCACATGTGTGTATCATTGTAAGATTGGGGGTAAGTGTAAGGTTGTTGGTTCATGGTGGATACGGGTTCAGCTGTTTGTTTGTGTTTGTATTTCTGTGTGTGTGTGTGCATGCGCGTGTAATTTGTGTGTACATGTATGTAAGGCCCTCGATCACTCTGAGATAAGGGACTTCTCTGCAGTTAGTGCCTTGGGTCAAATTTACTGGCCTGGCAATCACGAGAGTCAATAACCGAGCACTCTCAGTGACTGTGCTACCTGTGTAGAGCTCACCATAACACCCATCCCTGGAAAACAAAGACACAGCCCTCTCATACCTCTAATCTATCATTTATATCCAATTTGAGGCACTGTGATCTTTTTCCACCTCCTCCTCCTCCATTTTCCCTGTCTCATCACTCTCTCTCCCTCACTAGTGTTTTTACTTCTGTTTTGTCCTGTTTTTCTCTTGCAGAAGCGATCAATGCCGCAGTGCTCTCTCGTTCACCCTGAACTGGCGGTGAACTCCTCCGGAACGCCGCCAGCCTCTCCACCCTATCCCATCGCAGTTCGGGGTCACCAGGGGGGCGTCTCTGTGCCAATATGCAGATGAGCCTGTGCCCCTCCAATGACTCTAATGTTAAGCTCCACCCCTCTATATGGCGGACGCTTTGGGAGGAAGTACACCCCCAACCCCCCCCATCCTCCCAGACAACACTTGCACTCACACAGACATAAACCCACTCTCACTCAAGCTTAAATAGGCCTTTAACAGCTTTCGTCGTCCCTTCCTTTAATAGCCAAAGTGTGCTGAACCTAATGGCTGTTGTCAAAGCTGAGCTGTGGCCACTGATTTAGAGGAGAAGACCCAGTGACCAGGCTTCACTCGCCACAAGAGAGGGAGAGGGCGAGCGAGAGAGAATCCCCTCAGCTATGCCACAAATCAACAGTAATATCTTTAAAAGATGTGGGAATCGATGAGGTGACATCTGGGTATCTGGGTGTGTCTTGCGTGTAAAGTGAAACCACGAACAGCCAATGAGTGCTACTTTATCTTCAATTTTAGTCGGTGCTAAAAAAAATAAAAAATAAAAAATCAGATTAATAAGCAGATTTTATATGAGCCATTGATTTCATGTATATGTTAAAGCCGATACAGCTGACTGAAACTCATAACGCATGTATATTTTAAGGATCAAAGTTAAAATAAAGCACATTTGTTATAACGTTTATGTGTCCTCTCTTGCTTTAACTGTAAATTAACTTCCTTGTGCTGTATTTAACAAGATGATTGTAATTTCATTAATCTAATAAACTCTTTTGTGAATGCAATAATGTCCTCATTTATTCTAAAACAGTAATGATGTTACTGTAAGCTCCATAACAGTGAGTATAGTCATGGGAAATACAGAGAAAAAAAAAAAATCCAAAATGTGTTTAGAATTAGCGTTGGGCATAAGTACGGTTAACACAGAACGATGACGGTTGGACTCCAGCGGACACACATGCACGCACGTCCCACGGTGATGTTGGACTGTAACACAAGAAACAGTAGGTACAGAAACAGACTCTGCAGTGAAAGCTCCCCTTCTGTGATCTCTGCTCGGGTCACGCCGAGTTTCAGTCCTGCACCTAACCCGTGGCCTGTGTTTGACCATTCTGTGTGTTGTCTGAGCCTGCTGAGACTCCCCCATTATGTGACAGGCAGAGGAGACTATTTGATCCTGGATATTTAGCCTTCTCCTCTCTGTCACAGCCACTGGAGCCCTTTCAAGGTAATTGACTGACTGTTTGATCTCACTCTGACTCTGCACCGCTACAAGACGCCGACACACATACGAACACATTTGTCACTTGCGAGTGTCTGCTTACCGATGGCACGCATGTGGTACAGTATAGATCCACTATATCCTTCTGGAAGAGAAAAAAAAAAAAAAAAAATCCAAAACACACCCCACAACACACACATCCACACACAGTTGTTATCATTTGTGTGCAGGGAGGTAAAGGAACAGAGGAGAGTTTTTAGCTGTTAAAAAGGAAACACGGAATCTCCTCCATAGCTATGGGCCATGCTTTCTTCCCTCCGCACCAAACACGGCATGCTGTTACAAATGGTAATCGCCTCTGATTGTCACAAATTTCAAAACAAACGCTAGGTGACTGTAAAGCCAAAGTGACGCCCGGAGTGATACTCTGACAGAAAGCCTGAATCAAAGCATGCCGACTATAATTAGGTTCCATCTGGGCTACATTATTTAAAGCCTCACCAGTTAATTGCTTGTGTACAAATGGCCTATTTTATTTGAATCAAACTCTTTTTTTTTTGTGATTCGTAATTACATTGATGTGAAGGGGGCCATATCTCTTTACTTCATTCATAATATAAATACATATTCAACTTATTAAGAGGACTCTGAGGCGGAGGAAATGTACAGTGATGATACTTTTTGTGTGAATTGAATTTCTTTAAACAATTATGAGTGCTTAATCAAATATATTGACATTTAGGTTAAACATTTAATGAGCTTCAATTAAAAAAAGGAGATGAACAACGATATAATCAGAAAGTGAAAATTACAAAAACAGAATACCTAACAGGACTAATACTGATGATATTATTGCATGCAGAAGCAAACATTTTCTCATTTCCTCTTGTCAAAGTTTTCATCAAAAATCTAACGCGGTGTGTTTTCTTATCGATATGCTATCGACAGTAACCTAAGCTGTTGTTTTATCTCGATGTGAGGCAGTGTAGCATGTTGTGGTGCGGGTCCTGGCTGGCTGTAACCTTAGCCATGGTGCTGTTTGTGGATACTATCTGTTGAATGGATCTGCAGTGGGGAATCGCTATCTGTATCCTGGTTGTCAGACGATCGGATTTCCGCCCCTGACGTTCTCTGATATTAGATGATCTTCAGTGGTGTGTGTGAGACTATGTGCACGTGTGTGTCGATGCTCTGTGCATGTGTGTAATAGTTCCCGGTGTGTGGTTGTCCACGTGAAAGGCACAGGCGCATAAAGTCAGTTATGCGCGTTGTCATCTTGTTTGCAGACATGCGTAAAGGTTAAGGATGTCACTTTGTCCCTTGTGGCTGTCTGTTGAAGGGCCAGGACATGTTGCCACTGGAGAAGAGGTCGAGAAGAGCCCGGGCAGGTGACAGCCGGTCAGCCAAACTGCCAGAGCAACTCTGTCCTTTGTAACAAAACATGGAGATGTTGTCCTCAGTCAAAAAGTTAATTAAATCTAAATGTACCCATCCCTGACCACCATCCTCCACACAAACAAAGCCCTTCAAATTTCACTGAAGGTTAGGACATCCATGTCAAACCAACAGACAATGTAACACAGGTATAATAATTCTTTGTTTACGCGACACTACAGAAAATGCCTTCTTTTTTAATAAAATCAACATGGGACTAAGGCTTCACACGTCTACAGGAGCAGGAGAGACACACATTACACAAACACAAAATGACTCAAAACACAGCTCATTTCATCAAACCAGTGCTACCACTGCAGCTTCTCAAATGCAATTCATTTTTAATGTAAGTGGGGTCTGCCCCCCCCCCCCCATCTCCCTCGTACTGCTTTTAATTACTTTGCTTATTATTGTATGTTGTTGTTAGACAAAAACAAGGCAGAACTCATTACACATCCAGAGATGAGGAACCTGAATCACTAGCTACAGGGGCCGCTAAGGGGACTCTGTATTTACTTAGAATAAAATGCAAACAGAAGAGAGACACAGAGAAACAAAATCAAGTGAAGCCCAGAGAGAGGAGAATATCACATTAACTTGTTGAAACCATCATCGAAAGAAGGCTATTTTTCATTCCATATTGTAATTCTAGGAAAAGTAAAACTTGTGGCAACAAGGACTCAACACAAAGGACAGTGTACTGTACTTCTACTTTCTACTTCAATTCCCTCCCTTCACCTATCCTTCTCATTTGCAGCCTGCCTACCTAGACACTGAGACTGCACTGAGTGCTTTTTTATTTTAATGTGAATGAGTGGCCTTGGCCATCATAAAGGACCCTCGCCTTTATAGACTTGGAGCGGAGTATTTACAAGATAACCCTGGTCCAAGGACAGTGTAGGCTATTTGATACCAGTGTCAGACTCTCTCGTCTGTTCTTCAGTAAAAATCGAAAGCCCAAACATGCTGTCGCTTATGAGTGCACCTTTCAATGTCAGTTGTTTAACTCAGTTCTACAAAAATGTGATGAAACTCTGGAATAAGAGGAGAGGCATCTGTGTGTATGGTATTTAACAAAGATATGAACTATGTGAACTACAGCTTTTTTTTCCCTTTTTAAAATGAGTTAAAAGGTTAAAATCTATACTGTATAGTATCTATGAAATTTGTTTGTGTTGTGTATCACAAAGCAGATCATCAGGTACAAATCACCTTCACCAGCTAAAAACACAGTTGAGAAGTACAATATTAGGCAGTAAAATTCTTATGCGAAAAATTTAATATAGTGTTTTCTTTACATAAAATAGTGACCTCTAATGAATTTATTTTAAACTCAAATAAAGGATACATTTCCTCTAAAATGGCAAAAACAAAAAATAATGTGAATATCAAATGCAAATTGCGTATACATATATATTAGTAAATTACTGTTTGACAGAAAATAAATCAGTTGCAATAGGAGGTTTTTTGATTTTTAATGAAAAAATAATAGCAAATATATTTTCATTTGTTACAGTCATGTACTAGCAAACATGACACGTCTGCATATGTTGATTCAGTGTGCATATGTGACAGCGAGAGACATACTAGAAAGAGAGATTGAGTGACCAAGGGTGCGTACACATGTATGTGTATGGAGGGGCCTTGTTGGGAGTGCCACCCAGACATTAGCACTGTAAACAGTGCAGGCCTCCTTCCCTGTCCAGCCTCTTTGTTCCAGCTGCATCACCATTGGTCAGGGCTTAAATGGCAAACACTCGGGGGCTGCTAGCTCGCCTGACACGGTTTTGTTTTTGGCCTATTGAGGGGCAATGGAGAGCTTCTGTTTCTATGCCCAGGCACAATGTGTCTCAAAAGCAGCATGGCTGAAAAGAGAGGCCCCCACAAAGACTGTCCATTAGTGGAGGCACTGCATGCATGCATATACGTGCACTCACATAGGCACAAGCATACACACATAAAGTGGCACACACGCAGATGCACACACAATCATGCCTGGGCAAGGGTCAGACAGAGACAACCTTGCCAAAGACACTGGTGGAGATGGAGCATGCGCACATGAGGGCATGTCCATGCACACTCTCTCTCTCACACACACACACACACACACACACACACACACACACACACACACACACACACACACACAAGAACAGTCTATATAACCAAATCCAAGCCAAACCTCACACTCAATACACCACTTCACTCCGCTCTCACATAAACACACAACGCCCGGTCCACTTCAACACAATGAGGTCTGGAACACACACTTACACGCATACACACACACCTTCCTAACACCTTCAAGACAATGCCAGCTATAGAAAAACACACACCCACACACAAACACACACTTCTACAATATCAGACATGCACACATCACTCAGTCACAAAGGAGGTGGAGGAGGAGCGGGGTAAGAGAGGCCCCCTTGCACCTGTAAGAAAGACTGGGCGGTATTCACAATCAGTGATCACACAATAGACAGCCTTGAGTGTGAGAATCCCCCTACACACAAGGCCACGGTGGTCGCACACACCTTATTCGTAGCCCTTCTTCACTAACCAGGTTGTGTAAGCTCTATAAAAGAACAGATCTCAGCCATAAACACCACTGGCACATGCTTTGTACTTCACAAGGTGTAATGGCCAAAAGCACCTGAACATATTATATATTGGAAGCAGGGTAAATCATTTATAAATTCCTAGAGTTTATCTTGTGGTTACAAATAATCACACAGCCCTTGTATGGCTGCTTTCATACCTATATCATTACCTATAAATGGAAATTCCAGTGTTGCATGTTGTTGACAATGCCAGAGTGTTTGACTGGTATGGTAACCCCTGTTGTCCTACAGCAACATGTGGTGTTTAGATTCTTTAGGAGCTGATTATGGTGTAATATAGATACCCTCCTTGACTACTTCACCATTATATCGCCTGAGTTCCCCTATGTTCATCTTTTGTGCCAGCTACACACACAAATATCATCACCACTTCATGCATGTCATACACCTCTAACATTTACACCTAACATGTTTCATTTTCCTTTGTTAGATACATATTTCAGTTACCTTTGTAACAAAACATGTTCCAATGCATGCTTAGTCATGGCTCAATAAGGTTATAACTCTGGTAATAAATAACTATCAAACAGCCTGACAACCTTATAGCACCAAATAATGATGCCCAAAGGGTCACCGGTGTATCTGTGCAGCATAATACACACAAAACACACAAATTGATAGAATTTAACACAGTGATGTGTCACTCCTAATAATCACCAACAGCATTAAGAAAAGATGCCGCTATGTAACAATGAGAAATGTTAAAGAATCTTATCTGAAAACGTTTAAATATTAAGACTAAAATAAGGTTATTTCTTAACAGTGTAAGTTAAAGAATAACTGCTATGAAAACTGCTTGAAATGTACATTTTAGTCTTAAATGCTACCTTTTTGGAAGTGAATAAAAGAAGAAACACAACCTCGTGAATATACATACATACACAGGCTCAGGTTAAAGTGTTAAAATGTTGTGTTGGGCCACCACTTGAACCACCATTTACACCAACAGCACCTGGCAAGGTGACACACACATATACAAACAATGCAAATACACACAATTCTAAAACATGCATACACAACTATGTAGAAAGGGCGATATTCACATGAGGTCAAGAGTCATTCAGAGGATTCATAATTGAGCACTCTCACATGGCAAAGTACAGTTTAAGAGAAAGTGACCAATATAGACAAAGAAAGAAATATGAGCTGTAAAATATACAGTAGGTATAACCAAGAAAGCACAATCTCCAGATTTATAAGTCTATCAACTAAGATAGAGAGGAGAGGAGAGGAGAGGAGAGGAGAGGAGAGGAGAGGAGAGGAGAGGAGAGGAGAGGAGAGGAGAGGAGAG
>JAPQRQ010000028.1:21210675-21221307 GCA_037367365.1 Apogon talboti | reverse complement strand
AGAGGAGAGGAGAGGAGAGGAGAGGAGAGGAGAGGAGAGGAGAGGAGAGGAGAGGAGAGGAGAGGAGAGAAGAGAAGGTCAGGAGGGGGAGGAACAGGCCAGAGGTGGCGATAGCAGAGTGGGTGCTGAGGGCGGGGCAGGTCTGAAATAGATCACTTAAGGGAACAAAGTGTAATTAATGGGTCGCCACAGATAAGAGGGCTCTGGCCCTATCTGGGAATGTGCTAATGGAGTTGACACACACTCAACAAGATCAGTGGACAACCTCTGTCTGTGTGTACATGTGTGCATGCGCGTGCACGGCCATGTGTATGTCCTAAAGACACAAAGTGGATAAATAGTGGGAGGAGGAGACTGTGAAAGTGACAGGTTAACATGTTTTCCTCCATGACGAAGTTCTGCCACCCCTGCAATCAGAGAAAACCCAGAACACACAAACATATCTATGTGAGTCAGCCTCCTTAACTCACGTAGACCTCCCGCTTCACATCAAAACATGACTGATGTTATTACACTTGGCGAGCCGGCACGCCTTCAGTCACAGGGATGTGGTTGTTTACGGAGAGATGGAGGTGGAGGAAGCTGCCTGGTCAAGAGGGGGTCAGACCTGAGGTGTTCTAAGAGAAGCTAACTGACACAAACCTCTCCTCAAACTTCCTGTCTGCGTGTGTCCCTGCGTCAGGGGAACCCGGCTGGAGCCAAGGGGCCTGTACATGTTGATGTATGTGTGTGTGTGTGTGTGTGTGTGTGTGTGTATGTTTGCTGGCGAACTTGTGTGGGCCTGGAGCCTGGCTGCGGAGGTCAGAGGAGGTTCTGAAAGGCGCCCACGTGTGCCTGGACAGTGAGATGGCTTGTGATGGACAAGGCAAGACAAAGAGGATTTCCCCTGTTTGTCCGACAGAGCGGAATAGGCACGTCACACATACACACACACACACACACACACGTACACACACACACACACACAGAGGGAGAAGTCTGTCTCCAGCATAGATTTCATGTGTGGATGTGTGTGGCACAAGGGGAGTAGGTCAGGCATCTGGTTGGTTTTGTGTGTATATGAATGTGTATGTGTGAGTGTGTTCAGGGTCACAGACCCCGGGGCCATCTACTTCAGCCTGGTTTAGTCAGACAAGCCAAGGCCACATTAACACACTGCATGACTTAATAATATAGAGACCTCTGGCTTGGTGCTACAGATACATGGCTAAGACGACTGAATAATAAAAAAAAAACACATATCTTACAACTTTATGGAAATGGACTATTTAATAACATTACAGTCACCTTGACAAGTCAATAAATATCAAATGAAGTACATGTAACAGTCCTTAAACACAAGGGCACGACCTCGACAACAGCAAGCTGTGCACAGTGCTCTAGGTGAATCTTAAATCTTGCATTGTGTTGGTGTGTGTCCACAGCAGCCTGAAATGTGTGTTTTGTTTGTGTGAGCGTAAGATGTAGCGTCAGGGGGTTAAATGGAGAGGGATGAGACTCCGATCTGTCAGGACAAGGGGAGAACAGCTTCAAAGAGTCAACATCACACACCGAGGCACGCACACAAACACACACTGACGGACAGTCCATTGCTCCCAGCATATCTCTACTTTGTCCTTGGACTGTCTGAATACCACTGGAGGCAAGCATGATTTGAGAGAGCAAGTGGGAACAAGAGAGAGGGAGACAGAGAGAGGAAGGAGAGAGAAAGAAAGACGAAAATGATAGAGGGAAGGGGAGGGGGAGAAAAGAGGCGCCCCTCAATGACATCTAAAGAGATAACTCACTCTCCAGAGCTTCTTTTCTCTTGCTATCACTTTCCCAGGCAGCAGTCCTTCTACATAAGGCCTCAAGTGTGAGTGTGTGTATTAACTTTGCGTGTATGAATGAGTGACAGTGGTGTATGTGGGAACACAGCGTATGTGAAGGTGAAGAACTAAAAGATTTTTGAATCTGAATGAGATTATCTAAATAGAATGACCCTCATACTGAATGCAGCATAATGTAAATGTTACCGGAAAAAATGTCAACGCTTAGTCACATAGTATGATTGTTTCAGAGATGAGGCAGAAAACTATAATTACCAAAACTGAGATGTATAAAACTGTTGTGTATATTGTTTGTAACATTGAATAGATAAAGCTGAAAGCTCATAATATGAAACAACTGTATGCTGTATATTCATGTCAGAATAATGTTCTAGTGAATCTGTACTCAGATGGCTGCTTAAGAAATGATGTACAGAATACAACACAAACAACAGCTGCCTTGTCTCTTGATTGAAAGTTAACTTTGCAAAAACAAAGCATCAGGCCAGCAGCGGGTCACAGTGATGCTGAAAACACCCAAACAAAACAGCAGGAAAACACAAAGTGGTCTGCCGCTGCCACTGTTGTTGGAAATGCTCTCCTTTGTAGGCACAGTCAACTGTGGGGAAGAGTTAACCTTTTGATAAGCTGCTTCGAGCCCCAGCTGTATGCATTTTTTATCGAAATGTGTGAGTCAGAAAGAGAATAATTATCTCCTCGCACTCCATGGAGTGGCAAGGGGTTGTAGCACCCAGTCTGGGCTTCATAAGTGAACCAGCTTGTGAAATGAAGCAACGCTGATGAGCAAAAAGAGAAACTGAGCTATGCTAATTCATAACTCAAAAATAAAGGAGCAATACCCAGTAAAAAGTTTCCTGGTGAAACACAATGGCACAGGCACTCTCAAACACATGCATTACATGCATTTAAATTGCTAGATCACTTAATCATGGACACGAATCTTGACCCTATAACATCTTAATTGGAATTATTTTGAACACTACTTTGATTAGAATCATAAACCCTAAACCTGTGTGTCCGTGCTCAGGAAGATTATAGTACTGCCTCAAACAATGCAGCCTCTTCATTCATTTAAATTAGATCACAACATTTGTGCAGTGAAGGTGTTGCCTCAAAAGGCTCCAGTAGGATCAGCTGGCAAAAAATGTTGATCCTGGCAATACATCTACTACAACACAGTCCAGTGTCATCTGGCAGCGTAATGCGTTGGCCAACCATGTGTGCAATTGCAAATTCTATGAAGCTTGTACAGCATTGTGATAATTCTGCAAGCGATGAGATAAAGGAACATGTGATATGTAGTGACTGGACTCTAAATTCACTACCCTAAATGAACAACTGCATTCACATTTCTTCTCCTCAGCTGTGCAATACATGCCAACCAGTGGAACTCCTGCTCACCTCTGTAGTAGGAATTGTTTTAAACACTGCTCAAGACCCATTGCTTGGGAAGAAATTAAAAGCTTTAAAAGAACAAACATTTATGTACACGCACACCCTTGACCTTGCACTGTCCGCCAAACAGTGCAAGGTCACTGATCCTGGCTTCACAGCAGCAATGATCACCTCCAGAGAAGCCCCAGTCTAGACCCACAATGACACGGATACACATGCGCACAGACAAAAACACCCACATATAGCAAATACACACACGTACCACCCCAACAGAGCTTAAGACCTTTATCTGACAGCATCAGCTAACACCAGATACACACACAGACCTGCCATGACCTTGCAGCACTTTGAGATTAATCAAAATTGTAGCTGGGATCAGAGGTGTGGGTACAACCGACAGAGAGAGTCGTTCATTTTGTGCATGCATGTGCGTTTCTCTGTATGTGTCTATTTGTGTGGTGGGGTGTCCGAGGCAGAGTCAGAGATTGAAGGAGTGGAGGTCAGGGGAGGCACTCACCCTCTCAATCCTCCGCTATTGACTTGGCAGCAGAGAGATGGTCCTGAGCGGTCAACAGCAAATAGAATAAACTGATCAATAACCGCACACTTGTCGGGGGCGACGGAGGCATTTTTACAAAAAAAAAAAAAAAAAATCAGAGCGGACCAACTTGAACTATGCAGGATGGGAACATAAATGTGTCACGTGAAGCTGCGAGCCTTCTCACCCACACTGTCCATGACATGTGTGGAATGCCACCTATCAGTGACACTGTGGGTGCTTGTTTAGGCAGGCGTTGGAGAAAAAGGAGGAGGAGGAGATGGAGAGAAGAAAGATGTAACAAAAAGTCATCAAGATTCAGGGGACAAAGCAAAAGTTTGAGAGAGCAGTAGAAAAAGAAGTGTGGGAAGGAAGACAGCAGAGGAGAAAAACTACCCTCTGTCATAATTTAAACGAGCCGTAGTCTCCCAATGCTCTGTTTACAATGTATAATTTATGCCTCCCAGTTCAAACACAGCTTTATCTGCACTCAGCTGCTAAGTGATATGATTTCACTTTTTATAGCAGGCCCCCACCCGTCCAATTCAGCACCACCCCCAGCCCCTCTGAAATGCAGGCTGGTATGATTCTGCACGCCTCATGCACTGACTTTCAACTGTACAGCCCCCCGAGGGCTAAAGGAGCATATTAAACCCCTCCCTAACCCCATCGTCTTCCCTCTCTTAAGCAAAACCATGGCCCTAAACACACGCTTAAGCACATACACTTATAGACATGCACACCCTGTATGCTGTCAGAGGAGAGGACTGCCTCATATTTTACAGCAGTTAAAGTTTCTCTTTGTATTTATTGCTATGTTGGTGAGTAGTCACATCCCATTTTACAGCAGCATACTCTGACCTCTGATCAGAGCCTCTCTGATGACCCCCCAGCTCTGCCCGAGGAGCACTAATGCAACATGTTCCAACAACTCCATTTTAATAAAACTTTTCATGGACCTCCTCCACTCTCAGACAGCACTGCAGACAAACACACTATGTATATTGATATAATATTGAACATCATGCTAGAGGGACAATTCTGGGAAATGTTTGAGCAGTTGCCAGTAAAATAAATGCCTGAAGAGTTTCAGTGTTGTGGGCTTTGTGGTACGGAAAGGAGTTCAAAGAGACTAACAACTGAGGACATGAACTATGGTGTAAAGAAAAGATGTGGACAAATATTATTTAATAAACGTTAAGTTCGATGAATCTTAAGTCATCTTGGACCAAGTCAAAGCAAAACAATAATAAAAAAAAAATCTGTCTTTGGGCTCTTGTGTGATGGTATGATTTTTGTGCCTTATATACTATGAAAAACATTCCTGCTGAATCACCATAAACTGTGGTTTAGCCTCATTACACAATTATGTTATAGATTAATGTATCTGACTGCAAAGTATTACCCCTTAGCTTTTCTTCTCTCTGAACTCTTCTCCTCTACTTTCCCACCATTTCATCTATTCATCATACTGCCTTACTCTCTTTGCTTATTCTCTGCCATTTCCTCTCTCTTCTTCCCTCTTCTCTTCTTTCTCAGCTATCTGCCTACATAGTGTTTACGCTAGCAGAAAATTCCCTCTTCGTCTCTGGGGGGAACTGCGTTTTTCTCTGCTCCGCTTGTCTCTCGTTCTTCTCTTGTATGTTTTCCATGCTGGCAAAGCTTCCTCTTCCTGCATGCAGCAGAGAGTGTGCACCGTCTGCAGCTGTCCCATAAGGGACCCTACAGTGTGATGTTACAATATCCCCATCCAGAGGGATCCTCTATCCTTTTCTCTCTCTGGATGCTCTTTTAGTTCTTTCTTTCTCTCTCTGTCTCTCTCAACAAGACATTGATGACCTTATTTTTTCATTTTCTTTTATCCTCTTCCTCCTCACTTACTCTTTTTATATGACTCTTAACCCTCACTTTATGTGCACTCTCTCACCCTCGTAGAATTTCCTTTTTCTTTCCTGTATTCTTTTCTGGTGTTGTCCATTCTTATCTTTGTACAAAGTGCAAACCCCAGCCTTTTTTTTTGGGAAATACAGAAAGAGGTAAGAATTCAAATTCACAAGTAAAACACATTTTTAAACACGTCCAACCTTTGAGTGTCTGATTTGAAGCTTCGTTGTGCTCCCTCCAGTCTAGGCCGGATTTTCTGGAGATATCTTTAAAAATATGATACACTGTACTTGTAACATACAAATCCCGGCCAGTGCTTCACTGGGCTCTGTGGTGACTGTGGTGTGTATGCGGTGGTCCAAGTGTGACTGAGCATTCAACAGCCTAGGGACTCCTGCCATATGGTTAGGGGTTGTCCTGCTTCTGTGCACCTGCAGGGGCATACCACAATGGGCCACCTCACAGATCCTGAGCTGGGCACCATGCCCTATGACGCACGGTGGTGAAACAGGAATACACACTAGAATGAACATGCTATTACAGATGTGCATTCACTGGACAACAAGGCCCATTCACAAGTCTCTCACAAACCCATGACATTGTATCTCATTCATATCGAAGGGAGTAGTGTGAAATTGCAACTGGGTTTAGCAGAATAAAAAGTTAGCACTGTTTAATTAAAACTCTTCTCCTTTGTCAGACCAATTAGTCTGTAAAGGCTGCTCTTTACAGAAAATATATCAGAGGTATATATGAACAACTTATATAAACTCAAGCTGAACTAAAATGAAAGAGATTTGATTACCAGTGTCCTTATGTCACCATTAGGTGTATGTTGAGAAAGCTCTGTTGCATATATACTGATGAAAGCAAACATATTATGAGTAGAAAAATGGTAAATGTAAAAAAAAATGTAAAATTTTCCCACTTTAAAGCGAATGTAGTACATGGGAGCATAGTTGAACTGATTTACAAATTTATTCCTACAAATATAGGTAAGAAATACTTTCAACTTCTAAAGATATAAACAGTTTTAAAGGATGTGAAAGACATTCAGTTTGCACAAATGCAGAGAAATACATTGACTAGTAAAGATAGAGTGGGTGAGATTCCCTTGACCTGCCATCTATGGACAAGGTCTCCAGTTAATTAAGTTTCTTGTACATCCAGCTGCACGACTATTATGAGTGCGTTTCTCTTTGGAGATTAACATTTATGCCTCTAAACCCACCTTACAGTTACATTTCATTCAACAAGATTTCTTTTCTCTTTTCTAAAGGTTCATATCAGCAATGTGATATGGGGTAGAGAACTGTGTATTTGCACATCCATGTGTGCATGGGTGTACATGTGTATTGGCCCTTTTCAGTGTGTATTTTATGCCTTGCTGTTTTAAAGGTACAGATAAAGAAGAAAAAGAGAGAGAACAAGTTCTTTTCAGTGTGCGTTCTGGAATGTCTGTGTGAAAGACAGCAGTTCACAACTGAAACATGGAGAACAGGATTTGGGTTAAAGTTAATTCACCTCTCTAAATACTGCTCTTGGCTGAAGATGACACATTTGTCCATGGTGTTCTCAGGTGGCCATGGATGAGCGGGGACACATAATGTCAGAACCTGATGCCAGAGTGATCAAGAGCAATCACAAGGTGAAGAGCAACCTGACTGTCTGTCAGCACAAAAGCAGACTTTGACACGTCTAGGTAACACAACTCCTCAGTGTAAATGATGAGAACAGGCAGCATACAGTACAAGCATACACTCACATACACATACGTACTGTGCGCACACAGACACATGCACACACATGTCTAATAAGCGATTGGTACAGGATGTTTGTTTGGGTGGAACTTGAACCTGTCCGTGCCCTAGGGCCACAGCAAGCAGGTGTTAGTGTGCAATCACATGCAGAAAGCAGAAACACCTGGACACCTGGGCTCGGATGTATAACACTGACAGACTCTCAGGAGCTGTCACATAGTCAGGATGAAATTGACCCTAGAGCTGAGGGGGGCACACCTGTGCCATGGGGGGCCCCCTTTCTTTTGAGGAGCCTCTCATAAAAACACTCTGTCATGGTGACAAAGTTGTAGGTGTTTAATTGGCCCTTCAGCCTGCGTACTGCTAATATGGGTAATAAAAACCCTCAGAGCCATCTACACAAAGGAACAAAAGGAGCTGAAGAGGCAAAGAGATTACAGAGGTACAAACAAAGTAAATTCAGTTTCATGTTCTGAGTGAATATCGGTTAAATGTTATGTCTCTACACTAACTTGCTATCTGGCTAACTAGCTAGGTCCAGGCTGGTGGTTACAGTGTTGCTAATACTGTCTAAGTCTGTGTGTCTTCGCAGGGCGGTACAGTGAGCAGCTTTGCACTTCACGCTGCTGTGAGCAATCACCAAAGCCAGTCAGTCCAATCCAGCCATTAAAGGAAAGTTTTGACCTGTGTGCTTGATAGACAATGTAGAGAGAGCAGAGAAGGATGGAAAAACATAGAAGCACAAACAAAATGAAGGATACGCCAACTCACAGAGAGAGTGATATGCTGAGGAATAGTGACACACAGTCACAACAAGAGACAACAATGCAAAAGCGGAATGGTAAAGATACATCCCAATCTGTGCAGTTCAGATAGATGGGCTGGGGGAAATGGAAAAGGGAGGGCAGTGGGCTTGTGGGTCCTGTCCTGCCCTCGACCTGCAAATGCTGGCACACCCTGTCCTGCTGCTGGCTAAATAAAGGGCCCCAGGGTGGGCCGGGCTGGGCGGCAGGAGAAACAGACACAGAGTCGGCATTACCCAGCTAATCTCATTAGGGAGGCAGCCCTGCCAAGCTGCCAGGGGTCAGCCAGAGTGCCACGTCACTCAGCGCACCTTTGGCACTCCTTGTGACCCCCAGGCAGGTTTGGGCTGAGACTTCTGGCCAGCAAAGGTGAGGGGCAACAAAGGGTGGGGTTGGTGTAAAGGTGGGTGGCTAAGTAGTTGGGGCAAACCAGATCAGCAGACTCATGATCAGTGCAGCTTGGAGACACTCATTGTTTGAAAGCAGATGTAGAGCATGAGAGGGAGACCAGAATGTTAAAAAAAAAAAAAGATATGAAAGTACAAAAAACAGATCAAAGCAAGCATGAGAAGTAAGGGAAGAAGAGAGAGGTAAAGAACGAGTCAGAGAAAGGGAAAGCAAGATGAAGAGAGAGGTAGAGAGGATGGATAAGTAGCTTCCTCCTCTGCAGCTTGGTTTAATGTATTTACAGCAGATTGCATCAGGGTGCTGTAGTTAAAAGGGCCATCGCCATCCAACAGGGTCATCTGTAGTGTGATCTGCCTCTCATAAAGGCAATGAGTGTCGCTGAGATGATCTCTTTGTCTACACATCACAGAGAGAAAAGTCATATACACATAGAAATATATGTGCAAACATATACACACAGTCAGGTCCCTTTGGTGAAAAAATATGACAAACAAGTAAAAAGTCATGAACCTTGCCATTCCCTTCTCCTGTGGCAGATTTCATCTATTTTAACTTCCCATCCCTCCTCCTCCTCTTCACTGTCATTTACTTGAGAGCATATACTAGGGCACTTTGAGTTTAGTTTTTTGTTCTGGGTTGACTTTAAGAAAAATGGGTAAAAATAATGGTTTAAAGCCAGGGAGTTAGTTAAACACTCTGACTGACCATTGCTCTGGAAATGTCAGGTGTATTGAGTAACATTACCTTCAGAGCATGTTCTACCTCACCAACACAGTCTTTGGACAGAGACCTATGGTCATCATGCTTCAACTTGCATCACTATATGGGACAAATGTTTTTAACTCAAGGTAAAACAAATGCAATACATTATTCATTATTCATTCGTAAAGCCACTGAGACATTCATTAGTCATACATCTACTACAATTAACAATCTACACATAGTTGTTAAACTCAGTATAACAAACTTAACCTATTGTAAATCATTACTTTTCTGTACGTGTCCAATTACATATACATATCACCATGTTTACTGGATACCTAAAGAATGTCTAGTTTAAGTTTAGCATTTAATTCTATAAATATTATTTTATCATACATTTGTAACTGTACATACTAGAACCTTTATTCTTGACACTCTCACGATCCCTAAATATCAGCTGAGAATAAGCAGGTTAAGGGTCACAGAGGCCACAATAGCATGAACAGTGGCACACACTACTATGAGCTCAGTGGTGTAAAACCCAAATCTTATTATTGTAACTCCTAGTACTGAGAAAATACACCATTGGAAGTGTGTCAGGGATAGTGGAAGAGGGTGAGTGGGAGCAGAGGGCACCTTGGAAAGCAGAGGTCTTGTTAATGCTGAAGGTACTATTTGTGTCTGTGATGACTAAAACAAACTCTTTAAGCCGGCCCTTAGCTGAGGCTTAGCTCAGCTGCACAGAGGCCACATTTTAAGAACTGTTAGTTAACACAGCTTTAAAATATTCACAATGGCCTGGTGGTTAAATGACTAGGTGAACCATGATGGTTATTTGACTGACAGCATGAAGCAGTGAGATTCTCTGGCTAGCTTGATGGCTGGCTGGCTGCCTAGCTGGGTGGCTGGTTGGTGTGCTTGCTGCTGTCTGGATAATAGCACAGAGTTTATGTTATTGTTGAGTTCTACTCAACACCCTGAGTGTGTTTAGACATGCCCTGTAAACTGTGCATAAGAGCATCTACTGCATATCGAAGCCCTTATCCAAAACCCTCCTAAAATAGGCAGAGATGGAGTCTGGGTAAAGCGGGAGCCAGCTAACTAGAGAGGGAAGGGTGCTGAGGGAAAGGTTGAGAGTTCACAGCTGAGTTCAGGCGAGCCCTGCACTGCTTTGGGCCCCTGGCCAAGGCTGAGATTGGGATAAGCTCCTGATGGTTCCAGTGTGAAATGGGATCAGAGAAGGGACAGAGGGAGGGATGGGAGGACAATCCGAACGACATATGGGAGATCGTGGGTGAACTGGGAGACGGCGC
>JAPQRQ010000028.1:21170011-21210575 GCA_037367365.1 Apogon talboti | reverse complement strand
GGATTAGGGAGGGGGGTAACTGTATGAATAGGCTGGAGTTGGCGTTGAGATTTGAAATTGTTTAACAAGCTGGTCGGAATATGCTGCAGGGAGCAGGCCTGACTGAACTGCAGCTATATGGGGAGGGAACATGCTTGGAGTAATTTCTCTTCACTCTACAGTATGAAGATTGCTGGAGCAGTCTGATTTAATTAGATTCCTAGAGAACCACATGACCTACGCCAAAAATGTGACTCCTTTTTTCAGTTGTACATTTAATAAAAAGTGGAATTGCGCACTCAAATATCGAAAGACTGGGCAATTGAGGTAAATATTAAAAGTAAAAGTTTAAGTTAAGTTTACCACAGTGCTTGAGGGTCTCTTTTTGTGGCAGATGCCCAAGTTTCCTAACTAAAAGCTGATCAAGCTAACCTCACAGTTACCTCGGCGCAAATGCTCTACAGTTGACTAAGAGAGGGAGTGCCCTTATCCTCTCAGCGGGGGAGCAAAAGAAATGGTGAAAAAGGGAAAGGGGTGTGTGGAGATAAAGAGTCTTTAGTGTGTGTGGCTCTCCTGACTAATTTTGGAGGGGTGAACAGTACAGAGTTCGGATTTGTGCCAAAGCATGATTCGCGCTAAAATGGCCATGCACTACTTTAAATATTAACAGGAAGTGGAATTGTTAGTGACATTATGGTTACCGACTTATATATTTCCCTTTTTAGAAATGAATAGAGCCCTACCGGTCATTTAGAACAGTCGCCCAAGATAAATACAAGTATTTTTATTGAAAAAATGTTTCAAAAAATGTGATACTTCTCCTCAGTTTGCTTCTAAATATACATTTTATTATGTATTTGAATGCAATGATGTACTTGTGATGTGCATGTGTCCGTATTTCTAAGCATATGTGCATTTCTATATTCTGAAAAGTCATTACCAGGAAAATCAATACACAACATTGGTTTATAGCGGACGTCTTCTCATCAACCTAAGACCTCATTCCATCCTCTCTCTCATTTCTGCCTGAGCACATCCACTAACACATAGAAACACAGACAGACACAGAAATCAATACAATTCAGTGTATACAGAAGGTACAATCATCCTTACAAGCATGATCAAACACAACTGAAAATGTGTAAAGGGTTTATTAGTGTGTGTCTGTGAGCGTGTTTGTGTCAGAGTGATGCAGACTGCTTTTGTATGTGGGTGAACTTGTACAAGGCAGAATTCGAAGTGGCTTGTGTATAAGCATGGTTGTGTGACTGTGTATTTGCTTATGCATGCATATCCTGGATGCATTTTGTGCTTGTAAGAGTCAGTGTTTTACATCTTTGTGTCTGTGTAGTTAATCTTTTTACCCGCTAAATTGTGGGAACTCAGCTGCCTTACTGGGACAAAATTCATGTCTCCTTTATGCGAATCCTTAAATTAAAGGGGTAAGAGTTCTTTTATTGTTAAGAGCTATGCTAGTGTTAGGAATAATCATCCTGCAGGTATTGTTAAGTTTAAGGAAATTAGGAAATACACTTAATTAGAAAATACACAGGGCTATATTTACATGTACCACATATTCTCCATTTTGCACAACACAAAATTCCTTCTAAGCTGTTAACATGAAAATTTATATTATATTTTCACTCACATATAGCCTTGCACACTCTGATTAAGGTGTCCCATGTTTCCTGTATTCATTTTTCTCAACATTCATTACCAGTGGCAGGTTGAGGACATAGCCTCGATCTTCAACCTCCTTCTTTAAAAGATCAACAGTGCAATATTTATACATTTCCAAAAACCTGTTGCTATTGAAGTATTGATAACATTAAAAAAAAGTTGGTGTGTTTCTCATTCTGACCAGAAATGAGGGCTTTTCGTCCGTCCAAGCGTCTCTACCACAGACTTGAGAACTGTTGGCCAGTTGTTTTCCGTGCATAAGAGGCTGTGTTTTGCAAACTGCAGTAAAAATTCAAAGTGTGACTCATATTCCAAATGCACTGTATGCATGTCTAAGGGATGTTCCAAAAACCTGAATATTGTTTACATATCCCACATGTCTTCAAGCTGCATCAATCAGGAAAGGAAAAAAACAACAACAAAACTTTGAAAGTAGACATTTCTGAAGCAGCTGTCTCTTCTCAGTCCAAACCAAGACCAAACCTAAATATAGGTGACCTGATGTTGTTTCATGAGCTCCTGTATCAAGCCAGCAGATTCACACCTGATGGAATCAAAAGGTACTTGTTAATTAAAGCTGTCAATCTCATATTTAACCCCCTTTCCTGATATTAACACCAATGAGCGGCCACAACCTCCCATCATCTACATCTCAAAAACTGAGAAGGGGGTAGAGTTATTGCTTCTTCTCAGAGAACTTGAATTGAAAGTTGCCAAAAAACTAGACTACATCAAAAATATATTGTGCACTGCAGATTTAATTCTAAAATCCCACATTTGCAATTTGGAATTTACATGATCTGTATCAAATTCGGGATACTAACATAGTCTAGAATAATACTGGCACATTAGTGTGCATATAAACGTAGTCAGTGTAATGTCCCCTCAAGTGAGTGATTGAGCAAGCACGTGTGTTTGCAGGCAGACATGTCTGATGAAGATATCTGAGTTAGCAGAGCCAGGGTAGGATCTGAATGTTGAAGAGGGATGGGGGGCTCAACAGGCAGAAAAGAAGATGCTCTCTGTCTGAAATACACACACATCCACACACACCCTCACACACACAGATACAAACATCCTGACACACTCTATTCCTCTCACTGTCATGGCCTGTGCTCTTACTGTATGTGTGGCACGCAGCATGCTTTAAAGCCAGAACTATGAAGCACAACACCATCTGTCTGGGGAATTCTCTACCTCTACATCGCTCTCTCCTCCTTTGCACATCCTTCTCTGCCTTGCTCCTGCGCTCCCGCAGTCTCTTCCCTAACTTTGACTCTACGGAAACCCTGAAAGAACTTGACTGCTTGCACAGTCTTCCCACAAAAGCCACTCTCTCTCTCTTTCTTTCCTTTTCTCTCATAGCCAATGGATAGAGGAGATGGCAACCCTGTGCTCAAAAGTGATCAATTTTTAATTTCTCACCACTTTTCATGTTGTTTCAGAGAGAGATGTCAGCAAACAGGAGCCCCGGGGAGGCAGGGAGAAAGAGTGGTTGGTAGCAGATGGGGGGGAATGCAGGTGAGAAGATCGAAGAAGAGCACAGGATATGAGGGAGAGGAATGACTGAGACATATGAAACAACAGACAAATATTAACTACAAAATTGCCTCAAATAATTCTTATGCATTATTGCAGTTTTCTAAACATAATCACTGTCGCACTCATTATTAGACATATGTTACACATACTTTTTTCTACTTAAAATATGTCAATATCTTTTGCTGGTTGAGGCGAATGGCTTGTTTGGTATTTCCTGATGACATGGGCAGTGACTATGAGCAGAAAATCTAACTGTTTCATATCAAGGAATATTTTTACTGCTGCTAATGTGACTTAAATACCTTGTTCCACAGCTGAGTGGGCTAGCACCTGCTGCAAGCGGCAGCTAGCCTATTACAGCTCAGTACAGAGCTGTCGCTAATTTTCTGATTCAATTAGCATGCCTCAGAGCTTTCCAGTCTAATTGCAAACTACTTCACAGTTACCTCTCCGATTAATCGCTGCCCATCTGCGAACCATTGCACACAGAACTTGGTGCAACAAATTTGTGTATTCTCAAATATCAGCAGGAGACCCCCGAGCTGTTAAACAGGCTCAGAAGCACTACTATCTGACCTGACCTTTATCTACAGAATGTATTTTCACACACATATATTTGGCTAAATGCATTTAAACCTTAAACGTTGTCTCCTCCCCATCGAGAGTATGCTCATTCACAGAGTCAAGGCTTCAATGAATTAAGAATATGAAAATGATGTGAATAATTTACATCAGAAGAAACTGAGATGACCCCATTGGCATGTTTTTCATATGGTCTGGCAGCAGTCAGAGGTAAAAAGGATGTGTGGAAATGCATAAGATACTCTGACTAGTCATCCTTCACTCAGTGCTTCTGTTAATTCCATGAGGAAATATCATCAAGTAACTATAATATCTTGTTAGCTAACCTGAAAGCTGCTTAAAGGATAGTAGCATGTTAGAATCATCCCAGTCGTCATTGAGGTAATAGTCCCCAGTGTAATGAGATTGTACATTTACAAATTTTACATTGGTTAAAAATGCAAATACAATCAATTTAACTTGAACCAACTAAACAAAATTAGTATCCTATAACATTTGTTTCTTCTCTCCTCTTTTTGTGTTTGATATTGTTCTTTGTACCTGCTTTAATTTTTTTTTCTTAATATTACTTTGGTATAATTTGTTCTTGTGTACATTAAATCACATTTGTCAAACCCAACCTCATGCCACTGAAGAATCCCATGGTCTTAACATGTGACAACCAGTGTTTTGCTGTTTATAGATGGATGCCACTAATGGGTGAATCAGGTTAGGTAGAAATGTTTTTTTCATAATTAGATCATGGGATTCCTCTGTGGCAGGAGGATGGGTTAAGTTGATTTAACTATATTGTGTCTTGTGTATATTTGTATGGGTGCAAAGGTAACAGGGAATAAGGGAGGGATAGAGAAAATATTCTTCTCATACTCATGCTACTCATATATTACAGACAAATATATGATCACAAAAGGGGTACACTGAAGCTGCTCTGTGTCAGTTGTCATCTTTCTGTACAGTCCCAACCACTTTAGCCTGATGAGGTGAAAGTTCATAATAAATGTAGGTTGTAGATTAACAACAAACTCTGATCCCTACAGAGTTGGAGAGTCAAATGTCTACATACACTTATTCGTGGTAATATTAGGTTGTGTTACTTTTCAATTGTGTAACTTGGAATAAACATTTGCGAAAACCTTCTACAAGCTTTGTATAAAATGTACTTGTTGGTCTTCAGCCATGTTTGTACTATTTTGCAGCTTGGAACTTGTGTATATGCTTTAGCTTCTGGGCTGATGTTTTCAGATGAAGTTTCAAAATATTTATGTGAATCTTCTGTTTTACAATACCATCAGGTTTATGAAGCGCAATAGTACCTTCTATAGCGAAACAACACCACAGCATGATTTTATACTTTGCTTCATGGTTGGTGTGCATTCTTTGGGTTATTCCAAAGAACAACTTCTCCATTGTCCCTCCATATATTATGGCTAAAGAGTTTTTCTTCACTGCATCTGACAAGACAATCTTCCTGCAAAACTTGAGATGTCTTTCACATAGCTAATTCACTACCTACAGCCGATTCATAGTATGAGGCTTTCACGCATATTTACTTTACCTGCTGGTATGCAATGTTGAAATGTTTAAGATTGTTTGGAATGCTACTTTCTGAATTACAGCTGCTGAAAAGGAGGTTTTTGCAGGTCACCACTGTCACAATATTGCAGCTCTTAATTTGTTTGAGAGACTCATATTGCAATAATGACAAAATCATCACCTTTAAACACAGTTTTTTCTTAAAGAAACACACAGAGCAGAACAGAAGGGGACAAATATATTGCTCATTGCTGCTGTTAAAACTAGATAAAATACTCCATCTGACTGCTCACCTGCAGCCGTAGAGCCCTTGAACATTCTCAATAGAACAATGCTGACAGATTACAGGTACTATGATATTGACTTATTCCTAAAACCATGGTCAACTTAAGGACCAGGATCAGGCCAGAGGGTCATAACCCTCATCACCTCTCCCCCCAGATCAGATCAATAGTCCAGCGTTGTTTGGTCTGTTGGACAGTGTTTACTTGTGTTGACCTGGGTAGCTCATGAAGAGCAGCATAAGACAGATGACAGCTGGTAAAAGGAAAAAAAAGTAACATGGCTGAGAAGATGAGGGCAGTGGACATGCTGTGGAAAGGAGGGCAGAGATACTACTATCAAAGGAGAAAAGAACAGGGTCAGAGAGGAGACACGAGAGGGGTAGACAGAGCATGAGGAGAGGGCAATAATAAGTGTTCAAGAGAAAGCGAACACACCAATATCAAAGAGAAAAGATTGGAGCAGAGGTGAGCACGGAGCTTTGACAATGAAAGAGTGCAGAAAGATGGTGAGAGGAGTGTAGCTTGGGTCAGTGGTAACGCTGAGGTGACTGAGGTTACCATATCAGTCAGTCAGCTAGAGACTTCCAGCTATCATAGCCAGGGCTCGTCGCTCTCAATCCCACACAATCCCCTTCTCTGTTCTCCAACTCAGCCCTATTGACAAATCTAAAACCAAGGTCACAGCAGTGTTTACACAGCCTTTAGCCCAAATTACATCATCCAAACGCTGGCCTGCTGGATGCATCACACTGTCAGTGAGAGAAAATTACCTGGCAAGCTGCCGTCCTGCTGAAAGAGTAAAAAGAGAGAGAATGAGAGATAACAAGAAGGAAACAGAGCGAGAGACAATAAGGGGGTGGAGTCAAATTGAGAGGAAGAGGTCTGATATAAAAAAAGAAAAAGAAATAGGGCACGAGTCGGCATGTAAAAACTTATCATAATGTCCCACTGGTGCCCTCTGCAAACAAATTCAATGCACCCAACACACACACACAAACATTATTGTCCTACTGTCTATGGCAGTGCTTTCCCCTACTGTGTCTACACACAAAACAACAGCGGAGCATAATGCATATTGGTCCTGGCTCCCAATAATGATGCATAACCCGGTGGCTGCACAGGAATATAATACCAATATGTCAGGTCTCTGATTTGGCCACAATTTGCATGGTTATAATAGCTTATCGACTGGCTCAAGGTTGAGCAGGGCCAGGCGGCTTCACTGTAATGACTGGCCGTGTGCCTCCGACAGTTTATTTCAAGCTTCTCTGGCTCAGTCACCCGGCCCCCTATCTCGTCAATACCCAATCTTGATCCCGCTATCTGCCTTCTGACAAACTCTGCACAAACACCTCTGCTCCCCTTACCCCCCTCCCCTGACCTTACCTCGGCATACCCCAACCCCTCCAACCCAGTTGTTTTTTTATCCTTTAAATTATTCCTGTATCATACGAGCATTTCCCATGAAGATCAATACAGGTGCAATTCATTAGGCCTCCCAAAATCTGCTTGTCTGCAAGCATTTGCCTGTATAACATCTATCGACCCTCACTGAGTTGGCCTAGTGCCTGCCTTATTCAAAGTCTGTGTGGCAGGAGACCAGACAAAATACAGACATACTTTTAGAAATTAAAATTATGGATTTAGTTTGAAACAATGAAGGGAGAACTACAATATGACTCCAAGAAAAATCAAGCATATTAAAGAAAATGACAAATCACTTGTGTTCAACTGGAAGTGGAACTGCTAAAACATTAGTTGTTTAATACATTACTTGATTGCAAATACTAATGAGTTAATTATAATGTAAATTACTGCATACACATACCAGAGATGAATATTTCTTTCAGACAGTCTTGTGTCAGTGAACCTTAATGTGCTTTTTGGATCAGTTGTTGCTGTGTAAAACAATCAAAATCAATGACTTCTGAAAATATTTCTTAGTTTAGATGTTAAAAACATTTTCTAAAAACTTCATTTTTTTTCAAAAATAATCTCAGTCTGTTAAAAAACAAACACTGAATAAGGTCTTTCAACCTGAAGACAGACCCTTGAGCATGTAGTCATATTAAATAAAGCTCCTACCTAGCAAGGAAAACCCCCCATCTGAAAGCCAAGGAGACAAAACAAAACAAAATACCCTTTTGTTAAAAGAAAAAAAATACCACCTGTAATTTGTCTGAACATCAGAAAAAAGTGATAATCTTCTAAGATTCTTCTTTTGATCAAAAGGTAAATGATAGGTTGAACCCATTTTCTTACAAAATAAAAAACAAAGCCAAAAAAGTATCATATCAGTTGTCTGATCAAAAACACATAGCCAATAGCTCTGACAAATCAATTGAGAAACGTCTCTATTTTGGCTGTTATGAAGCCATTTCCGAAATACAAAGAGGTGGAGGGGGGTTTAAAGGAGAAGAAAAGAATTAATCAAAAGGGGTGGTGGAAACAGGCAAGCAGTGGTCCTCGGTCGAGAGGTCAGAGTGAAGGCAGTGCGGCCATGCCTACTGTGGGCACTCAGCTG
This sequence comes from Apogon talboti, assembly GCA_037367365.1. Lineage (NCBI taxonomy): Eukaryota > Metazoa > Chordata > Actinopteri > Kurtiformes > Apogonidae > Apogon > Apogon talboti. The sequence goes on along the minus strand of JAPQRQ010000028.1, from coordinate 21,202,451 downwards.
GAACTAAATGTGGACGCCGAGACGCCAACTATTGGAGCACTGCCAAGGAACTCTCACCCTGCTGCGCTTTCTCTCTCTCTCTCTCTCTCTCTTTCTCCTTGTGATTCAACAATGAGTGGGAACTCATCGCCACTAGCCCCACAGCCCCACCCCATCCCAACCCACCGCATCCCCTACCCTATTTTGCACTCATTCAGTCATCCAGCTTAACATTTTCATTACAGCAAGTGCAGGGAGGGCAAGAAGGAGGAAAACCGGTGAATGAGGAAAAAAGGGGACGACGGTGGGCTGAACTGTACAACTCTGACATTCAGGTTCCCCAAAAATACTACAGTCACTTACACTTTTTACACTTTTACACCCATGTTAGGGTTATGTGCATTTGTAGGACCACCCTCTGTTGGATGTGTGGGAAAGACAATGGGGCCAGTCGGCGAATCCTAACAGCTGTGAGTGAGCTGGATGTCACACTGACTCAATGCATGCACACACACACACAACCACACACACACACCATCTGTGAACACCAACACATGACAGAGCAAATGGGATTACAGTATGGAGGAAGACGAGGAGGATGATCCAAACACCATAATATCATTTCCAAGAAGAGATGGAGACGGGGCAGGGCATGGGGCGGGCAGGTGTCGGGAGGGCTGTGGTGAAGGGTTTACCGGGGGGTGGGGCAGGGGCTTAATTGGTTAGGGGTCAGACATACAGTGCAGCGATCTAATGGCTGCCTCGTTTGTGCACTACAGCTTAGCTCATGTTTTCCGAAAAAACAAGACACAGAAACTAGGCCAGGATTCAAAAGATGAAAAGCACCATAAATAGCACACAGGATAAATTAAATGCACCAAAGTCCACATAGTTCAAACCTTTTCATTTTTTATTTTTCCATCTATTTTATCTTATTTTATTTATTTATTTTGCACTGGTACTTGTCTGGGTATTCATCTCAACTCCTCAGAGAGAGAAGATGTTCGGAGGGAAGTATTTGATGAATTAGAGAAATGCATTGGAGACTGAATATTTAACTTCAATTAACAGCTGTTTGGACACAAGTTCCAATTATGTGTCATTTACATTTTCTCAGTCTGAAGTGGTGTTCATTTGCAGGTAACTCACAGCAGCATGCAAGAAATTCCTCCTTATACCAACAATTTGTTTCCCAATGTCACCTACTTCTTGGGATTTTGCTCTTTCTTTGGTAGAGACTGAATAGAAACCAACCTATATTTCCATTTATACTGTCTGGATTAGACAAACTTGCATTAAAACAGAAAAACTCCCTATTGCAAACGTTTTCTTCAAGCTGCAAAACAGAGGTTCATAGAAAGTTGAATTTCTCAGTGCATGCTGGGAAGTCGTTGAGATGTTTATTTACTCAAAACTATCCCATAGAGTACACTTGACATTTCTTTTAAAGGCAAAGTTATACATGATTTGTTATTTATAGTAATTAAAGCTATTTGCATTTACAGAAAGTTGTCAATTTTTCGCATATGTTTATGTGAAAATTAAGTCACAAGTTTTTATATTTTATGTTAGGGTTGTGAGATTTTTTTCTGTAAGGGAAATGCATCAATGTGAGACCAAAAGCTTATGACACGGTCAACAGAAAATGCACCAGGCTTTAACTGTGAGCAGCCCCTGAGGTTAAACCCTTACTATATCCTGTCCTTTGAAAGAAAATTTTTGTTATCACTTTATTATCATATGATTTGTGGACAAACATCTAGTGTATTGAGAGATTACGGTTGCTTTAGAGGATTAGGTATCTTTTAAGAAACGAGGAATAAAAACACAGTGACATAATCATACATCTATGCAGAAAAATACAGAAAATTCGACCCAGCACAAAAAATACAAAACAGATTAACATGATTTACACAACTACGGGTAAAAACAACCCATTTCTCCCTCATTTATCCCTTCATCCATACATGCATAAACATTTGTGTTGATTGGATCTACAGTCAGTCTGTGTGACAGAAAAAGGTTGATCCTGGGGCCAGAGCAGCTAAAGAATCCCAAGCATGGGTTTAAGTTGTAAGGTAACATCTACGTCAAAAGCCTCATCGTGTGTGAGCTTATATCTCTGACTTGGGCTGGGCTCCGCCTGCCTTGAGTATTCACTACTGAGACAATCTAATATGAACACATCCAGAGTAGTCCACAGGAGCCAGTCTGACATGTGACTGACTGTGACACCTTAAGGTCAAAGGTCAATACAGATTTCAGCAAATCTGAGCAGGCACGGCATGAGCTTATATTCAGGGAAGGGAGGGGGCATGGCTTGGCCTCCAACCCTTTCCTGCTAAGACCCTTGAAGTTTTTTACGCTGACCTAGACTTGACTCCTTCATCAGGGATGTTAGCTATACTAATTACTGCCTGATAGCTGCCTGGTGCCAAACGCAATTCAGTTCCCCCCAATTCTCCTAGACTCAGCTCCAAAGGCCTGTGCCAACCTCACTTAGTGCTTATGAAGTGTTTTAGACACAAAGTGCGAGCCCCTACCTTTCCTTGTAGTCCTGGCAATCTACCTCTTTTGTTTAGGGTTTTGTTATCTGGCCACATGTTGTTCTGAGGGCAGGGTTAGGGGCAAAGGGGAGCTGCACTATGAAACATCAGAAGGTCAGCTGGCATGCAGTCTGAAAGAATAAAGCATTTCATAAGCCAAACAAAAGGGGATTAAAATGGCGCCAAAGATGGATTTGGAATTTGTGCCTAAGAACACTGACCCCACCCTTTTGCATCTCAAGGGTAGATATAAGATAAACTGTCTCCTCTGTGGCTGAGGATTCTGCTCAGAAAAAAAGTAGAGTGGACAGAATGGAGGCGTCGGCAGAGACAAAAAGACGCCAGGCGACTTGGATATGGAAGGAGACTGACTCTAACTGTCACAAAGACAGACCAGGTGCATCCTCGGTCCCTAAACTACATGTCCACCACTTGACCCAGACCTTGTTCCCTGCCCTTCCAGGAACTCCCTCACCTCACTGCAGTCGAAATCAATACAAACATCTCTGTGATTATCGGCTCTACGTGGACATATGCATTGTGTGAGTCTGTGGCAGTGTCGCCGTGTGTGTCTGTGTGTGTAGGACTATCTCTGAACATGGCTATATGCCTGTGAAACTGTGAACATAAATGCAGTTTGTGTGTGTATGTGTGTGTTTCTATGGATAAGTGGCCTGTCTATGTTGATTAGATAGGAGCGGAGGCCTGTAGCAGTGGACATACCAGCTGACCAGAGCACAGATTCAGAGATGGGGGGTGGGTTGAAGTGGTGTTTTTCCGCTGGCTCTGTAGTTTAACCCTGAGAGGCTAACAGAAGTGATAACCAGTTTGTCTCTGGGTCACCTGATAACATACCGCTACACACGGCATTCTTCATGGGAGGACGGTCACAACTGTAGGTTACTATACGTATGTGCAGGAACGCATAAATATGCTCATCCAAGTTTAAAAGCTTCTGGTGTACCACATTTTCACCATCACCAGATGACATAAAACTGTCTGAAAAAAAATATAAATTGACCTTAAAAGTTTTGACTGGGCTCTTGTTCTACTTGAAATACATCTTCTCAGACATAACATTAAGCAATTCCACACAGGAAACATGGCAAGGCAAGTAAGACCATGTGGAAGTTAAAGTATAAGAAAAAAAAAATCAGTATAACATGGAAAAAATAAAATGTTAATGCCCACATGAGCAACACATAATACAATACATATTATGACATTTATCGCACTGTTGCTTTGGCATATTGCCAACTTTGTAGCGTTATATGAGTCAGATGACACACAGGTTAAAGGTTGTTTAGTGCTGCCCAGAGCAGTGACATGCCAGCCATGGTCACAGGATGTTGGTGGATAAACAAGAGAGGCAAGAAAAGAGGGTTGAGGATTAGGAGCCATAGCATCAGTGAGGGATCAGCACAGCCTATCTCATTACTCCCAGGCACAATAAGCACAACAACTCTCCAAGCACTTTATAATTGCTGCTTCCCAGTCCACAAACAAGCTGTGTTTATTACTCCTTTTTACTCCTTGGTGCTATCACTGTAAGAAGAAAAAAAATCATCCTCTAATTGCCACATTTCTCTAATACTGGCATACATTGGTTTGTTTCACCGGTGGTTTGTCTCCTGTCGAAGGCAAGGCTGGTTAATAAAGTTTTTATCTGTCAATGTGGAGCACAAGGGAGGATCCAAGGTCACTGCTGCATATTCCAAACCTGGCTGGTCATAGAATTTACTATCACGGTTGTTTACATAATTATATAAATAAGATGTAATTTTCTTCTCTCAGCAAAAAAAGACAAATAAACATTACCATTTGAGGCTGATTATGGCTCAAGGACTTTCAAGGATGTTATTTTTTTTCATATTTTCTAATCATCTCTGGCAATTATGCACATTCAAAATATACTCACAGGTTCCATGTTTGTGCTTTTTTATTTCATAACATTCATATAAACATTCTTATTAAATGTGCATTTAATTATAACTTTCTTGTGTCAAAGGGAAAAGAGTGGGCAAAACTGCTCACACAATAAAGCAAAAAAAAAGGTACACAGGCAAAGTGGATTTAAATTTAAAATTAAACAGCTAAACATTACACTCCCACACACATACAATACACATAAAATACACAACTATCATTTTAGAACCAGTTTAGACTGTCCTATCCAGATGTTGAAACTCTGCATGGGTTCTTTAGTTCAGCAGTTGGATGTGTGTTTATGCTCATGTGTATTAATTAGTAGTAATATCAGCCACAGCGCTGACAGCAAAGACACTGTCCATTCAAAACAAATGTATTACTACAAGTCCAAAACAGCCATATAAAAGCTCAACATAATGAGGAAAAAAAAAACAGTAAAAACATGATTTGGGCCACAATAAAAACTACACCTTTAGTTAGAATCAGTCACAGGTTTGTACCTGAAGTTGCACACAATCTTTGTGGAAAAAAATGCATAGTTTATTTTTAATGTTGACTCAAATTTTATCGATTGCATTTCCCATGTATTTATGTATATATTTTGTATATATTTATGTGTTTGAAATGGACTATATTATTTGTTTGAAATGTTAAAACACACAATAACCTCCACCAATAAGAATCACTCAAAGCAGTATTTTTGGAATGGATACTCTCTCAAGGTCAGAGCCACTAATGTTGCTAAATATTGTCTGAGTGCTGTTGCTGCATGGATAACATCACTGTGACACTTGGTTGATTGGCAACTTCTGCCTTGTTAATGAGGGCAAACTGATAGGTAGAGACTATTGGATGAAGGTGATTGCAAAGAGTTATAATGCTCGCAGTGGTTCGGATTTGCAATGCCCCAGTGGGGCTTATGGGATTAATACCATACCTAAACTGCTCTACTGCCACAAGAATCTAGAATGTTATTATAGTATTTACTAGACTTTGAATACACTCCAACCAAAACCTCGATGGAATCATACTATCACTGTTGATACATTCACCGATGATCAAAAATACACTGGCCACCACTCCTCAAGCTTATCTTTAAACTTGATCCTGTTGATGCTGCAGCCGTCAAATGTGTTATATGCACGTTTTGCGTGTTTCTTTTTCTAAGTAGTTTGCCACATGTCGAGGTCAGGGGTAAAGGCTGGGCGGATTAGAGCCTATATCAACTCAATGAGAAGAGGCCATATGGGCAAATGAGATCCATGTCCGTGAAGCACTAATCTGGGGATGCCCTCTGAGTGACCAGGGATGGACACTACCTACAGCAGCTAAGAGGCTTGGGAATTTAAGAGCAGCCTGTGGCCTGCTCTACTGTACCCTGTACGTTAGCTCCCCCATCTGACCCTGAGGACTCAGGGAAGAAAGAGCCTGTTTTTGAACCTGAAAGAAGATTAAAAACACTATCAGCATAAACAAATGTGCAACTGCATGGTTAGCATCCATGAAAAACATACAGGCTTTCATACTTCCAATACAGAAGACACAGAGATATATTAAAAGGATACATAGCTACAATAGTTTCCCAGATGTTTTAATAACAAATTTCCCTGTAATGTAAACCTCAATTTTTATTTAAGAGTGTAAAAGTATGTCCACCTCTCACATATTACCACGGTTCAAACCAAAGCATATAAAATATAATGTCTGGGATATTGTGTACTGTAATTCCAAATGTGATTAAAGCAAAATTACTTTTACATGAAAAATATACACAGTTATTAACGGACTGTTGAGTAAAATGCTTTGTGTTTGCCCATTGGCAAAAAAACATAAAGCACTGAGAGGTATGGCAAGAAAAAAAAAAAAGGAAATAAAACAAGAGGGTGGGGGGTATTTATTAGAGATTCTGTTCCAGTGATTGGCTGCGAGGTGGGTAGCAGAAGGACAAATGGACAAATCTGAGGAGCTAATAAGAGTGAATACGGAACAGCCCTCATGGGCAAATCTGGCACTAAGATGATAATGAGATTATAAAACCCCACTATATTGCAGCAAATTGTATAAGTGTTTCATTGAACCTTGTTGAACTTTCATTTATGCATGCCAGGCTCTTTCCCTTTTTGTCTCTCCCCTTTTTTCTTTTCCCCGGGATGATGGGTAGAGCATAAAAAAAGACGATAGGATAAAATGCCTGCTGGATAGAGTTTACCTAGTGCAGGGGTGAACTGAAGACCACAGACTGAGCTTTCCAGACACGCTTCTAGTTAACATAATCACAATAGCCTAAAATGCAATGCAGTGGTGGCTGCAGATGTGATTATATATCACACTTCACATATTGTCACCATCTTGCACCATAGGCTCAATGGTGGGCTTGGATTATTATTATTATTTCTTTTACCACTACCTGACAGACAATCCACTCTGACAAATCTGTATTTTAGTTTATTTTCCTGAGCTTTGGTATTTTCTAGCGTAAATGAACTGATTAAGTTTTACCAGAAAAATGTGAAGTGTGTCTCAAATAACATCTCCAAAAAGAGCAATTGTTTTACAAAATCTAATTGTCTCTCCACGCTCAACAGTAGTGAACTAAAGTTGAAAGGAGAGCAAGATTTGATTGAATAAAGATAACGCCACACAAAACATTCTATTTTAGTCAAAACATTTTATACAAGATAAAATTAATTTCAAATGAAGACAAAGGACGATGTAGCTTTGTTTCTCTAAAGACTGCAGGTTTTTCCACTTTGACAAGGCTCATGTCTTCTCGCTCGTGTTGTTAACTTGAATGCAACTCATCACATGTCACTGTTGATCTCCAAGTAGCAAATGACACTAATGAGGCAGTTTCAGATGTGAGTAACTTTTCACATTGTATTACTTTTTCTTGTTTCAGAATAATCACAGATGACTGAAAATTAGAGGCATTGGTTTCAAATACTGTCGATGTAGTACCTTAGGAGCCCCAGCAACTTAAAAATTACTCTGAACACAGGTAGGTGAGAGTGTCGCTGTGGATTCTTATTGAATGTTTTCTTTTTCTGACTCCTCTGAGACAATTCTGGTTTCTTGGGCTCAATCAAAAAATGCCCAAAATATCTGCTGTTGCTTTACAGCTAAGTGCTGATGCAGAAAAAGCCAAGTGTTCTTTCTCTTACTGGTGGTAATTTAAATAACACTACAAATCAATTCAATGAATGAATGATTCAAATTAGCTGTCAAAACACAACAATGATCCCAACCTCTCTGAACATCAGAACGTCAGATCACAGCTGGAGAAGCAAACGGTGCATAACTTTGACAAGTTTGTGCAATTATTACCTTGACTTATTGATCAGCTTAATTTCCTTCCATTTGTCACTTAAGGCAAACACATGGCAAAACCTTTGTCTCAAACCTGTGGAAAGGGCTTGTCTATTGACTTTGTTGGCAATATCTTTGAGTCTGATCTGAGACAAGATTCGAGTCAGACAAAAAGCAAAGCGCTGCAACAGATCAATAAACACGGACAGTCCCCTAGAACTGAAGCAGAGCATAGAATCAAAGTGGTAAAGTCTTTGAATCCTGAGAGAAGACAACCTACAAGATGAAACTGACTGCCATGTCACCATGGGACAATGCTGTGACCTGACAATTGGCCAGGGGCAGTGATGCGTCTCGGACATAAAATAAAGATTCTGAGTAGGAATTCCTCAAGGTTGGTAAAGACAGTTAGAGACAATGGTTGCTGCAAAACACCATGTCAGCAAACTACACTTTCTGGAGTTCACAGCCTTAAGATTCTCTCAAATGCGGTCAAGGAAAAAAAAAAACAATTGCATCTCGATCTGTAAAAGATTTCTAGCAGGGACTTGAAAATTTCATGTAACCACTTCATCAAGACAATACTGACACTTGGTAAAAGATACATGACAATACATTACATTTTATTTTCAAGAAGAGTCTGGGTTAAGTATCATTTATGTTCAAATGTTTCATGTAACAATATTTCTTTGCAATAATGAGGAATGATATTTGTTTGGCTTAAAAAAAAATCAAAGTTTCAAAAGTGTCAAATATTGTCTTTCTACTGTTTGACATTTCCCAAAACTTCATCTACACCTAAAACCTCTCAATAAATAAACCAAAGGAAAAGAAAAGTTAAGAGGGAAGATATTCTGCACAGTCTACATACTCCTTTGTTCACATCCTCTGTTTATCTCTTATACACCAGACTCTTGATAATGAGCCAAGGTACATCTCCAGCCAAGGCAGCTGGGAGTTAAACACATTGAAATCCATACTTTGACAAAAGGTCTGGAACATCTCGACTTATACTTCACACTTATTCTGGCATCAATATATGTCAAGATGTCAAACATTAAATCACGGGGCATTTACATCCACATATTATTGACTATACTTATCCTATATCTTGCTTGTTCATACATTATGAAACAATTACATACATTATACTTTTTACATGTATTAAATGTCTTTTATTATTATAAGTTTTGCTATTGGAGACTTAAATACATATACATAATACATATTTAGCAAAAATTCATTTGACATAAACATGTACCCACATTTACTGCTTCAAATAAACTTTTTGAGATGCAGTCTCTCTCTCTCTCTTTTATTTTTAGGAAACATGCAAAGTTCAGGATGTAAATACGCCTCCCAAAAGCATTATTATTTATAAATACTGAACAAATATTCATTTCTGTATCCATCTATTATTCCAAATGCAACAAATTTATTAGTCAAACTTCAAATGTAGTAAATGCATGGATTACCAGTAATTTTTATTTCTTAATTTGGAAAAAAACTTTTATTGTTTGGCCTAAAATCAAAGAACACATCTAATCATATACTCTGGATGGCATTTCATAAACTAGACTGTGCATTTGTTACTTCTAGACTAGGATAGTATAACTCTCTACTATCAGTACGTCCAATTAATTGCTCCAGTTAATCCAAAATGCTGCAGCCAGAGCACTGACAGCAACTAGCAAGAGAGATCATATTTCTGCCATATTAGCTTCTATCCTTCGGATCCCTATAAAATCCAAAAGAGAATTAAAATCCTTCTCATTACATACAAAGCAGTTAATAAGCAAGCTCCATTAAGGCCTCGTAGTAGCATATTATCCCACCAGAACACATCCTGCTCAGAGTGCAGGTTTATTTGGTTCCTAGAGTTTCCGAAGTCGAACGAGAGGCAGAGCCGTTAGCTGTCAGACTTTGCTCCTGTGGAACCAACTTCCAGTTTAGGTTTTAGAGACAGAAAACCTCTCTGCTTTTAAGATTAGACATAAATCTTTCTTTTATGGTAATGTGTGCAGTTAAAGCTCACTCAGGTGACTCTGAACTATCTTAGAGTTATGCTGCTACAGGCCTAGTCTGGTGGGCGACCTCCTCTCTTTCAGCGTCCATGCATTTTTATGCCACTGTTGCAAGTCATTAACTTGGAGTTTTCTCTTTCCCCATACGTTTAGATTTTTTTCTTTCTGTCTTTACAATCCCTGTACGTTTCTACAGGCATCTCTATCTCTGGATGTTGTTGATGGATGGTTACTGGTCTGCCCAGTATTTGTTTTGTATTTTCCTGGATCTTCGTTCTCCATCCACATCCGATTCTATAGGATGCTGTTTGGTTTAAAAATATCCCCTCTATGTTAATAAAACCTTCATTCATTTATTTTATGAAATCCTAAAGAGGGTCTAAATGATACTAGAGAATATCGCAGGCACCAATGGGCTGAGGTGGAGTACACTGGACACATCGCCAGTTCATCACAGGGCTGACATTTGCAGACAAACATCCATTCATTCTCACATTCACACCTATGGACAATTTAGAGACAAATAACCCATTAAGGTGCATCTCTTTGTATGGTGGGAGGAAGCTGGAGACATGTGGAGAACATGCAAATTCCACACATAAAGGCCCACACCAGTTTGCTGTGATTAAACCTAGGACCTTCTTAGTTTGAGGTAATAATGCTCAACACTACACCACTGTGGCATCTTAATAAAACATAAAATGAGCAATTTTTATTCTGATGTAAATATAAAGATCCCAACCTAAAGAAAAACAAAGAAAATAAGACAAACTCCAAAGTCTCTTCTACCTAAAGACCACTGAGTATGACTCACAAGTCTTCTCTGGTTTTCTTATTAACAAGAATTATGATCAATACAGTGAGAAGAAGATTTTAAAAATCCAGGCATTTTCGTCTACAAAGACACCTGACAACAGTGCCATTTAATTAGAAAGGTATTTGTTTGCCTGTCAAAACAGCTTTAATTCAATCCCAGAGTATCACCAACAGCCAAACAGGTCTCATTGTCTGCTGTAACCTTCAGTTTGACATTTCCATTTTTTGTAATTTTGAAAACAAGTGCAAGTTGTTTTATAATTGTAACACTGCATAAGTCTTTTAGTGAAAAAAAGTGACAAACTTCTTGTGTAATCAAATCCAAGAAACATCTGGCTGAGATCTCCAGCAAAGTGCAGCTGGTTATTGTAACATCACCCTGTTTTTTGTTTGTTTTTTTGCACCAGGGTGAAAAAAGTTTGAATTGTTCTTGTAAGAGAAAGTTCAAGATATTGAAGACAGTTCCCCAAGTTCCGCCTGAACATCAAGGTTCTGCAACTAAACCTGTCTCTTCTGAGTCTCCAAAACACAAATCACAAAACTCCATAAGAGGGAAAGGGAATAGACAAAAGATATCAGTACAGTTCTGACATAACCTCCATCTTTATCCATACCGACTTCTCATTTCTGACACAGCATCAACACTTCTTTTCTTTTGTAACAACTATATGCCTTCAGTATGACCCCATCACTGCTGCCTCTAGTTTAAGAGTGGCACACTGGTGTTATCAGCCTATCACCACTGTGAAGAGGTTGTCCAAGTCTCTGCCCTGAACAAAAAAATATATCAAATTTGTAAAAGTTCTGTGTGTGATTTGAAAATAATAGAGAAATTCTACATTACAGTGTAAGCCAAGACTGATGTTTGAGGTTAGTATTCTGATCACATGTGTGTACTTGATGAAATGAAACTACATTGTTTTTTATCCCTCAAACAAGTACTTAATTATCCATTACTGACAGAAATCATGGGTTTTGGTGTCAGTAATTTCCCCACATTATTAGCAGAGGTCTGTCACAAATGTGACCCAGACAAAAGCCTGATCCAAGGTCAGAGGTTACGGTCCAGTTCACCAGAGTTTACCTGTCTATTTCCTGCTACACTAACCAGTTAGGCTAAGAAAACAGTAAAACACATATATGAAAACACATACACACAAAGTTTTTTTTTTCTCATGTGATCTTCCATTGAGGCAGCGGACTTCCACCTAACCAAGCTGAAAAAACATTGGCTGGAGGGGTTGAGGTTAATTTGAGTGAGCCTGAGTTTCCTCTCAGAGTAAGTCGGTGCACATCAATAAGATGGTGTGTGTGTGTGTGGTGAAAAGGTGCCGACAGCTAGAGGTGTTTCACGGTCAACAGTGCATGGATCAGGGAGGTAAGGGTTACTGTCTAGTCAAACCTATAACAGGGCTATGAAAACGTGTCTTTGAATAAGCCCGTCTGCCTTTTTGCTCAGTTACTCTTTTGTGTGTCTGTGGTATCTTGATATATTAATAACACTGGGCCACAGAGGGATGAGCCTTAGGTGAAAAAGAAAGGCAGAATGTCCTCCTATGTCATTGCACAGGAATTATTTCTCATTGTTATTACAATATTGCATCACTTTTTCAGCCATGTCCCTGCCATTCCCATTTAACCTAGAAAAACCATGAACACAGTTATCACGGTTGTTTATTGAAAACCTTTAAGGATGGCAAGAAAGGTGAGTATACCAGAATACTGCATACAGTACTGCATTCATGTTGCGTAAAAAAATGAGAGTAAATCTCTTTCTGCAATCCATTAGGGTTAATTACAGCCTTGTGTTGGGATGCTTGTAACAGAGGAGGGCTGGTAATTAAAGTACAGGTAAGACATTAACTTACTTTTGTTAGCCATTAATCAGTGTTTACCTTCGGAGAGCTCTCCCTTTGTAATTAATAATCAGCTTGGACAATGAGTAATCACCCAAGACGAAGCTGTGTGTGCATGCGTGTGGTTATGTGCTGCATGTGTGTGTTACTACAAAAGGGGGTTTCCCACCTTTGAAGTAGCATCTTTACTGATCAATCAATCATGTTTCTCTCCAGTCACAAGTCAATAAACTGAGCAATAAAAACAGAGGAGGTAACAGAAAGAAAAATCACTGCAAAATGCATTTCTCTTGTTTCATCCATCTACTATATTCCATGTCACCCTCAGTCTGTCTGTTATTCCCTCCTACCGTATTTATTCTTCCCTTGGCATTAAATAGCAGTATTGGGGGTTCAAATGATTACATCTCAGTAAGGCCTCAGCAGCCCCACTTAACCACCATCCCTCTCCCCAACTTATTTCTGTCAGCCTTGCACACCCAGACACACAAAGAAGGCTTTTCCAGCAGGAGATTGGTTCCACTTTATCTGCATATTTAGCCTGTGTTCGGCGTGCTCCTAACTGATAAAATTCTGTGTGTGCCAGGCCACTGCCAAACGCCAGAGCATTGACCTTCTTGGGGGAAAAAAGAATTCCTTTTGTAAGACAGAAAAGAGAATAGAGTAAAAAGAGAAAGATTAAGACAAAAAATTTGAAAAAAAAAAGTAGGGCCACTAGCCAGTAAACCACAAAGGGAATCAATCCAGGTTTTAAAGCATCTGAAACAAGAAATGGAGATGTTTGCAGACACCGCTGATATGGGTTTCTCTCTGGGTCCTTCCAGGCCCGTCACTGTGCAATGCTGGTATACCAGTGTTGTTTCACAGATGATTAAGAAAACACACAAGCTTGTACTTCTTTCTACGTCCTGTTGCCAAGTCTGTACCAGCATGCAAAACACAAACATCATAACATCACTGCCCCACGCAAGAAGGTGGAATCCAAGCAAGAGGTAATTTAACTCATACTCTGCAGTGAGAGAGATGACAACAAATGAACTGATATCAAAAATGTGTCCTTCAACCCAGTCTCTCCTGCTTCACCAGTCCTATTGCCCGTATCTAAGAAGACATCCAGTAATCTGGTAGCCTTCAGCAATTTTCAGAACATTCACTGAAGGCATAGTATGTGCAGCACACTAGTGGGGTAGCAGCAGCAGCAGCAGCAGCAGCTTCAGCACACTGAAGCCATTCAGATTCAGTACTGTGGGTAGGGTCACTTGCGTTTTTTGAAGTACTCAACATAGAAAAGCACAATTTCTGTCATCGCATCGACTTAGGTAGCTGGATTGATTAAAATAGGATCAGTTTCGTGACACGTATGTATCACAAACGCAGCTGAAGCATTTCTAGTGTAGACCCAGCATTAGTGTGTGTGCCTGATCACACACACCATTCTCCAAAGCAGCCCAGTCGCCTGGGGCCTGGCTCAGTCTCTCTACGCACTGTGATGTGTGTCTGCGTATGTGTGTGCATGACAACGAGGATTATGAGATACGTTTTCTATTGCCGAAACACACTGTGGTCAACCCTGTAAACCCCCACATCACACACACACATACTCCCACCATAGCAACCCAGACAACAGCAGTCATGGTAGCAAAAAAATAAATAAAAGAAAAGAAAGAAAAAGATGACTGTTGGGAGCTGTACGTGAGTTGATTGAAGCTCCAACCCACGATGTCCTGACAGCCTTCCCTCAACCTTCTCTCAACCTCATCACCTCTGTTGCTCTGCTGTGACTCTCACCACAATGGCTGCTGCCTGTGAACCTGCCAGGCTGCCAAGGACACAAAGACGACCGAGTCAACCTTTGACATCAGAAGCTGCCACCAAAAGACCAGAGACAAGCTGAGTTGGCAGCTCTGTTAACAGGCTAGAAATTCACATCTTTTCAGTTTGGTTCAAGTAGTGAAAGTCAATAGAGCATAAGTCAATAGTTCATACATACAGATGGCTGCTATGTCAAACAGGTCAGTGTTGGAACAATGATCGGCATGACTATAGTTTCAAAAGTATACCGCCATATCTTGGCTCAAAGGTTGCTGTCTTCTGACCAAGAAGACCTATAAAACATCAAGGCGCAAAAGTGACATTTGAACATGAAATACAGTATGGGTTTTGTATTGCAGGATAGCTGACATTTCAGGGAGCTGATTCACTGGAAGATGTTAAGGCCACCCACCCACACAGCTGCATGTGGAACACGGTGTTTTAGTGACCGACGATGTGATAGCAGTGTTGGAGATGCATTCACTGTAATGTGGAGCACGTGTAAGATGACATACACATTCACAAAGATGTCTCTGAGGGGTTATGGACACTAGAAAAAAATGGCGATGAAAATGGGTGATAAAATAAGGGTGTGTGAATACATTGTTTACATAAGTGCAACAATATATGCACAAACAATCAGACACTAAACAGTGCTTTTAATGCTCAGACTACTAGAAAGACTTATTCCCTGTTATAAAGATCTGTTAGGCTTCTTTTGTGTCTGAATGCATGTGCTTATGAGTGCATGCCTGCATGTGTGTGTCACTCTTCAAACAACACTGCAATCATAGCCTCTTATCAACGGTCATGTTGAGGATTACAGCTTTCATCCCTAATCCTACATTAAGGACACATTCTCATGATGGCCATGACATCATCAGGGCCAGTCAACCACAGAGAGGGCACAGGGACAGGAAGCCAAACACCACAGGAGAGGATTAATGAATATAGGAGACAGAGTAGATGATGAAAAAGAAAAGAGTGCGAGGACACGACAAAGAGGACAAAAATAGAACCAAAATCAAACATCATTTCAGTAGCATGTGTGAGAGTCTCTATTTCTGTGCATTTGTATTTCAAGATTATCTGCCACTGCTTCAGTTTTTCAGTGTCTCTGACAATGATCCTTCTCAATCAGCTCTAAAACCTCCAATCTACCAAACACCCACAAGCATGTCCTTATGTAAAACAAACACTGCCAACAGCCCAAAACATAATGACAGAACCCTGATAATCTTCTCATGTGCAGTACTACAAATCACTGATGAAAGCATATATAGATGTACAGCAAAAACTAGAGAGCATATTTGAATTGGACATCTGCTGTTTTTTTTAACTTTTATTATTATTATTTTTGCAGCTTTTTTTTTTAAGCTTATGATACTAAAATAATGGTACTTACCTGCAGTTACACACATATTCTTTCACAACCATTTAATTGTTCAGAATATTGCTTCTGACATTTTAATCATCTTAGGATATAATAATAAAATAATAATAATAATAATAATAATAATAATAATAATACAGTTTAATTATATAGCACTTATCACAGAAAGAATTCACAAAGTGCTTTACAATAAAATCAGAAGTAAAATACATAGGCAAAAATCCATCCATCTCTGATCCATCTTTTCATCAGATGTACAGTACCAGTTACACTATATTCCAAATAAAACTACTGAACATTCTATTAAAGCTACTACCTTGATGAAATTTTAACCTTTGACACTGACTAAAGATGCTTTTTACATCCGTGTGCCTGTATGTGAAGGTCTATATTCCAGTGTGCTATTATGCCTATTTAATGGTCTTGAAATTCACAAGGCTAAATTAAGGAAGTAGCTAAGTAAAAAAATAATACCATCAATTTGTCAAGTGTGTTGCTACCTGCAGAGACGCGGGGGCAGTCTGGTAACATGGGATCCAGCGGTGTGTCCAAAGGCTCTGGACTGGAAACCCAGTTACAACAATGCTGCAGAGAGAGGAAAAGAACTTGAAGACCTCTTTCAGTAGCTTCTATCAGTGTTGTTTTTGCCAATAAATAGATAAAAAATACATAGATCAATCATGATACTGGTAGATTAATGACAGAATACTATAATAAAGACTAAACAGAGAGGCAAGGAAGACCAAGAAAAGGGGGGACATATTGGAAAGACAAGTCAAGAGACAGTACAGGCGTGTGTATGGTGGACTGAGGGGTGGGTGGGGGTGGTGGTGGACAGGAACAAGCAATTAAAAGCACTGTGACATGTTGCTCAGACAGCTTGGCGTTTGTTTGTGGTGCAGAGCTGAGGCCTTCTACCATGGTGGATGAGAGGGTGCCCTGGGGGAGGGTGTCTGCCCAGCTTGCTGACCCATAACCCCCCGCAAACACCCCTAGTCCTCTCAAACCCCCTGTGGTTGACAACTCTACTGTCAGAAAAAAGCGAAGACCTCTTTATCCAGTTTTTGCTGTCTTCATCTTCTGTGAGACTCTCTGTGTGGTAAGTCCTATCTACTACTAGGTTAGATCAAACATATTAGACTTAAATCCTACCTATCATTAATGGACTGTTCTCACTACAAACTCTCATATCCCTTGAGTTTGTGTAGACTGGGCTGGCAGATGACAACATATCAAAGAGTGTTTTGTTTTTGTTTTTTTCCTTGTTTGACCGTGCAATGTGCATTGGTATGCTGTCGCCTGTAAGGCCAGTACAAAAACAAGCAAGAAGGGAGAGAGGTAAAGAGGGAGGCTGAGAAGGCATGCTTGGAGAAGACGTTCCGCAGATAAGATAAAAGTTCAATAGAAGAAAGAGAAAATGTAAAGAGATTAGAATGTGCAGCTGGCGTCCTTCTGAATCACTGCTTATCTGCCCTTGTTTACTTTCACCCTGGCCCCCTGACAGCCATTACAGCGCTGTGCATGCTTATGTGTTCATGTGTGCTTGTGTGTTTGGGTCAGTGATTGCATTGCGGGGGGTCTTTCACAAAAATGTGAACCCTCCAGACTCTAAAATCGCACACAAACTCACACATGCTTTCGCATTTTTGCCCTCAGCAACCCTGACTCCCAAGGCCCAAAGAGCAGAGGGACGATACTGAAATCTTGACTCCTACTTCAACCTTCCAACACAGACACATACTAAATACAGTTTTCTGCTGTATAAAAGAAAATATCTTCTGGTAGTAACTTTTGTCCTACAGTGTTTTTAATGCAAATTTTTAAGAAAGTAATGATGAAACAATGCCAACAAAGTCTAAGTGAATATAATGAAGTAAACAAATTGAGATAGGAGATACAGAATAGTTATTAAAATAAGGCTGAATGTGTGATCCATTCCATCCCATAAAATAAAATATACAAACTGAATCTACTGCTATAATAAGCCAAATGTACTTTCACTGACTGCCTCTATTTCCTTTCTCCAGCTCCGTCAGTCTTAAACGCTAACAGCTGGAAAGGGTACAACATTAGAAAAGCCAAGAGGTTGAAGAAAGATTGGTGGAGAGATGAGCAGGAAAGAAGAGGAGGAGGAAAGGGAGTCGGGGCAGGGGTGGGGCGTTAGGTTTGGGGAAAGATGACAAGTCATCTTTGTAAACAGTGGCATATTGTGTATTTTTAGATCCTTTGCTGTGCCCTAGATGTGCTCTCCTCTGAGCCTGGGCTTGAGGGCAGAGCGGTGTAGAGCAGCACAGAAGCAGTGGGGCTCCTTGACTGCTACATCAAGTGTCTCATTGTATCTCCTTTAATTCATTCAGTCTGTCTGGAGGAAGATGTCAGCTGGGCTGTGGAGCAGTGGGCTGAAGGCGGCTACAAAGATGGGAAGGAGGGGAGTCTTTCAAAAGGCCCTCCTCCCTCCCCCTTCACCTTCACTATTACCACCAATGGAGGCAGGGAGGCCAAGGCTTGAATAGATTTGTCAAGGCAACAACACACATGTGTACACACACTCTTGCATAAATGCACACACACAAACACACAGTACACAGTCCCAGTGCTGTGGGAGACCGCAGGCATAACAGCAGTCACATAAAGGCAAGGCCTGCTGGCTGGGATTAGAGCAGGGCGACATGACAAAAGGATGGCACATCACATCGGCTGCCTCTGACGCATAGCATCATCATTTCAAGCAGCTCGTCCGTCGATCAATGGCACCATTGAACTAAAGGCAGACTCAGAAACAAACATGTAAACACATCTGACTCTCCCCCAATCTGCTGTGTGTGGATTTGAGCACAATACATACACACACTCATACACCCTAGTGTGCACAGTACAACAAACCAGCAACATTACTGAGAAAAAAAAGTGATTCAAAGATCCTTTAATGTTGCAAGACACAAACTGAAGTAACAGCTAAGTAATAAAGCTAATAACTAGGATAACAGGAGGTGAAACTAAAACCATACACTCACCAGCCACTTTATTAGGTACACCTTGCTAGTGTCTTCAAAACTGCATTAGCTCTCTGTGACATCTATTCAACAAGGTCTTAGAAACATTCCTCAGAGGTTTTGGCCTCTATTTACATAGAATTATGCAGCTGCTACAGATTTGTCAGCTGCATATCCATGATGTGAATCTCCCATTCCACCACATCCCAAAGGTGGTCTATTGGACTGAAGTCTGGTGAGTGTGGAAGCCATTTGAGAACGGTGAACGCATCGTCATGTTCAAGAAACCAGTATGAGCTGAAGTGAGTTTTGTGATGTGCTATGTTATCCTGCTGGAGGTAGCTATCAGTAGATGGGTGCACTGTGGTCATAAAGGGATGAACATGGCTAGCAATAACACTCAGGTAGGATGTGGCATTTAATATGTACTCACTTTTCAGTAAGGGGCCCAAAGTGTGCCAAGAAAATATCCCCCTCACCAGTACACCACCAAAACCCCCAGCCTGAACCATTGATACAAGGCAGGATGGATCCATGTTTTAATATTGTTTACTCCAAAACCTGACACTGCTGATTGAAGATCGCAGCAGAACTCAAGACTCATCAGACCAGGCAACGTTTTTCCAATCTTCTATTGTCCAATTTGTTGGCCCTGTGTAATTTGTACCTTCAGTTTCCTGTCCTTAGCTCACTGGGATGGCATCTTGTGCAGTCTTCTGCTAGTGTCACTGCTGGAGTGATGCTCTCGTGCATACCCAAGTCATAACAAGTGGTTATTTGAGGTACTGTTGCCTTCCTATCAGCTCAAACCAGTCTGGCTTGTCTCCTCTGACCTCTGGCCTCTTGCATCAGCAAAGCATTTTCAACCATAGAGGTACCGCTCACTGATATTTTCTCTTTTTTGGACTATTCTCTGTAAACCCTAGAGGTGGTAGTGTGTGAAAATCCCAGCAGATAAGCAGTTTCTGACACACTATACCATGCCTACATACCTCAATGCAATGACTTGCTGCCATATGATTGGCAAATTTATATGGCATATCCACTGCTACGGTGAAACAAAATATATAGACAGGGCCTTATTTTCCATAACACTCACTAGGATAAACAGTAAAGTTTATTTAAAGCATCATAAAATTAGGTTTACAGCATGAGTCCATTAACCGACTATTATTGATTTTGGACATCATGCATCAAGTGGCCAACTGACAAATTAATTATTCAAGATTTACAATCTACTTGCTTTAACTGAATGCCAATTGCTTGTTTGCCAACATGCTATAATATTCTAATTACAAAGATCTAGGAAAACAAACACAAATTTGTTAAAGGAATAAACTACAATGGCATGGGTCCATGACTCCATCCAAGGTAAAATACCATTTCCTCCTTTTCTCACTGGAAGCCCACACAACTGAATCCCGTGATAGAAAGTCAGCAGTAAGTGTACAAAAGTCTCCTAAACTATAACACACATGACAGCCTGCAACTTAACTTCTCAGAAAGTAGTCCCAAGTATCAATTCTTGCTCACTCTCTCTGTGTCTGTCTCTCTCACACCTCCTCCAGTTGCTGTATAATCTCTATGGATTAGGATGGTTTATTCATGACCATAGTGTACTCTGTATGTGTGTGTGAGAGAGTGTGTATGTGTGCTCTGGGCAGGCCACTAGAGTGTGACAGCAGGCCAGCACAGTGACAGGAGACACCTTGGAGACTGTGACAGGCTGCCAGCTGTACACCATCATTCGCATTTCTCTCTTTCACTCACTTCTCCTCACTATGCTACTCATCTATCTCCAGAAACATCTCTTCATCTCCTCTTCTCCATCTGTATTCTCTCCATTCGGTTCCTACCTGTCTTTTTGTTTTTCTTTTCCACAGCTCTGCCTCATGCTTTCTTGGCGGCAGACAGTGGGATTTTAATAATTGAACGTTTCTCATACATTATTTTTTTCACCTATTTCTTTTTCTTTCTCAGTCAAAGGATGCATCTTTCGGTTTTCACCTCTTCCTGCGCTCTCTCTTTGCTCTTCCCATCCGAATATTTCATTTTTCTTGGACGTGACATCAGTTGCCCCTCGTGTGACCCACTTGGCCCATATAACAGAACCCAGCAGGCACTGATCTCTGAATCCTATCTTCTCTCTTTTACTATCCACTTCTCATTGCTCTATCCCACCATCCAGTAACCTCTTGAACCTTGGAGGGAGGGAATTATCTCTATGTGTAGACAACAGAGCAGTGGATTGCTGGGGCACCCTGGCTTTTCATGCACCCACTCATGTGGGCACCCATATTTATACACCACCAAGGGCATTATTCAGCTTCATTGCTAGTTTGCCTCTGTAATAGACAGCACCATCTGGGCTGCCCTCCCTGTTTGTATGTTCCTCCATGTGCAATGCAAGTCAAGATCCAGATGTGTACAGGTTACAGATAAAGATGTACTTTTATAAAAACAGCATTATATGCATGTCCTGTCAGGGTGTGTGCATACTCAAGTGCACATTTTTCACTGCAACAACAAGTGCATGGTAATGGAATATAGAATCTGTGATTATTCAAAGCCAAACATCAGCAAACAGACACAAAGAGACAATAATAAAACCCCAGAGGCAAGCCAAGATCTGTGGACTAAACTATAGCATTGGGGTGGGGGGGGATTCTGACCTTCGGTGCCATACACGTCTAGAAGTCAGTGAAGTGAAATACTTGTACATCAGTGATGAATTTAAATGTACTAAAACATATATTCTAACAGATAATCTCAGCAGCTACAACTGATTTGCGGTGTACATTATTAGTAAGTCCTTTCATTTAAATCGTCAAAACACTTCCACGTTAAAATATTGTCAATATTCCTCTTTATTCCAATAGCAAGAAGTATTGAACGTAAGTATGTGGCGGCTGCTTTGCCTGGCTCTACTTTGGAATGTAGCCAAGACTCAAAGCAACATTCTGAAATAGTCATCACAAAAATCTATTTATAATACAGTTAAAAACAGAAGCAAATAGTAATAAGAAAAACAAGTGAAATTTGAAAGTGTGTCTGTTCCTTTTTGTATCACTAAACAAGGCAAAGCACATAGGTGTGTCACTCATTTTCATTAGAAAAATTCAGTGTAATAAAGCAGCGTCCTCCCTAATTCAGCCAAAAAGGACTGTGGGTTAATGAGTACACGAGAGACTGAATCCTTGCTTGTCCCCGTCCTCTGACTGGACAAAAAAGGTTATTTCAGATTTATTGTTCTGGGTATTCATCACAAATAGAAAATCACTTAACATTCCAATTATGATGTGGCCCACACATCCCTTAGATGAATCAAAAATAGGAAATACAAGACAAGGAGAAGGGGGCCAGTGCAACCTTGAATCCCTATCAGTAAAGCTAACATACGCACACATTCATAGACAAGTAACACACTAGAGAACAAAAAAACCCAAATACACAAGCAAAATGGGAGATGACAGAAATATCAAAAAAGGCAAGGGATATAAAGGAAGATGTAATACAAATAAAGGGAGGAGTGTGTATGTGTGTGTGACATTTGCATCTCTGGCTCTCTCAAGTAGCTCTGGTGTTGGCCGGTCCTCATCTGTTATGTGCATATTGAGTGAGCCCAGGTGCTGCGTATGGCACAGAGGTCACACCAGAAAGGGCAAGTCCTAAAATGAAGCTAACACAAATGCACATGTGCACGTGCATTCAATCTCACATGCTTAAGTGCAAGCACATTAACACATGCATGCGCACTCACACATATGCAAGTCGAGGCACACGCACACACCAGTGCAGGTTAACTGTCTTAGTTATTCATTGACATGCACCCAGGAAAAAAAAAAAAAGAGTGGGGGCTGATAAAAAGTCTCAGAGGAAAAAAACAATGGTTCTCTAATATGACTGCTACAGCTAGCTGTTGGTCAGGGATACCTGTGTAGGTCAGCGAGGTTGCACAGGGAGAAATTAGAGAAGAGACTCTGAGAGACCTCAGATCACTGATGGGCAATTTACAAGATGAGAAGGGAAATCAGGAACATCCCCCTGTACACTTTTAGTATAGGTTTTTATTTATGTGGATGTAGTTTTTACCTGCTGCATCCAGTCTTGTGTGCCTTTGCTCGTCTCCTGTAGCCAGATGTTGTGAGCAGAATCAGTCAGAGCCACAGCACACACTCTGTTTTTCACCTGCATTTCCCTCTGAATCATCTGCCAGATAAAGGAAAAGGAAATTAAATCCATGTTAGTCACACTTACACCATATTGAAGGCATATTAACTGATAATAAACATTGTTTGTTTTAGAGAACATTTGATGAATAAAGCGATCCTGTGTATAACGTCTACAAAATTCTGTGATTCATGATATAGTCAAACAGATCAACCCACTCAGTTAACAGATAAAAGCTTGGGAAGAATGACTCCCTGCCCAGTACAGACTACTCCTGAAGCCATGATAGCACTGACCCAGTGGACAACTTTGTAACCAGCAGATACAGATTCCGTGCGCTGTATGGCATAATGTTATAAAGTGAAATATGAAAGAGCTGTTCCACCACAGCGTGTCCTTGTCACGTTATGCGCAAATGTCCTTCCCTGTGCACGTTCAAATACCTCGGTCCCCATTCTTAATACCCTTTCCCTTCACATGTCACAGAGAATGTGGCGTGTGCAGGCCCGTCTTCCTATTCCCTTCTGAATGTCAATGCCAAGGAAAATGTCACACAAAGGACTTGTTACCGCTCTACAATAGACTTCCCACACCGATGGTCCCACCCCAAGGAGTACGGCAGCCAGGCCTTGGGATCGAGTCGTTTCAATGTGCTTGGCTTTAAGATAAAATGTGAAGAAAAGAGAACAGGACTTGCAACAATAGGTTAACAATCACTTAGTGTATACGTTTAGTGGAGCCGGAAAAGTGAATGGAACTGGGACACACAAAGACCAGTGGAAAAGCACGTTTTTTTTATTACCTGGTCTGCTGCAAATAGTGATGTTGGCTATAAATACACAATTCTAATCACATTAAAGCTTAGGTTTAATTTTATGTAGCAGGAGGAGGAACTTAGGGCTTCAATTAGGCTTAAACTGATGCTGATGTTTATGGCTTGGTATAAAAAGAATTATACGAGCACTACAATAGGAGGTGTTTTTAATGTATAGTGAAGGCAGGGATTAGAGTATTAGCCCTGAATTGGTTCACATATGGACAAATGTTATTAAGATTGGGATGTAAATGTCTCAGTGCACAGTTCTGAGTTAAATAAATAGTCTGAAAAACAATTCTATGGTTTGGATTGGCATAGTGTTTCAGATGTGACTGCAGAGTGAATCAGTATGTTGTGTGTCTGACTCTCAGACTGTGGCTAAGGCTGTAGAGGCCAGCTCCAGCTCGCTGGCTGTACATCAAAATGACGGTGAGCATTTGAATACATCCTCTCTTGCCAGGCCAAATTAAAGTGGGAGTGTATAGAGATAAATGGAATCTATTAAAGCACTAAGGACTCATACATCATCCAGCTGATAAGGCTTCCACTGGAGCCTCTTCACCAGGTTAGAGGATAGAGAGGGGAGGTACAGACAAAAGTACAAAAAAATAAAATAAAAAGTCCTATAGAGATAGACAACAAAAGAAGGAGCACAGGACATGTACGCACAGAGACATGCACTGACTTACATGAAATAATACAGTCACACACATATGCACACAGTTACACATTCTCTGTACTCCCTTCTCATCCATGCTTGGTTGAAAAGCTTTCCTTTGGCAGAACTGGGCCCGTGGGAGTAGCAAAGTCAACCTTTTAATACTGGAGGTGTCAGTCAAGGTCCTGTTTCCTGGTGCTAGCCAAACGGGCCAGTCCCTGAGTATGGGGTCTGTTAGCAGAGGCCAGGAAACAAGAGACAGAAGACTGACTGCCCACGGAAAACATTCAGAACAGACTCCAACAAGCAGTCGAAAACACAAGAAGATATTTTTTTTTTCCATGGAAAACATGTACATGTATATATTCAAGGCTACAATAAATATTTAAACAGATTTAAAGGGTATTACTGGCATCTTAAAATTATAACTGAGCTATAATAAAGTTGGTAATTGGTGCTTTATAATCTGTATTTGTCAGTGTGTCAAAAATGAAAAGTTGTTTAAATCTAATCCGTTTAATCATTGTAATGTGCCAATTTCACCAGGAAGTAACAGAAGACACAGGAACAAAATAAGGCAAGAAATAGAACATGACAGCCCCAGCAGGTGTGTGTGGGTGCTTCAATGAATGTATGCATATGTGTTTAGAAATGAAGTGCACCACTGTGGCATTTTTGTGGCGCAGCGAGTGAATGACAGACAGCAGTTAGACACCGTACAGCTGTAAGGTGGGAGAGACGCATAATTGTAAATGTTGTTGAATGGCGACGTCTGGGACTTAAATACTGGACTTAAGTATTTAGACAGTGCATGATTAATCTCGTCTGGAGAGACTGTCTTGTAAAGCAGAAAGATGACTTTAGAGAGTGAAAAAAAGGGACAACAAGACCAACGGAAATCCTGAAAAAGCCATTGAGTTTAATTAGATTCAGCACCCATGGATCCTTTTTAGTTGATAAAAAAAAAATGTTCTCCCAGAAGCTAAATTTTATTGGTTTGAAATACAACGACAAACCAATTTGAGTTTGAGATTTGCTATTCAGAAATACCCACAGACTGTGTCATATATTTGCTGAAATGAAGTGGGAAAATAAATCAGGAACTCTCGCCAAACAAAGTCTGTTTTCGTGATGATGCCTCAACCGAAGATTAAAGACCAAAGAACTCCATCTCACAACACTGGCTCTATCAATCACTCTTTCTGACAGCTCTCATTGCCGCTATGCCTACACACATATGGTTGACTGTGGTAACAGTTGGGGTAATAGGTTGACAAATAATGACTTCAGGAGAGAGCACACGATACCGTGTGGCCCTGAACCACAATGATTTTGACACCACTGAATCCTATGTTTTACAAGCCACAGAGACAACTGTGGTTAGGTGCATGCTGAAAGCTAAGTGTCTGTAACTTACGCTAGGTGGATGATGCTCATACTTACAAACCAGTTAAAACTACTGGGTCACATGTGGGTAAAGATGTAAGCTATCCTAGCCTATGACTCACCATGTTAAATTTATACAACCATACTGGCCTACAAGTCAGTGTTAGCCATCTTTATCCAGAATGTTTAATGTGCTAATCCACTATGTAACCACAAACTGTAGCTTTAACAAGGAAACAGGCCAGCTGTTGTGATCAGTCTTGTATCGGACAGGGAAGAAGAACATGTGGAAATACTTGTTGCACTAAAACCAACACACAGATGTTGAGACATTTGCTGTCTCTATGCTGGCCTTTACTTTAACACTAAAGCAGCTGGATTTGACGACTAAAATTTAAGTAAGGATTGTGTAGCGGAGACTTAGCGGAGAGTGTAAAAAAAGCCTCAAAAACAGGAGCAGCTTTGAATAGCAGAAGAACGAGATAAATTATTACACAGACAAGCCAATGTGCACCGCAAAGGATTGTTCTGAATACGTCATTGATTTACATGAGGAAAATGTAGTTTTTCAGAGTCAGAACAGACTGTGATATATGAAACCACCAGGATTCCACTGTTCTAGCACAGAAATGAGTGAAAAGAACACATACTAACAAAGATGTCGCAACAAAAGGTTTTAAATCGAAGCTTCCTTACTCACAACGGACTTGTTAAGAGTAAGAATCACCTTAACCTATCTTTCACACTGACTTTACTGAATAAACACTGATTGGAAATTAATTATCAAGCCCTCTTTGACACCATAATTTAGTGTGCCACCAAAAAAGTATAAAGAAATTTCTTCTGTCTTAGCCTGCCTTTAACTGTTCCTCTGCTAAAACTGCTGTTAAGTGATTCAGATTTGTTTGCGACTACACACATTATTACATTTTCTTGATCTATAATAACAAAATTGAGTCATAACTGGTGATGCAGACTCAAGTCTGTCTCCCACACCGCATTCATTCAAACTGAACTGTAAAAATGCCTTTCCCTCTTTCCCCCTGCTCTATGTTTTTCCCTCATAAACCATTTCATTTCTGATTTCTCTGCAGTGGGCCACGTTGCTATAGAGACCCACAAACATCACAGATTTTTGACCCCCTGGCTGGCATGATTCTGTTAAATCCAGCTTTTCACAAGCTCTATGCAATAGCCAACCCCCATGCATTCGGAGCTACTCCAACAAATGTGCACACACAGATGCACACATACACACACAAACTTGCCTCTATCCCTTATTTCTTGTACCTGACCCCTCACATGGCCCTCAGCAAAGTACAGTATTTAGCACTTAAAGCTGCTTCCTGCTACAAAGCCAGCTAATTGCTAGACTTTTTGTTGTACGTAATCTTATTTTCACCACTGACATAGAATGTGATATGTGATGGGTGTGTGTATGTGTGTATATAAGTGTGGGGTGTGTGTATGAAGGAGGGAAGGGGGGCATATTAATCATGTTTATTTATCTGGACGAGGAGTTGAAATAGGCGACAAGACATAATTTAACAGCATGCTAAGCTAATCTCTGGTCGAGATAAATACTTCATTTCTCTCCTCTCCCCGTGACGCTCCCTTGCTCGTGACTGCTGCGCCGATGCAACATCTAAACACCGGCAATAATAAAGACAATTATTTAGGCCTTTGATAATTATGTGTCAAAGGCAGCGAAAGCCACTAGATAATTGGGCGAAAACTGAATGGTAATCCACAATGGAGATCCCCATGGGGAGACAGGCAGACTCATCCCTAGAAAGAATGCAGAGTGAGAGAAAATAGAGAAACAGGCAAAGAAAGAAAGATGAGAGCTCTTTAAGGGGCCTTGCTCACTGTCAGATAGTCAATGTGAAAAGCCACAATTATACATAGAGAGAGAGTGCGAATAGAGAGCAGCAAACAAGAGGAAGGAAAACAAGGGATACAGAAAGAATGACAGTGGATGAGTGAGAATGTAAAAAAGGACAAAATGCAGGGTGTTAGTGGAAGTGAGAAAAGACTGAGCAGAGGCCAAGGGAAATTAGGAGGAGAGGGAGGGAGAGAGGGAGAGAGAAGCACCCCGTGACGATGCCAGTCAGAGACGAGGCTTATGATGTGGCTGCGCCGTGCACTGCCAACAGCCACAGATAATCTAGGACTACCCACTGAGCACTGAAGCACTGCTTAAATATTTGATTGATTAACTGTCCTGTTGCTGCCAGAGAGTAAGAGAAGAGCAACAGAGAAGCCAGGGTGAACACAGAAAAAACAAACAAACATGTATGCAAGTGCACACAGGAAGGTTTGAAAACACATGGCGCGGGTACTCTAACACATACACCCCCATATATCCCTACACGCCAACATTGGAACAGGAGCACAAACACAAACACACACACAGACATGTACACATTGAAAGCATGTGTAGTCTTCACAAAGAGAGTGCAAGGGATAGAAAAAAACAAACAAATAGACTGAGGCATGTGGTGGCAGTGGGTTTTTTTCTATCATAAATCAATGAGGAGAATGGACTTATAGACAAACAGTGGTTAAGCTGATGATCCGGAGCAGGAATTGGCTTTTGATGACTGGAAGACTCAACACTGGGATGGAGCCTGTGCTATCCCCTCTGACTCCAATGTACATTTGATCGTGTTGTAAACAACTGATCACAGGTCACAGAGAGTTGGATAAGAGTGTGGTGGTATCCTACTCTGCCGACCATGTCCGTAACACAAACACCCACTCACAGACACACTCATCCCTGTTCATCCCTGGCTGTAAAAACACAGGCAGCTGGCCCCCCACGCTCCGACACCCTCCACAGGAAGAGACAACACTAGCGCTTCCTGTGGCTTTGAAGCAGCAGTCCCAGGTCCCCTGTCGGTCCCCAGCTTCCTTTGTCTTAACCGCAGGAAGGAAGCCCTCTCTAGCACGAGGCCACAAGGCCCTGGGGAGCAGGAGGGAGTGTTTTGTGTATGTGTGTATGTGTATGTGTCTGAGCATCTTTCAGTGTTGTGGGAGTGTGCAGAGGTTTTGCTTACTGAGGTCACATACATTTACTCTAAGGGTTTTTCCCCTCTGACTCCCCAGTGCATGAACTCATGTGGTCACAGCGAGGGTGCAGGGAGGGAGGCGGGCAGCGGAGGAAAACTGCAATAACTTCCTCCTCTCTTTCCTCTTTCCTCTGACTGCCACATGCATGATGGTGGAGAGATGATGGAGGCAGAGAGAAAGGGAGGATGGTGGCTGGAGAGACGGGATGAGGTGGGGGCATTGTTGTATGAGTGACAGCACCGGACACAGGGAAGTGGGAGGTGGTGCGTGTGTGTGTGTGTGTGTACCTGTTGGAGAAAATAATGTGTGTGCATTGACATGCAAACACATAGACAAGTGCACACACGCACACATGCACAGACACACAGCTATCAGTGGGGGCGGTGAGGAAAAGGAAGGCCAATAAATATTTACTGACACAGCAGAACTGGAGAATGGTTGTCCACTGGTGAAAACAAAAGGCAGAGGATGAGGAGCGGCGTGCCAGGAAACCTGCCGGCTGCGGGCGCTGCGCCCCACTTGTGCCCGCATGGAAAACAAGAGGAAGACGGGAAGGGAGGATGGAGGAGAAAGAGAGGGCAGGGAGGATGGGTTTTGAGTAAGGGTGGCTCATAAACAATGGTAGCCTAGTGCCAAGCAACTGCTGTTATGGAAAATCATGCATCAGGTTTATTAAGATGGGGTTAAGTGAAGGTTGTTGAGAGAGGGGTCTGGTCTGTATATACGTGTGATCATGCATGTCTATAGGTACTTCTCTTGAATTATTTCTTCAAAACTTTGTTTTCAATTTGCATCATAATTATCCTCATAATCTGAGATGATTTGAGATAATTGCATAAAATAATAATAACTACCTGAAACTCTTTCATTGCATTTAAATCATTCAAACTCAATAACTCATCAGATACTGAGATGTATAGCAGCACTTTCACAGTTACAACAACAGATTTCAATTAATTTCTAATTAACATCTGCACAGTGGTAAGTGTTAATGATATCAACTCCCAACTGTTTGATCAATTTGCATTTCTGTCACAGTACAAAGGCTGGGATAGCCATTGCTCTGTTTCTTCAGCTATAGTAGCAATACACCTATACTGTTCACATTGAAATGATATTGACACAATTAAGAAGGCAGACAAAAGTTTTGTAACGTTAGTAGTTAGAGATGTTCATATATTGTTTAGCGACAGCAATTACAGAAATTCTCCAAATGATAATTTCTAATTAGGCAGCATTCCTTAACGAAGTGAAATTACGGCATGGTGACTAATTAAAGTCTTGTGTTAATTAGAATACATCTTAGTTAAGAAAACCAGCACAAGGTACAGTGGGCAATGTCTTCATTTTCCCAAATCAACTGGCCACATTAACAGCTTTGGTCTACAGACTTAAATGAGAAAGTTACTTGTGCACATTGGAACTAGTCTGGGCTTCGTCATTTGCACTTATGTTGTCTCTCCCTTTCTCTCACTCTGAAAGTGCTTCTTTCGTGTCTTTCTCCTTGTCTCCCAACCCTCCGGCAATGCTGTAAAATAGAAACCTAACCTCAATATTTTCCCTCACGGTGCTGGGACTTGCTGGCCCATTAAATTCCCCTTCCCATGTGTCAGCTTCCACATTTCCACCATGAAATTTTCGTATAATTAAACTTTCTTAATGATTTATAAGCTATAATAATAGCCGTAAGTATTTCAGAGCAGGTTAAAGGGACAGTCTTTAAGTGCACGCTGGGGGATGACCCTGTTTTAACATAGTTTCGGATGGGTGACTCTCGGCTGGAGACGAGGATGGATAGGCAGAGGGTGAGTGGGATTGACGAAGGGAGGGCGCAGTAAGAGGGTCTAACAAGGGTGGGTGGAGGAGAAGGCTAAGACCTTTGTGTCGTAACTCAGGGTGATGCTGACATCGAGGAGAACCAAGGGCTGCCCGAACCCTAGCTGGGAGTAGACAGCTTACCACGGACAGACTGAGAGAGACACACACATGCAGAGCAGACATACGCATGAACAGAAAGGCCAAGAGATTGGCAGAAAAGCAGAAAAGAAAGACAAAAATCTCTGGGCAAGTAGAGAAAAAGACTGACTGCAGATAGATACTGATATATATAGTAAAAAGACAGTTAACAAAATTACTTAAAAAAAAGCATAATAAAGAATACAGAAGAAAAAATAAAACACAAAAATGTTTTATTTAATTAATTTAAATATTAAGCATTCACATTATAGTAAAAAGGTACTTAATCTTGGTAAATTAATCAGTCTATTAAATGAATAAAGTTTAATCAGCGGCAATACTGAAGCCAAATCACGAGCACAAACTGTTAGCACGCATGATCTTGTGCATACACATCCACACCACACACGCACACACACAGATGTTTGCTCTTTGCTGCCTCTCTGACGGCGAGGCTGATATGATTGCCACTTAGGAAATCAGTGTGTTTTCACACCACTCTCAGCTCTGCCAAAGCTAATGTGTTAAATATCCATCGGGTACTGCTGTCCATTGCAGAGACTTACACATAGACACACACACAGCCTTTGGGGCTGATAAACACTGATTTCTTGTACTAACTGAGACCACAGTGGGCATCCAAGCCAAAATTTCTAAATTGGGGTGCAGTGAGAAAATTTTGACATGCTATGATGAGAAATTTTCACCCAATTCTACTAAATTTGGTGTGAAGAGCTTTAGGTAAGGAGGTAAATTTTAGCGCTTTTATCACTTCTTTTGGGAGAAGAAGTTTTATTCTGAAGAAATAGTATTTTCTTTGAGTACAAATTAGTTTTCATGATGCACAAATCAACACATGATGTCCAGCTACTGTAAGTGTTTTGAAAAGGTGGAGCTTGCTAATGACAAAATCTACCAAATATCTCAGTGGACTGTTTTTCACCTTAGCTGTGAATGGGGAGGAGGAAGAGAAGGAAAACGAAACAAAAACAACAAATCTGAAGGCGCCTGCTGCTCTGCGCTGTACTGGCAAATCAGGTGTGTGTGTGTCTGTGTGTGTGTGTGTGTTCTGCAAGGCTTAAGGATGGTGTTTTGTTTAAACTTCCAGGGCCACTCGACCCATCTCTGACAGACGGAAAAAAGTTAGAGGAAAAAGGAAAGGGGAGGAGAGGTAAAAGACAGTGCTAATGAAAGTGACAAAGAGAGCGTCCCTGCCTTTTAATATCATCTTCTACTCCTTCTGTTTGTTCGTCGCTTGTCCTGGTGGGCAAAGGAAAAGAGAGAGCTCTCTTTAAAAAAAAAAAAAAAAAAAGCCCCTGTGATCCCGCTGTACTAAAAAGAACGAGTGATTGAGTAAGGGAAAACTACAGAAGACCAACTGAAATTAACAGAAATATAACAATCTGAAATTAACTTCTCATTGCCACAAGCCATGATTTTAAAAACTTTTTTTTTTAACAAGAAGAAAGATGAGTCAGAAAAGAAAAAGGGAGAAGGGGATGAGGCCATTTTACAAATTGGACAGACTGAGAGAAGCCACAAGTTAATTCCCCCCGTCATGTATAAACTTCATAGTTCTCAAGGCACATTCAAATGATTATTTTTATGCCCAAAGTCATTCTGAAATAAAACTAAAAGATAAAAAATACCAATGCAGTGTATATGAAAATACAACGTAATTCAATTAGCCATTAAAAAAAGATGGAATAAGGGGTGGTGGGTGGTGG
>JAPQRQ010000028.1:21146733-21159692 GCA_037367365.1 Apogon talboti | reverse complement strand
CATTTAGTAAAATAAATTTGTTTGGAGTTTGACACAAGAATATTGTACAGGTTCAATAATTTATGTCAGTGGAGTGTTGTTTAAAAAAAACATATAAAAAAAGAGGTAAAACAACTACATTTAAGGGACAAAGATTAAAACTTGTAATATTTTTAAGGGTGTTTAGAGCTGGTCACTGATTTATCCAAGACTGAGCTGGACTTTAAGGGTCACCTAAGAGCAAAAGTCAAGCACTTTGGTACAAAGAGAGGTCTTCTAAGAGGATGAATAAAAGCAATTCTGCCTGTTTTAGTAACTTAATTGCATTGCTTAATTAAACAACCTTAACAGTACCTTCAAATCAGTACTTTATCAGTTATTTACAAAAAGTAAGTATGTAGTATGTATCTATGTAAGTAAGGAGTATTCTCCCAAAAGCATATACGTCATGCAATTTAATAGATATATAACATCAGGCTAGAAAAAAATATAACATTAAGCATTAGTGTATTTTTGAGATGATGTGTGTACTTATTAGTGACAAAATCATCTAAGTACAGAGAGTGGAATTCATAACAATAAGAATTCAAGTACAACAAAACACCATGAACTGTTGACATTGAGATTTTCACACAGGTGTAAGCATTTATGAAAAACTCTGTAAAAAGGTTGTGGATTGGAAAAAGAAGTGTGTGTGCACAGCGCCATGTGTTCAGCGGGCTGTTGCCATGCCAGTCAGGGAGCTGAACAGACTACTGCCAGACCCAGAGTCCTGCACAGGGGGCATAGTTGGCACCGCTACTGACCTGGGGGTCACCACGACTGGGAGAGGGGGAATTAGGAGGATGAAGGAAATGAGGACAGAAAACAGAATATAAAGAAACGCTAATGTCGGGATAGAGGAAAGATTTAGTTAATGAGTGATACTAAAGGTTGGGGGATCATGGAACCAAAAATATAAGTTAAGTAAGTAAATATAAGTAAAGCTGAACGGTACCTGCGAATGTAATTGGATACTGTAAACACTGCACAATGTATGGCACAAAAGTTTCATAGAGCAAAATATAAACAGACAGAAACAACGCTTCACTAAAACTTTTAATTTAGTCTAAGAATACAATGTCAAAGCCAGGAATTTTAAATCACTTCCTTAAGTCCTTGCTATGTAAAACTAACTTCTCTAACTTAGACTGATTCACACAGCCGTGTTTCATCTTTCTCATCCTCCACACACCGGTATAGCCATGAAGTCCACAAGGAGTGAAAAAATCCTCCATATCTGTCTCTTACCTCAAGCATCTCATCCCACATCTGACACCTAGCCACAACACACAGACACACATAAAACCAAGAACAACAGAGACAAACTTACTGTATTCATTACAGACTGAAACAGATGGCATTATACCAAATACAAAACGATATTCTGCAAATATGTACTGTATGTGGTGTGTTTACATTGCTCACCTAAATCATGTTTTTGAGGGGCTGTTGTGGCAGCTGTCTGGATGTCTGGTTGGCACCCACACATTTGTGTACTGGGAGACAGATGCATTCTTACATAAGACCTTATATAATGCTGCCCTGTCCTATCCAATAAGGGTGCTCCTTTTTCACTCTGTGAACAGGAAGGCTATTGCGGGTTAGACAACCCTTTCCTCAACACAACCACCACCACCAACGCCACCACCACCACCACCACCACCACCACTTGCATGTCCAGCCCCCCTCACGGCTGCCAATGAAGAAAGATGAAAAGACAGGCGGACTAGAGGAGGAGATGGAGGCATGGTACTCTTTCTGTACGGTCCTATCCACTTGGTCCCTTTCTTGATCGCTGGTTTGTTATGAAGTGAGATTGTGTACTCCCAGGAAGGTTCAAGGAAAGATAATGCAGACCTAGAGATGAATTTTAGCCTGTCCGGATTTGATTCAATTCTTAAGAAAAAAGCAGTGACAAGTCGAATTATTGGGAGAACATTACACATCTTTCTTTAAACTATACATCTGAGTGGAGGAGAAGCAAGCTGGCCACGCATAAAAGCAGATGTCAGAGACTGGAGACTCAAGAGGAGAGACGGAGAGATGGAGGAAACTGAGAGAATATGAACCCGAGATGGACAGATTCTGTGATAGCTGAAAAAAGATAGCTAGGGGAAAAGGGTGAAGAAGGTGGGGGTGAAGCGGAGAAAGAGAGAGCAGCCATTTCCCCTGCAGCGTGAGCCTCGCTTTCTCTCTCTCGCGCTCTCATTCAAAGGCAGTTAGCTACTCTTTGATGTATCTATAATTAGTCAGTACACACTGTGAAGTGTTTTAAAAGAAATCAAATTGCAATGAAACACTTGAGTGCTCCAAACTGGGGCTAACATGCTCTGGAGCAAGGGGAGCGAGCAGGAGAAATTAATGGCGGGCCTTTTTGATGTGCTTGATCAGAAATGTATTTATTAACTGCAAAGGGGAGTAGTAATTAACCCACAGACAGCTTGTTTTCTCTGGGTCTTCTCATGTGTCAAACGGTTCATCCCACAGGCTCCACTCTCCACTCTCCTGCCCATGCGCACACACCTCCCATACTGTCCCGCTGGACCACTTTCTCCTCAATTAAGTAGATGGTGAGTGTATGTATATGTTTGTGTGTACACATGCTTATGTACGATGGAGGGAAAACAGCAATAACAAGCAAGAAATGTGTCTTGGTTGCTTTAAATCCTATCTGTATAGTCATATAAGTACTCCGGTCTTGGACAGAGGAGTAGTCTCAGTACAGTCTGGAGTAGAATCCATATGAACAATTCTGTCTACGTCTATATCTGTATGTCCTTCAAAAAGAACAAGTAACTTCAAAATCTGCATGATTGACTCTGACATGTCTACAGGATTCTTCTCTTTGTGGACAATGCTGCCGAGAGAAACAGGTGGGCGATTGAGTATAGCCGTCTAAAACTATAAGATCCAAACTAATCTTTGCGTAGATGTGTTTGTGCCAGTATCTGGTTGCAAATAAAAGACACTCGTAGTTAATAAAAGCTTGGACTTTCTTGAGGGAAACCAACTAATGACATGTTCACACAAGTTTCTTCTCGCAAGGACTTTTCAATCTGTTTGAACATTATCTTCCCCGTACTGCATTTTCTTCATACAACGTACTTCTGTGCACAAATACTTTAAGATTTTTTTTACATGACAAGCATATCACATTAAATAAAACTGAATTTCACTAAGGCCTGTACTGTCAGACGGTGGGAGAAATAGCCTGACGAAGGGAAACATAGACAGTCAGAGGGATACAAATGGAGGGAATAGCTAGTGTTCGTCACACAGCACGAAAGCCCTGGAGATTGTGAAGCTGTCACGGACAAAACACTGCATGAATATTTAGCAGCCAAATTAAAATTACAAAATACTAAACAAAAAAGAGTAGGTGAAGGAAAAAAAAAGAAAAGAAAATATTCCTGGAAACACCAGCGGGACAAGTGGCCACCTTTAATCCCACACTATAGCTGTATCTTCATCGTTCCACCTCCCCATCTTGAGAATATAAGGAAACAAGCGTCACAAATAATATGGAATGTAGTGAGTCTCGCAGTAAATCCTTAACATCACGAAATAACAAAATAACAATGTAACTCAGCCTTTTGATCATAGTGAGAAGTACATACACAGGCAAAACAGTAAGAGTAACAGTGCTAATGCAAAAATGTTAATACGATGAGTAACAGCAATAAGCTTGGCACTGAGCGAGTCTTGCTACATAGAAGTGGCTGTGATTTCCAGAAGCCACAACAATAAACAGCAACATTTGGCAAGAAATAACAAAACAAAACTTAATTTTACTTCTTTATATTTAGCAGCAGAGAGGTGGGTGCGAGAATAAACAAGAAAAAATGTGCCAAGTTGTTTTATGTCACATATCTGCTACAAATTATAGCAACTTACATTAGAATATAAATAAAAATGTAGCTTATGAATGTCGTGCTAAGAGGAGAAAAACAGATTTTCAGCAATAAAAACAGCATTGGATAAAATAAAAGTACATTTTTTCAAGTCTGCAGGGTATTATTTACATTTACACCCTAAATCACACTTCAGTCACTTGCATATTTACTGTACTTTTAAGATATTTACTTGTGGTCAATTTCCAGACTCCTGTAAGTAATATCATTGGATGAAGACAATGCTTTAAATCATTTATAACAACGGTGCTAAACTCCAGGGTGAGCTTTCATTATCTTCTGAAGCATCTGTACTACACACAAGTTTGCTTCGCTCTACACATTAAAACTGACGTTAAGTAAAAGAGCCAGTTGCAATGCGGAAGAGAAAAAACATCAACTTCAACACCATTTAACTACAACTCCAAAATGCTTCTTCTTACTTAGCAGGGAATGCTCACAATGATAGTATCCATCTGTCTGCACACTGACATTTTATTATTAAGTAACTCCATTCATTAGAACTCTAACAGTGAAGTAAATGATGATCAATAGGTGATACACAATTCTGCTAGGACATCAGAGTAAACTAAAGACCAGAAAATACAGCATTAACCTCAGGAGACCTCGTGCAACCAGAAAAAGGCTCACCGTAGGCCCATTTAGCTGAAGGGTGCAGTTATAAAGCCAGTAGGCTGGCCAAACTTTCATTTTCACCCTCCCCTGTGCACCATTAATTCTTTCAAATCCACTTCCCTCCCACAATCTTTCAACCTATCGTCTCTCTCTCTTACAGATGGGAGATCTGCATGCTCCACAGCAGATCTGGTTTAACCAGTGTTGTTGTTATGCCATCCCCACATTTCTTTATACAGCCCTCTCCTTTGCCCTATTTGCCTCCTGTTCTTGATGTGCAGAGGAGGTGGATAGTGCCCAAGGACAAAGATGAACCAGTTTGTTCAGAGAAGTGGCATAAAAAAAACCCAAAACTAACCTAAATGCTATTTACTATTAACCATTCTGATACTATTTATTTGATGTCATAGTTTCCTCGCGTGAACATATGCATGTATGAATACAAACATATACTTTTTTGTATATTAATATGCTTATGAACCTGAATGTGAGTGAGTGCGTTGACATGTATTGTGTGTTCCACTGTTTCTTCCTGTCTTTGTGTCTGTGGGAGGCAGAAAGGATAAGCGGAAAACTAAAACACTCACCAGCTCAACGAAAGAAAGCCCTCCGTAGCTGTGGGCCATGATGAAGACATTCTTGGCTGCAGCTTTGGACACAAAGTGATCCCACACGTACAACACGTGTTCCTCGGAGGAGCCATTTTCCTGCAACACAAAATAAGACACTACAATGTCAAGTCTAAAACAAAAAAAACAAAAAAAGAGTGAGAGCAATATTAAAGACTCGAATACTGTAAATGAAACACATAGGAGCACAAACAATGAGAGCGTGAAGCATTGATAGAGTCATCAAACTAATGCTAAAGCTTCAACTTTTACCCTGGGGCCCGCCAAAAAGAAAGAGGTAAAAGAGAGAAACAGAAAAGTGGTGGTGGCCTGGGGTGATTTCCATAAAGAGCCACACTTCAGGAGATCAATAAGTCTTGCATATTGCAAATGCCCTAAATGTAAAACTCAATAGGCTAGGTGACGTAACGTTTAAATCTTAATTTGTACCCTGTTGCTGAATCGATGGCCCATCTATACGCCAGTAGAAGCATAATGGGAAGACACTAGGGGAAGGTCAAAGGAAAAAACAACAGAGGTGATATACAAAATGCATCCACAATACACACTCGGGTACGGTGTAGCAACCACAAATGACTACCCATACACATGTCCTCCGTTTCATCTGCATGGCCGCAGTCACATGTGAATGAACATAGACAAGGGGGCCAGGAGACATGTTTAATTAACCACACATGTAAGTGCTTATCCACAGCTGGAAAGAACAATAGCAAAAAGTAGAGGCATGAAAAGGGCAAACGTTAATGAACTTGTGACATTGATTCTGGAGTTTGATTTCCTTTCAACCTGTCTGGTTTACAATAGAGATCACCAATACATTGCCACAGGAGGTTACACTGCGCAGGGTGCCTTACCGAGTAGAAACAACTGTATTGCAACAGCCAAAGATCGCAACACTATTGTATTTATGATAGCACCACGTAAGACGTAAATCTCGTGGTTACGGAAACACACACCACGCACATACACACACATTCTTTTAATTAGCATACAAAACATATATACAGTGGAAAAGAAAATGTTGAAATAAACAAACACATAGCCGGCAGAGAATGGAGACTCATCTGTTAATTGAGTGTCAAACTGTACAATGTGACTCCAAAACAAATAATTAGTGATATGAGGTAAAGGACAGAGGAGGAATCTTAAGAGACTTTTCTGTTAGTTTCCATAAATGTGTTTGTATTTTACAAAGCGAGCGAGTCGAATATCACATAAGGATAATTAGGTAAACTTTTCCCTTTTCTGAAGGTTGTAATTGAGAAGACATTTTTAACACACACAAATAACCCTGTTAAAGAAAATACGCTCTAAACTTGAGTTTTAGAAGAAAGTAAAGCATCTTGTGATTTGATAAAATGTTTTCACTTGTGTGTACCAACGTGTACAAGTTTGTGCGCAGGTGTGTGTGGGCTTGTACTATTTAATGATGTGCTGATGTGTGTTTTTGTTGCCGTGTTTGTCTAGAGGTAAATTAACCTGTCAGAGTGTTTGTGTTTACTGCTAGATTAGCATGAAGGGGTTGTAGTGTCAGCACCCACCTCCATTCACAGAGTGTGATGCAAGAGCAAGCAACTCCACTCTGCCCTGCCCTCGTGCCACTGGTGCTATGCGAGTGCCCTTGTGCATGTGTTTGTGTGTGTTTGCTTGTGTGCATGCAGAAGCTGGCTGGAGCAGAGTTGTCTGTCTGAAAGGCTGTGACATCAAAGTCCTTTGAAGTCTCCCCCTTCTCTCCTCCACCATGTCACCCTTCGACTATTCGAGGCTACTGCACTGGCCCCACCTCCCTCCTCTACTCGTCTTCATTTCTCCCGTTCACTGACGCCACCTGTCTTCTTCTTACCCTTCCGTGCCCTGCTGTGTCCACCTTTACACCCACCCTTTAGTGACAAGCCATGCCATGGAGCCACTAGATGTGATTTACTGTAAAAAATGTTTGCATGTTTGACAGAGGGAGACACATTCACAAAGTAGAGTAATATAAAGAATTCTGCTCCTCTACTGTCATCGCCATCGTACCAACAGTGTCAAACAAAGCACCGACATGTTATCATTTAGTTCATGTGGACAGTGAACACTCCTGATTCAGCTATGGGTTTAGCCAACACGGTTCTTTCAAAGCAAACATAACAAGAATCTTTATTTGTCAGTGTATTACACATGTGGACATGCAACACACCGATATTGAACCTCTGCATTTAACCCATTGCTAGCTGAACATGCAGAACAGGCCACACACTGCAGACTAGGAGCAGTGGACTGTCATGACAGATGTCCAGGGAGCAAATGGGGGGTTGGGTGCCTTGCTCAAGGGCACATCACCCAACAATTTATCAGCTGGTCCAGTGATGTTTTGGTCACAAGCCGCTTCTCCAAACTTCCAATCAATGGCTGCTCCCCGAAATATGGATAACATGATATCATGTAACATCAGGCAACTGATATTTTCAGCCGATGTACTTTTTCAGTAAAATTAACAAAAGCTTGGTGTTGAATTTTAGAATACTTCCAACACAAAATTCACTGATATGTCAGTAATATTTCTCAATATTCACATTAAAACTTTAACAATGATAATAAAGAAATGTTCCATTCACTTGTCAGTGTTGGGAAGCTTTAATTTAGTGATTGCAATCAATCAAGCTTAATATCAGAATATCAAATGTGATGATTGGCAAGTCCAAAAATCTCACTACTCTTTAATACACATATTTTTGCCTACGCTCTCAGTGGCAGGTGGTAGAATGACTGACTGAGTGAGTGACTGACAACCTGGCATGCCAGTAGAGTGAATTATCTAAAC
This sequence comes from Apogon talboti, assembly GCA_037367365.1. Classification (NCBI taxonomy): domain Eukaryota; kingdom Metazoa; phylum Chordata; class Actinopteri; order Kurtiformes; family Apogonidae; genus Apogon; species Apogon talboti. The sequence goes on along the minus strand of JAPQRQ010000028.1, from coordinate 21,151,713 downwards.
AGAATTTGCATACGGTTGCAATTATTTCCTGGGGTTAATTAGCTGCAGTGGAGCACACTACCCTGTGAGACCAGTATCCTGTCACACAGTATCTTACCTTGTTTATTTATTTTCCACACTGTTGGTGAGTGTGTATGTGCGTGTGTGCATCTGGCATTGTCAGAATAGAGTCCCAACTGCACACCTGTTGCCAGAATCCTTCTGCCATGACTGTCATGGGACATTTGAGGGTGTCTGCTGTTTGTGCATGTGTTTTACTGTATGTTTCCCAAGTATAAAATTATCCATACTGTTCCCTTAGAGATTATAAAATTGGAAACAGCTCCCTAGATATTCTCAGGACTGGACATTCTCCAGATACTGACAGCTTACTATTCAAAAACAAATAAAAATGTGCAGTGAGAGGTAAGAAAAGAACGGCAGACAAAGGGAGAACTGGTACGCATTACACAGTGTATATAGCATACAGTGTCGATGTATCAAACTTAAGGTGACAGGTTCATTTAGCTCTGAAATTGTGCAGTCCTTAATTACATATACACAAATATGTACATTATGCACAGACGTATGACATGCAAAAAGGACTAATGTACATTTATGATTCGACAATATGAAATCGAGTGCAGACAGCTTCTCCAACTATGTAATTTCGAGAAATAGTGCCTTACACCATAGTAGCTCACATAAAGTGCATGCACCCATGCACATACACATAAACAGGAAAGCTCTAATGCATGGACAGAGGCACAGACTTGTACACATACACACTTGCACAAACCCCTGCTTCTTCAAAAGTTGTCTGTTCCAATCTTTGCCCTGTGTTTATTCACTGTAATGAGAAGCAGGGAAAGGAGAGCAAGGGAGAGCAATACGCAGCAGCCAGAATAACAGCCCCAACGCCAACACAAACCCAGTGTCTGACCAACACAGGAAACAATGAATCTAACAACATCAACACAATCTGACAAACAACCACTTCAGACCTCCCTGCTCCTCCCTTCTGCTCCTCCTCTCCAGTCATCCAAAACACACAGGACTTAAGGAAAACTTCTGAAGAAGCTGGAATTTCTAGTCGAGAGACGTTGAGCACCGTGGACCGGAAGGAATCTAAAGGATAAGAGCCATTCTACTTTTTACACACAGAAACCTTTCAGTGGACGCCAGCAGTGTCAGGGCAGTGTCACGGGATCCCTAAACAACTTAATTGAGTTTGAACCCTTTAGTGCTTTAAATCTTCCAAAAATGCCAGTACTTCAATGTGTTAGAACAGGAGCAAGTAATGAAAAGTAATAGAAACTCAAATCACAACACAATATACTCTTTTGTGCAAACAGGTAAGATGACAGGTAGAAAGAAAGGAGATAAATTGCTCAGGAGATCTCTTCCTTATTCTCGATCACCGACACACACACAAACACGCACTTACATTCTGTGAATGGCTGACCGGTATCTCTGTCCAATCCTGCTCTAAGGGCACAACCTGCCGTCTTTGTCATTATACTCTGTAATAAGACATGATCAGCCTGGAACACGATTGTTTTTATTTAGCCTAATGATTAAATATTAAATACACAGTGAACATAATTACATGTTTGGCATAAGCAAACAGGTTATTATTGTAAGTTAGTGTTTGTGTGTGCATACGTGCGTGATTACGTACATGTCTCTGTGCACACAATTAAAAAGTGGACCTCAGTGACACCTGTTTGCAATTGCATTTTAATCAACGTCTGGTACGTGCACTCCTTCGTCATCTCTTTTCCTTTTTTCTTTCCCTCCCGTCTTTGTTTCTGTCTTTACTCTCTTTTAAGGCAGACAGAGCGCTGAAGTTAGCTAGAAGCTGTCTGGGAGCTGATGGGTCTGCTAGAATGGGAGACAGGAAGGTATGGAGCAAATTAGCGACAGAGATGGGAAAATAATGACTGTGGCATTGTGGGTAATTAGCAGGTATAGTACCTATGGAGAGCTGGGAATATAATGATGTGAGAAAGCGACAGAGAAAAGGGAGAACGAGGTGAAAAACGTGCAAGACTAACAAGAGGGGGAAAACTGTGCATGTGTGAAGGAATGGGAGAGAGAGAGAGAGAGGGAAATGTATGTGTAGGTGTGTGCAGCTCAACTTTGCAATAAGGGGATATATACAGTATGGGGAGAAAGTGAGAGAACGGGAGAGAGAGAGAGAGAGAGCGAGAGAGAGAGCGAGCGAGACAGTGAGAAAGGAGAAAACTATAGCGTACATGTCATCCCACGTGCAGATTAGCGGGCTCAGACTGTATACAATAAAATAGCATGACCTTGGTGGGGTCAGTCTGCTCTGACAATATTTGCCAGGGCATTGTTTCAAATCAATAACTCATTAACAAAGTACAAAGGAAGTTGCTGTGGGTTTGTGAGATTCTTTATTAGAAAAGAGCGGCTCCAGGCCAGAAAGGTCATCGCTGTGACATCTCGGCTAGCCTTGCGCTGCCGCCCGGATTGTCAGGTGAAATTACTGCGAGCCATTAATTGACATAAGGCAAAGGAGAGCGGGCAGGCAGACAAGGCTGTGTTTGTTCCAGGATGACCCTGAGGTGCTGCTTGTGAGGGTGTGTGTATGTGTGTGTGTGTGTGTGTATGTAGGTGCGTGTATGCCTTTTTTCAGGTCAGCCTGTATCCACAGCAGGGTTGTGTGCAGAGAGAGAGAGTTAGAGAGAGAGACAGTGCTCAGTATGTGGGAGGGGGCGAGGGAGGGCAGGATGGATGTGTTTGATGGTTGACCTGACTAGAAGATTGGGAGCAGGGATCTGAGACCAGCTACACTGGTTCTGCCTTGAGCAAACACACAAACACAGAAGTATGTGTACACACACAGATGTTATGTACTACTACACTTAACACAATTCTACAAATGCTCACACATAAAAACAAGCACAAAATGAGTTTTATTCAAGTTTGAAACTTTAAGAAGTGAAATGAACTTCCACTGTGAATTCCAACACAATAAGATAAACTTGAAGTTAAAACACACACTCAACAGGGTACTTCTCTCATGACCTTAAAAACACAAAAGCAAAGCTAACAGAGGCAGATACACACAGGTCAAAGCTTTCCTCTACCATACTCACACAGAAATACAGAGCCAAGTTAAAAGATGGCATCTAGCCAATTTGTTCTCTGCAGCAAGCAGGTGAGCTGCCCTCTAGCCCTGGTCATTGACCTCTCCTCTGACCAAGTTCAAAGGTTAATCAAGTCCCTACCTGTCCTTGGATATGCTGAGCCTTACTTCCTGGCATGACAACAGGTCAAAGGTCAAATAAATCCTGTCTGTATAATTGCTTGTGGGCCACAGATTGGGGCAAAAGGGGTGAAGGTGACAAAGAGTAAAAAATCATTCCCAAAGGGAAACACTGTAGCACCATGTTGAATACAATTACACGTGTGTGCGTTTGTGTGTCCACGTCTTAATGCTTATAATCAACTTGTGGTATGTGTGGGTATGTGTGTGTGTGCATGTTCATGAACCCTCAGGATGCTTTGTATTACAGTGTGAACATGGGGAAACAGGACATCACTGCTAAAAACAGACAAGGACAAGGATCCCAGCCTGCCCCTGTGGACAGCTGCAGCTGGGAATAATGGGTCTTGGAGAGGCAGGGTCTACATAATGGATGCACCTCCGTTTAGGAAATATACTGTGTATACGCCACAGTGGGAAAATCAGTATAAGACTGTAAAAGACCCCTCTTTGTGCTAGATCACTTAAATAATAAATGTCAACACACACTAAAGACTTTTGACCCTGCACTATAGACATAATATGCAAAGTATTATATGAAAAACAAAGGTCAATCCCACCCAGAAAAAAAAGCATCAAGGTTAAAGACAAGCAAATGAGAGATACACATTTTTATTCCTCCAATGTGGTTGGATTATTACAAAAGTATTAAAGGTTGTAGTAAAAAGCCAAAATATATCCTTCAGTATTATTCACACAAGTCTCTATTTGTGATGTTGAATATCAAGAGGGAAAAACTAATGACCTCAGTCTGATGAACCAAAATACTGTAGGTGTGATCATCTCACTGTCTATTTCACTCTAAACATTTAATGAGCATACAATGCAAGATGTTAAAGGGGAAGCATAAAAACTACGACAGAAAGAAGGAAAAAGTATTTCAGTCATTTATAAAAATAAGTGGTGCTTAAAGAAAGGAAAAGCTCTGTTTTTTGTCCCTTTTGCTCTTTTTTCCCCTTCTTCTTTCCAAGGCCTGCTGGCCTAATCCCAGCCAGCCAGCCTTGGGTGAACTCTTTGGAAGCTTCTTAAGCCCATGAATGTGCCTTTTGTTCCTGCCATTCCTCCGCTTGGCTGACAGAAAATAGCTAACTGGATTACTGCTAAAATTCAGAGTAAAGTGAACTCCCAAACTTCTATATGGCAAAGTGCTAAGAAAGCACCCCCCCACACACACACCCACATCACCCTCCGTTATCCTCATCAGCATCCCTCCGATCACTTTTTATATTCCCCCATCCCTCCCTCTGTTCTCCCTTTTTCTCTCACTCCTTAACTAACATCCCCCTAAACATGGCCCAGTGGTGTGTGATCTGGAGGAGGGGGATTAGATAAGGTTGAGAGGTTGCACACTATGAACCCAAGGCTAAAAAGTAAGAATCCTAAAAGCAGTTAAGAGCTTATTAATGTGTGTAAGGAAGCGTATTAATCAACTCAACTCTATCAGGGGGCTGTAGTAAAGCTTTAATTTACAATGTAATTGTATGAGTCTCCATGTCTATTTATACACAAGCGTCAATTCAAGCTTGTGCTATTTTTTGGATAATTATAGATTTCATTACGTTATGAAGCGGAGAGGTATATATTTGAATGTGTATATATATCTGAATGGCTGTGTGCAGGTGGTCCAGCAGCTCAGCAGGAGTTAAGACTACGAGGTGTATGGAATAAAAAGGCTTATGCGTGTGTGTGTGTGTGTGTGTGTGTGT
>JAPQRQ010000028.1:21126265-21142138 GCA_037367365.1 Apogon talboti | reverse complement strand
CACACACACACACACACACACACACACACACACACACACACACACACACACACACACAAGTGATGTTAGAGAAAGAGACAGAGAGGAGAGTGTAACTCCTGGGACCAGCCAAAGAAGTAACTGGGGGATTGGAATTCACTGACAGTGGTTTCAGTCAGTGAGCAGCATTTAGTGACTCTAAAGGCCACGTGTCACTTAATATCAAACCCAATCGATCCCACTATCACTCAGTGTGAGAGTAAGCTGCAACTGCATGCGCATATCTGTATAAATGTGTGTATGTGACTTTAAAAGCACCTTTCCAGACAAAACTCTCACAGTCCACTACCTAAATATTAGCGTTTACTAATGAAAAAAATAAATTAAGTTTCAAACTCACATTACCCCCCCCCCCCAAAAAAAAAAACAGAATGGAAAATTAAGAATTTAAACAGAGAATGCCAAGTTATAATAAGAAGGAGTAAGACAGCGGAAATGTATTGTGGAGCAAAGGAAATTTTCCTGTAGCCTTTAGTGACTTATTCAACTTTGAAGCCATTTTAATTAACTGTGTTTATTGTCCCAAGCACTCTGAAACTAAAGCAGGAAATGGAAGGATTCCTGTTTCACTTTGGTTGGGCTTCGCATACACAACCCCCATTGTGAATACACATACACACACAGCCCAAGCCTCTTATAAACTTATTGGTACAAGGATGTGCTTACACACACAACTAAAGAGTATGAAAGATATCAGTGCTGACAAAAAGACCTTTAAGAGATGTGAAAGAGAGTTGTGAGCAGCATCGTCGCTCAGCTTCCTCTGTGAATCGCCATCGTACACACTGTCTTCTCAACACGGCACGTCTCCTCTGCCTTAATAAGTGTTAACACAATGTGCATGTCTTCCGTTGACGCAGCGTGTGTGTCCCTCCTGTGCCCATCGACATCAAACCTGCCACACACCCCTTCCCTTAGCACCTGCTGTGTGTTGACAACAGCAAAATGACACTTTCTCACTTATTCAGATTATAAAATTAGTCTTGATTCTCACTCCCTTTCATATTCAGACAGGACTCTCCGCCCCTCTCTAGACACATATATAATATATACGACTCATAAATGCCTACTTTTAAAAACTAATAAATCAAAACAGTATTAGTTGTAACAAGAAAGACATGACCAAACCCACTACAATATAAAAATGAGTTTGATGGATGGACTTTTTTTTTTGAAAGATTATGGCATCTATTAAAACAATGAAACAGAAGAGTAAACAGAGGAAGGAAATAGAAAATAAAAACAGAATTGGAGAAGAAGGAGGCAGAAAGACACAGAAAGAGAAAGAGGAAAAACATATATTAAGAAGATAGAAAAGGTAGTAGATACACAGGCTTGTAGACTAACCAACCATATTCACACCAGCTTTGTGCCACTGCCCACTGGTGGTAGCCTGATAAAATAACTGACAAGACCAGTTCAGCTTCTGGCAGGAGCATTATAAACATAATTCTGAAAAATATTTTTTCATATAACATTGAATACAATGTGAAAGTCAGTACATGTATACTGACTTTATATATATATAGCATGTTATATGTAGATAACTATACAATCAAACATACAATTATATGTATGGATGTATGTATTTCTGCCGGCACCTATATATCACATATATATATATATATATATATATATGAAAAAATTGATTTTTGTATACAAAAAAAAGCTTAAAAAAAGAAAAATACAAAAAGTCACTTGCACTTAGACACATTCACACCACTTTGTGTGCATTCCTGCTTTCCCCTAATCCTGGTTCACAAGGCCAAAAGTTAATAGTCTAGCAACACTGGTCCACGTGTTCTAATGCCAACCCCAAGTGCCCTACAACCATGTGTTCCCTTTATAGCTATTGCTCTAACTCATAGTGGTCAATAACCCTTCCTGGCCTGAAGAATACTAATGCTAACCTCAATTGGCCTGGTTCCTAGCCTTTAGCATCCGGATGCTAACCCTTAGTGGCCTATAGCCTTTCCTTTGCAGAGGCTAAAACACCTAACCAAGCTAACAGCGCTAACCCTTTCAGCTGTCCAGTCACCCAGAAGGACATTGCTGTTAAAGCGACAACTGCTGCTGGCGTACTTAGTCTGGAGGAACAGGGCCGCAAAGTTCACCTCTATGTCGGAAACCATCATTTATTTAAACACTGAGAGGTCTGTGCTGGTGTCAGGATAACACTGCTCACCCTGTCCAGACATTTCCTCCCCTTATTCTTCTCTCCATCAACTAAGTACACAACAAGTCTGGTGCTGCCAGCTATCTAAATTAATAAAATTAATGATATTTGCTTTGATATAGTATGATGACTGTTAGACAAAACAGTGATTGATTGATTTATCAGATATACAAACACACATAAAAAAGAAACACACATGCACATGCAAGTAAAAGTATAGTGTGATTATTTAAAAGAATAAGCACAACGTCAGTGCTTTCCTCAAATCCCACAAAACTAATTTCTCTCACAGAGCTAATGTTCAGTGTTCCAGGGTTTGCATTGTTTTGTGACTGTTAAATCTCTCAGCGATAAACCTTTCTAGAGTTAGGTCATCTGGTCTTTGTGCTTTGTGCTAACTGTTACGTCTCTCCCACATACACAAAAAGTGAATACATTGGCTAAATCTGATCATTGTGTTGTGATGTGCTGTCAAAGTGTGAACTTAGCACAAATGCACCTTGCAAACCATGGGTCACCCTGCTTTTTATACTGCTAAATCTCCCACTCGCACATTGCTAACTTCAGGCTGCTTTGTCTTTGTTCTATCCACACACTGTTGCAAATTAAACACACACACACGCGGTCCTTTAGCGTTGGTTTAGTTTTGTCTTTCTGCTGTAGTGTGCAGACTAAGTCTCTTCCCATGCCCTGTGGGTGCCCCTGTGCCACCATCACACTGAGTGGCTGCCCTGGGGCCAGCGGTCAAGAGGGTCGCCCCGACCCCTCTAAGGGGGGGTACCCCGACCCCCATCACCCTGCTCCGGACGCTCCTTAGCTTTTCTTTGTCGGCCTGTCGTGCACCAGATAACACAACAAAGACTGCCGCTGCTAAGGAAACCAGCGCTTGTCTCATCATCATGATGAAACTCTTCCTCGCCCATATCCTTACATGTAGTATTCAAAGGATAAAAAAAAAATCCCTACTATGTAAAATGTATTCAGGAACATTTTGATTTAAGAAAAATAAGCTTTAATATGAATAATGGTAGAATTTTTCACAATTTTAGTGCCAAATTAATGCCTGATTAGAGCTTGAGTTGTTGAGTATTGGCAGTATTATCAATGCACTTTGATGACACTGACATATCCTCTTTATGGTCAAACTGGATGCCATTTGCCCAATTGAACTTTGATGATAATAGATAATTATTTTTCCTTCCACTCTCACTATAAAACAGTAAATAGTGTGTGTCTGTGTGTGTGTCCACATGCAGGTGAATACACAAGAGTGAGGAAGAGTAAATAAGACATCTCTTTAAGACAGCACCTCTATTTTTCCAGTGGTGTTGTAATGAAATGAAATGTGTCTAATGTGCGGGAGCAGGAGGAGAGGCGGCCGGAGTGAGAGGGTGTTTCATCTGTGCGTGTGGAGCTCAGCTAAGCTTTGATGTGAGAGCTCTCATGTAGTGAGCAGGGCTTTGGGCACAGGGAAAAGGACAGCACTTGACAGGTACAAAGCATGGCTGATAGCGGTCACGGGTGCATGCAGTGAGAAAAGTGGATGGTATGGTTTCGTGAATCTGAGATTGTGTGAGGCTGTTTGCTGAATAGCAGCATATAAATGCTCTTTTTCGCATTGCACTTAAATTTTAATGCGTTTGTGTATCTGTGTGTATGCATATAACATCTCAGGAATCAGCGTGCAGTCTGTAGGTGTCCATTAATATTGCCTCTCAGGAAGCTCATTTTATTAGTTTACTGTCAGCTCGCTGTTAGGATCAGGGTAAGCGATGCTCGCTTTTTCTCAACAGCAATGGCTTCACTTCCTTGTTTCAGTGATACACAGCACCCGATTCGCTCATCAGACTTGACTGACAGGGGGGAAAGGGTCACCCAGCATGGCATACCCAATAAGAGGAGGAGGAGGAGGAGGAGGGGATGTCTGCAGGCTACAGTTGGGTCTGAGATCTGAATGAAGGCGCGATGGCTGACCAAAAAGGGAGGTGAAGTTGGAAAATAAGCAGGAGTGTAGTGGCACAACAGTTCGTGCACACTTCAGTTACTACTGGCTGTAATGATATGCAAAAACGTAGCTTTTGTGTTTTTTTCTTAATATGAAGAAGCCAAGAGAGAAGGTAAACATTGCTTTAACAAGTATATTCGCTCTCTCTGTCAGGGCCACCCTGCTCTGTGTGACCTTGTCTGTCTCCATCTCTACGTGAGCTTTTTCTGCATGCAGGGGCCCTTTATCCATCCGATCCCCCTCTTTTTTCCCCTCTCTCTCTCCTTTTTTCCCACTCCCCCTCTCCCTGAGGCAGACATCCCACACAGATCGCACAGTTCTGTCAGATTAAGTCACAGTGCCCCCTTTCTCATTTTAACACAGCACCAGTCTGAGACCCCCCCCCATACCCTCTAAACACAAAGCTATGTTTCTCGGTGAGTGGAAGGGTGGGAGAGTTCTTACTGTACCATAGGGGCTATAGAAAAGATATGTGTGTATCTTAGGGGTGATGTAAGAGGGGATGAGACAGGATTGTCATCAGCCTGTCAGCACAAAATCAATCATTGTCTTGATGACTTGGGATTCCCATGGGGTCAGATGAAAAGTTGCAGAACAGATTTAAATGTTATTAAATATTATTATGTTACCGTTTCTTGAAAAAGAGAAATGTAAACATTGGCGTGAAAAATTATCATCATCAGACTGCAGACTAAAAATATATGAGGCCATAGACAGTTTATAGTTGACCTAAATTAAGTTTTCAAGTGTAGATACACTGATATATTTTATCTTGCTTACCCCACATTGCTGTACATTAAAACAATCAAACAACCAAAGCAAATGTTAACATAGAAAAAGTAACACAAACTGAAGCTTTATCTCCCCATCTGCCCTGTGAGTTAATTTTGAACAAATTGCCTGCTGCAGAGGTTTCTCTTCTCATAAAGAGTACACATTTAATTAAGTTTCTCTAAATTCAACTTTTCACATCAAGTTCAAAGACTCTATTCAGTGTTTGCTTCACTAATGTAGTCGTGCACTAATTTGGTCAAAGTAAATAAGATTCTGTGGTAATGATTAACTTTTTCTTGATCTTAATGAGCACAAATAGTTTGGGTCAGAATAAGAGAGTAACCTTTTGAGCTAGTCAAGTAGTTGTGTCTGTAATAAGAAGCAGAGTTTTTAACCTTGGCATGGGTGTCTTGGCTCATTTGGATATTGTTTATATGTGGAGCTGAATATTTATAAATGAGTTCAAAGTGGAGCAGTGGGGTGGAGGAAGTGAAGAGAATAGCACAGCTTCTGATCCCTGATGCCTCAGTTTCTTTTCATGCTCGCATTTACATTTCTTTCTCTGTGTTTCGCTTTTTATTTCTCTCTTCCCATCTCACTCCTCCCGACCTGTCTATTTTCAGCACCTTAGTGAAAAGATAGCGATAAAGATACACTCCAGACATTGCTGGATAACTCACTCAGTGCAATGACAAGGCCAGCTTACATCTTCCTTATTTACCATACTCAGCATATGTGAATCTGTGAATATGTTTAGCCACTGTCCATGCTTAATGGTGCTGCATGCTGATCAAGAGGAAGCATCCGAGTGTCATAAACATATACCAACACACACTTATACACACACACTTTAGCTGACACACACATAGTTCGCAGGCCTTCTTCATCTGCTCTCAGCACGACACACCGAGGGAGGTGCAGGGTTGGGGCTGGGGGTTGCTAGACTGGGGGTGGGTATAGCATTAATCACCGTCCAGGTGGAAATTGTCAGAGCTATCGATTGTGCAAGTAAATGTTACACAAGTCATTTGTCAACTTTTTTTTTTTTAAACAGAAGACCTGTGTGTCATTTGCAAAGATGCTACTGTGAATGTAAACTAATAAGCAATAGGATTTAACAACTGTGTCACCAGATGTGCTATTGGGTCTTTAGCCACGTAATAACAATACAAATATTGTAATGTTCCAAAAGTTGTATTTGTTTACACATTGCAATATGTTAACAATTAGACAAACTAGCTGTTGTACTGAATGGGTTTTGGCTCTCCCTGCAGTAGTAAAGATTAATAAGTCTATTGCACAATAAATTAACAGTATTTCCAATAAAGTTTAATATTAGGGAATCAAACATGTGCGTGCCACATGCATAGAAAAGGAAATACAGGAAGCAGGAAGAGTCCTCAGACCACAGAGGGAAAGCTATGGGGAAATAAATACAGGAGGCTTATTCTGATGCCGTTAGCATTTTGATTTATATATTCTATATTGTCTCCCCTAAGCATACACATGTATTTTTAATGAGGGCAGAGAGAGATATAGATCATGGAATGATAGGTGCCTCCCTGCCCTCCTGCCTAACTATTTAATGTATAAATCAGCTAGAGAGGAGAGCAAAGAGGGGAGGCAGAGAAGATGGGAGGAATCCCCGGAGCAAACCTGTCCTGAAGGCCACCGACAACCATGCACAGAAGGGAGACAGAAAGTCAAAGCTGACGTTAAAATCCACTGATCAGAGGGATGCGATTTCTAAATGAAGGTGAATGTTCTATGGAAGTGATACAGGGGAATTTAGCTGTTATTAAAACAATTATTTCATTTGTAAGAAGATAAAAAGCTGTTTCTGAGTATACTGAAAATTAAAATTTTCAACATTTCTGCTTATGCTTATATAATGATTACAATGACTTTGGCACTATATGAAGCTATACTTCACTTGCAAAGTAAAATCTTATGGACCAGTGTCAAGGAATGTTTCTATTTCACCATCTGGACAGGTAGTTAATGCGTTAACACACATGAACACACACATACGGTGGGTGTGAGACACATGGCCATATGTACAGACTCCGACAGTCTGGGTCAGAGACTGGACACATCTAAACATTGTAGATACAGAACATGAACACATGTATGTATACACCCAGACACCTACATGACCATCACCATGGTAAAACAATACAAAAGGTTTTATAGATATATTACATTAGGAAGAAAAATAACTGTACGCCTGTCTGGCTAATGTATATATAAGTTAATACTAGCATCAGTTAAATTGTTAACTTGTGTGTTTTAAATGATCAAACCAATAATTAAAGGGAAAAAGCTGGTTCAGATTTGTGGGTTTGCAGCTCTGGACGTCATCTTTCAGTAATCGGCACTGCATTGGTGAATAATGAGACTCTGCTGTCGCACCAATGGTATTAATCTTACTGAACATCACAGGACTACTCTGACCTCCATAGGTCAAAGGTCAAAGAGAGATCCCTTCACCTCTACCCTGTTATTGTGACCTAGGCACAGAGTAAAGCAGTTGTCCAGCAGGCAAAAATTACTGTTGCTATGTAAAATCCAGGGTTATTTGCAAAAGATTTTACGTGAAGTGGGGTTTTCTTCAGAGGAAACATGTTCTCATCTTTGTCTGCAGTAGTAGAGCGCACTTAAACACAACAAGCAACAATTATGCAATGGGCAATAAATCTGAAAACAACTGTACTCACACATAAAATCACAATGACACACACACTCTGACAGTCCAAGAGTCTGACCTCTCTCTAAGTGGAGCTACACCACAGGTCCATAAGTCAGGGGAGGTCGCCACAGCCAATCACAAGCTGTGTTTGAAGTGTGAAGGGTGAACACTATGACTGGTCTGTGCTGCCATTTACTCTGCTTATTTTCACAGGATGTAACCTAGAAAAGAGATGGCAGAAAATATAGTGTATCTGTGTGTGCGCATGCATGCATGTCTGTGTGTTCCAGTACATTTTCCATAGTGTCATTACCACATGGCTGGGTTTATGCTTCACAGCACACACATGGAGCTACGCATGTATGTTGGAATCCCCTTCATCCTCTCGCCATACAGCCAAATCCATGCTATGGTAACTAGGAAACCATGCATGGAGCAATAGACATTTTCCTATTAACCCGATGTAGCCTTCAAAAATAGTTGAAAGCAATTAACCATGGAAAGCGGCTGTAAAACACATCCTTTCTCTCTTGAGCTCGGTCTCTCACACACAGACCGATCCCCTCAACCCCACCATTACCGCAATCTTTACTAGAAGCTCTTTCAAATGTACTACGTTTTTAAGACCACCTGTTGTCTATTATTTTTACATACTGCTTTTCTCATAAATCATAACACTGGGTAATTAATCAAGCTGTCAAAACAGGGACCGGAGGTCACCTGGAGGGGTCGGAGGTGGTTGCGGGGCCGATGGAGGTCAGGGTCACACCGCATTCCTCATTATCAGGTTGGGATGGGAGAGAGGCCGGGCAAACAAAAGCGAAAGCAGATGGAGGGAGGGGACAGATGAAACAGAGAGCTAGAGAGACAGAGAAAGAGAGAGAGAGAGAGAGAGAGAGGGAGAGAGAAGAAGAAATTGACAAAGAAAACTGAAAGAAGCTGTCAGCTGCCTACAGATGAAGACAGGGGTGGCGATTCAGAGAAGGGAGACATCACATAAAGAGGTAGAGAAGAAAAAAAGAAAAGAGGAAAAAAGAGGCATGAAAAAAGAACAAAAGAAATCTACAAGATGTTTCTACTGTACAGACCTGAAATTGGCTGCAGAGAGGAGAAAGGAAGGAGGTACGGTGGTGTGGCTTATTCGATGAGAAAATAGGGAATCAGCTGTGGAAGTATGATTGTTATCTTGTTCTCTCTCCTTCTAGAGTGTGTGTTGGTGTGAGTGATGAGGCAGACTGATATCTCTCTAAGAGGAGTGTGTATCGGTGTCTCAGTGGGTTGAGAGCCAGTTCAGAGACACCGGGGCCACGGGCCTGGAGTGGCATGTTTCGATTCAACAATACACAGTGCTGATTAGATCACCCTGATTAAACTGGCATAACACACAGACACACACTCACACAGCAGCAGCATAAACACTCACAAACGAACCTAAAATCTGAAAAAAAAATTAAGTCGAGTCTATTTCTGTACCTCACACTCTGCAATGGTGTTATTCGCTAAAATAAAGACAGAAATGAATAAATATTCCCATATTAACCAGTTACTGTTTTCCTATGTTGTTCTGGTTCACTTATGAAGGGGTTTTATGTAAACCAAAATGTGTTGACAATCAAGTACAATGAGTTATCTCATTATGTTAGGTGTGAATATCTAATGCGAAGTTATAAGTGCATCATCAACAACAAACAGGCAAAATGCTCAGTAGGGATGATAAAAGGCTGGGAAAGATTACTGAAATAACATGGGGGGGAAAAAAGGAACAATTTAAAAAGTGCAAATGCCGCGAAACTCGTCCTACGTTCATGGCCCCCTCCCCTTCGTGGAGCGTGAATTCTCAGGCGTGGCTCGCTCTATCAAAAACATCACTCTTGAATGAGGCGCCGACCATTGCGCAAAATTAGCTGTCACCCTTTTCTCAAAATCTTTGTTAATCTTGTTTCCAGTGTTTGCAGATTTATCAGCACATGCATCAATGTCAGCTCCTTGGTTACTGAGCCGCACTACTTGGGAGAAGATATAATTAAAAATGTTTGGGGCATGGGGGGTGGGAGAGGAGGGCTGCTGAGGAGTGGGAAAGCGAGGAAAGACAGGGTGGGGGGTGTTTGAAGAAGGAAGGTGAAGTCTTCCTCTCATCTCATAGTTTCCCCCTGGGAGCCAGTGGAACACAGAGCCAGTGATAACAGACAAACGGGCTGGGCCGCACCTCTTTTTCCTTCCGTCTTTCGCTCACTCTCTGGTATCACTCAGGTCAGCGAGTGCTGCTATCTCTTTAATAACACTAGCTTCACTGATCTGGCTCAAGTAGGAAAGCTGGTCTCAGCCGTTTGACACAGAAGAAAACAACAGCCAAATGCATCAATCAGAAATACAGCCTTATCAACTACTTGATGCACAACTTACCTTGGCTATGTAGAGGGGCATCGTGACGCCAGGAAAGGACAAGTACAAAGATCACACCAAACAAATCACATACTAGCATTATTTGAAGAAGCCACCCGGAGCACTGGAAAGTCCATTAACGATGCATTTATTGCAGATTGAATTCAGTGTGCATGTTCACAGACTTGAACTAAAACACTTCGACATCTGGAGGGGCGGTGATAAATTACACTATGCCACCACAGCTTGATCTTTGATATCTTTCCAGCACATCTCCTATTATCATGTAGCTTTTCCCCAACTATCACTTGGCCATCCAGCTCGCATCAAGGGACAAGGGTCTTCTTGCATGAAAAATTCAGCATCCTATTGTCCCCTACTAACTTACAGATACAAACACACACCCCTCTGGGAGTGCGGTTGAGATGCCGACACATTCAGGAAAGCGGTGCCACAGTACCAGCAGGTTTCAAGGCTGTGTGGACAGAACTCTGGCTGTAGACATGACAGCTCAAGAGACAGCTTGAGAGGATGACAGACACATGTTTAAAACATAGTGCATAAATGTAAACCCCTTATGAGAGGAAACATCCCATTGTGGCCCTCTGTTTCTTTCCCAAAAGACTGGGGTGTCAAAGAATGCGACATCTGTGCACCTTGCTGCTAAAATGTCTTTTACAGAATGTAGAAGGCAAAAACTGCACAAACTGTGTTTATGAATCTACTTTTGCCGCATATGGGTGTTTATTGTGTTCTTAAATGAGGTTAAGCCAGCATGAATGAGGTTAAATAATGATTAGGAGCAGGATGTCAGAAAAAAAAGTCATATTTAATTAATTTTTCCTACATCACAGTCAGAAACTATCACAACAAACCACTCGAAGATCCTAAAGAGAAAATATAGTTGTGTCTTGTGGGTGGGTGGTGAATAGTAAGGTGGCCTAAACCCTAACATCTATCATGCCTGTTACAACAGGTCATGTCAGTGAACAGAGCTTTTTATCCAGACTCGCATATTCTCTGTGTCTTCTTTTCTCCTCCTCTGGCTCCTCTTCTCCTCCATCCAGACCTTTAAGTGCGGTCTGGCAGGTTTGGCTGGGAGGTCGCGTATTCCCCCTCTTCATTAGTGAGAAAATGGACTCTGGTAAACGCTTGTTAAAGCCCTTACCTACACTCCCCCAGTTAATGGGAGTGATCCATTTGTGTCCGTTTCTGCCTGACAAGGCTTTACTGGAAGATTAATAGTGCAGTGTCAGGCCACGGCCAGCCTCTGTCCCGCTCTCATTTCCTTTCTTCTGGGACGCACACATGCAATAATGGAGCCCCGTCTTTTGTTGTAACACCATGATTAGCCAGGGAGAAAAAAAAAAAGCACGGAGACGACAGACGGAGAGAAAGAATGGAGGAGAAAAGGAAAACTAGAAGAATAAAAAAAAGTCCTTCCTTAGTGACGTGGTATAAGTGTAGTGATCTTAGCGAGTGATATTATTAATTAATCTCCATGTGAGGTGAAGAGAGATATAATGAATGACCTATGAATATTTCCTGTTTAAAATGCTGGATGTATCTTGGCATAATCCAGAGTTAGGTTTTAGAGAAAAAAAATTTATGATGGAATGTGTGACAGAAAAAGAGGCAAGAGAGGGAACACCATGGGAGAAATAATAGAGACAGAAAAAGACAGAGAGAGAGAGGGTGAAAGAAAGAAGCTGGGAGAAGTCCTTAAAGGGCCACCCAGGGTTTCGTCTATCACCCAGGCCCCCCAGCCATCCCTCTTCCTTTCGAGGATGACACTGTCAAGTGCTCTGTCCCCTCACTGAATGAACAGGATAATCGCTCTTAATAATTACGCGGACATTCCCTGGTAGTCTGTCCTGTCCAGGAAGACAGTTCTTCTGTCGAGAATTCCTTGGTGTAACAGGCCTGGAAATGTGCCATATAAATGCAGAATTAAAAATTAGACAGCACACTTTATTTTGTTTTATTTTTTTCCTCTTCTATTTCATCTCTCCGGGTTTTCTCTCTCTGGTGGTTTCTCTGATGGGCAGACCAACAATCTGGTAAACACACAAACAGACACAGACAGGCGACCTGCATCACAACCCCCTCCTCACTACATCACAGTCTTTGCCAACGGAGAGCAGGGTGTTTCTCAAAGCGGGGTATAGGGGATTGGGGCTGGTGGTGTCTCATTAAATTCTTGGGATTGTCTAATTGTCTTTCGTGGACCTCGGAGAGACAAGTACATTATACTCATTGCAATTAACTAAACAAAAGAGCCGAACCGCCCAAGCACTGGGGACGAGGCTGGCTAGGGGGAGCAAGCCGACCAGTCGGGACCAGCACAACAAAACACAAACACACACACCACAAGAAAGTGCAGAAAAATACTAAAAAGACAAGAGAAAAGATATGAAGGAGAGGGAAAAAAAAACATAAAGGGGGAATAAAAGGGGGAGGAGGGAGTGAGAACTGATCTTGGGATTGGCCAGATGTCAGAGTTGGGTGGGAGGTTAGGGTGAGGTTGGGGTGAGGCCGGGTGAGGCAAAAGAGGAGGAGGGTGTCTGTGCTCATTTGAGACGCACCTTTGTGCTGGACCTGTCTTGTTTACTGCACTACAGCTTAGCAGTGCGAGGGTCCTATTCAGGGTCCAGGCCTTTCAGAAGGTACTGAAGGAGCCCTTAAGCCCACTTAACTACCATTTTCACACACTCTGCCTGCTCTCCTCTTTGTCCTTGCCTCCATTACATCAAACGCAGGAACAAAGGCGGGGAACAGAAACTGGGGCTGGCAGAATGGCGCCCATCACAAATATTAATTTGAAAAGGTGTTGGAGAGTAGAATCTACTTTTATGCACAAGGACAACTTGGGATTTTTTTCTGTTCCTTGTGGGGGGGGGGGCTCTTTGGAGGCTGCAATGAGCTTGGTTTTCAGGCTAAAGGGGAGGCTGAGGACTGCAGCACAATTTTCCAAGAATAAGGGACTCGAGATGTGGCACACTGCTAAAGACTGAGCACACACAAGCACAGATACATGCACGCGCACTGCCTATTAAATGAGCTCCCAACATCAGGCCTCATTCACTTGCCAGAGCTATTAGGCAGAGCAACAAGCTCAAAGAACCCATACACACACATACATATGAAGAGACCACGTGACTAGAGCGCTTAGCACACAAAAACTGAGAAGGAGCCTACTACATTATAAAAACTGAACATAAATCAAAAAAGATGGAGTAAGAAAAACAATAACAAAGCATCATATATTGAGTTGGTTGAACCAGCACATTTATTCAGGCACACTTGATTGAAGCATATTTATTGGCAAGTAAAAAGGTTTTGTAAAATTGACCTTGAATTGACTGGTGGAAAGATAATTGTCTAAACTAGAGGTAATCCACAGTCCACCGCTCTTATTGCTGTTAGCTCAGAAGCTCACACATACACACACATTCACACAGGTGCAAGGCGCATGCATTTTCAGATGGAATGCTTGTTTTATTCAGATCACATGAGAAACCGGGGTGAAAAGTTTACACTGCCATTACCCATCAGAAAAAGTGCGTACGCCTTTTTCTGACATCGTCCCACACACACACACAAACTTGCAACGCATGCTTCCTGAGTTCAGTGAGTCATGGCCAGGGTAGAGGTATGTTGAAAAGCCCATCCTGTGTGCTGAGATGTTGTATCAGTCTAATCTGCAGGATACAAGCTCTGCAGCCCCACCCCCACCACGGTTTCAGTCTGTCCACACTCTAGGTCTACTACTGGCATAACCAAGCCTTTGGCCTGCCCCAGCCCTTACTCCCCTTAGGCTGGCACTAACCCAGCTACTCTGGCCGACCCTGCAAAACATGTGGTCAACTTGGGCATGGCAGACCGACAACTCTCTCAGGTGTGGGGTCGGAAAAACAGGGACGGTGTGAAAAAGGACACAGACGAGATCAACACTCCACAGTCATGGCAGAATTTGATTTCTGCCATAAAAACACAAGTGATAAAATAAGCAAGTTACAACGACATCCTGCAGCAGAGTTGGAATATGCATATTACAGGGTTTTCTATTCTCTGCTTGGTACCATAGAGGAAGGAAGAAGGCTGCTGTGTGTGGTTACGCATATGTGTTTACAATTACCGGCATGTATGCAAGCATCAAACCTGTCCACTTACCATATAGGTAGTCCTGAGTGGGACAGGATGGAACGGGGGGGGGTGCCCATTTTGATTTCTGACAGATCTGCCACAGCTAAAATCAAACCCCAGCTCAGGGGAAGCACGCATGCAAGGCAAAGCCACTTGCTGGGGGGAGGGACACTCCATTCACCCGTGCACCACCCCCCTTTCAAAAACATACACACTTACAATTACTCATAATCTGCTTATGATGCCAGCCTGCGGTGGGTTTGCTAACATTACCAGAGACATGAGCATGAGAGAGCGAGAGAGACTGGAAGGCAGAAAGGACAATCTCCAGGTGTCCGGTAGTAGTAGTGACGGAAACGGTTTTTACTTTGTGTTACTTTCATCTACCACACACTGAGGCTTAAATATTTCTCACAACTGCTTTGCTCCTAAGCTTCAAGGAAAATAAGGGAGAAATAAAGAAAATGGGGGACAGGGAAGGAAAATATCTGCTGAATCTACTACATTTGTACTGTGTGAAAGAGAAACAAGAAAGGGGGTTTTAAAAAGGAGATTTTGTTTTCTGGCACATTCAGCTGTGGAGTGGATGGATAGATGAGAAGAACACTGACCTGTTGATGCGCTGAAATTGCTAACTCATATTTGAATGTCTAGTAGTGCGTACCAGATGAGGAAAAATGGTTGTATCTTTCTTAACCGAAGGGTACAGCAGCTACTTATATCTGGAGTTAGGTGTCAGTTAGAAATAAAGAAATACACATCTATCAGTTATGTGAAAAATTTAACAAAACAGCAAGCTACTGTGAATAGGCATATTTATCGTGAATAATTTAGAATTTTTGATACTTGTGACTAATTGTCCCAACCCATAATAGAGTGATTTTATAATGGTCACTATAGTAAGCTGGTGAGAGAAATATGAAGTGTTAAGAGAAGAAGGAGTTCAAATAGGCATAACACTACCGAAAAGAAACAACTTGTGCATCGAAATTTCTTTAAAACTAAAAGTAAAGTGATGACAAATTAAGACAGAAGGTTGGAAGGTTTAACTGTGGCTTAAAATCACTTATTCTTTCCAACTTGCAAATGTTTCTTAGCTTAAGGACAATACATAGTAGATGGGAAAGGAGAGAGAAGAAGAAAGACTGTAAGGTAAGGATACTGCAGTAGCTCGTCTCAGGGGAAGAGTGGTGGGTGTTTCGATGACAAAGCCGTCTATTTCCATAGGCTCTCCATGTCTGATCTCTCTGTAGTCCCTCAAAGCCACAGCCTTGATCAGGGCACAGTGTGCGTATATGTTTGTCTGCATTTATCGGCTCACATTTAGCATCTCTAAGTAGATGGTTCTGACTCACAGCTGGTATGGGATGCAAAAAATTTTATCCTTCTACTCTTTCATAGACCTTGTATCACTTATGTTAGAATAAATAGCTACATCTGCGCTAAAGAGTGCTACCACTACTAACATTTAATCCGCAAGTACTTGCAGATGGAAGTGAGGGAGAAGTCCATAGATAGCCAGAGGGACAAGTGGCAGAGAAATTATGAACAGTTTGATACTGGGAGTTGAACCATAATCATAAAGCCAGAAGTGTTCAGATGGATAAAAATAAAGGAGGATATAAATAGACAGACAGACAGACAGACAGACAGACAGATAGA
>JAPQRQ010000028.1:21087444-21115302 GCA_037367365.1 Apogon talboti | reverse complement strand
AGGGAGGGGGAAAGTGCTAAGAGGGGGCAAGAACACTTTTATCAAGTTAGTGAAGGACAGAATATACAGTGGTTACACACACACACACACTTACACATATTCATATTTATATCCAGTTCAGTGGTAATGGGAAAACCATACAAAAACATGGTAGAGAATGATAAAAGAGCTTTCCTCTTCTCCTGCCAGAAAAATGAACCCACTGACATTCCACTTGGATAAATGATAGACAAAGTTCTACTTTCTCGAGTAACCTCCACTGAAAGCCCAAAAGTAAAACAGGGTTTTCACTAAACAAAGCAACTATCTGTTAGTCTCTGAAAAAGCAGTACCAGAAATCAGAAAGTGCACACAATGTGACCGTCGTGAACTTGCAGGAAACATTAGAGAACACATTAAGCATTGAAATGTGGAACACAAGTATAATGCTTAGAAAACAGTCAGTGGAATATCCTGACTGTGATATATTTTGTTTAGTTCATTTTTGGTTAATCACATTTTAATTTATGCTTCTCCTTCACATTTACTTCTTGTATTTTCATTATTATTAAAAGAGACACGTCTGTTTCTGTGACTTTTTTTGTAATGACTACATTTTTATAAACTGGTTTCTAAAAACAGGAAGAAATGAAAAGAAAATGTTGTGTGTTAAAAGTACGATTAGTCTCACTTTAAGATCCACTACAGTGTTGCTGGTCCATCAGTCGACTGGTTATGAACAGCATGGTGGGCCTTCCTCAAGACAAGTAACAGCACCTTCTTACTTGGTCCCAACCAGAAAGATTGCTTTTACTCTGGTGTGTCTGCATTTGCTTTTTTCCAGCTTTATATTTGACTACATTATGGGCGTCTGTGTGCATGAGTGACTGTGTGTTTTGTCACTGTCGCTGTGTTTCTGGGTGTGCTCTGCAGCGCACTCTGTTCTGAGCTCAGGTTGACATTCGTGTGACTGACATCGGAGGCGACAGCAGCACAGTGGCATATGGTAACCGCCTGCTAACCGCTAAAACTTGACATCAGCGCAAACAAGTCAGCCAAGCGTTGCATAGTGTGCTCCTAAGAGGGTTAAGGCTGTCAGCATACGGAAGGATAATAACACCTATCACAAGCTCCATAATGCCAGATAAAGGGGAAGGCAGCCAGACCAAATACACAGGTTGGTGTTGACTCCGACAAAACCAATGACAAGTTACACAAGAAAAAGTAATGGGTAAACTGTGACATCGGGTTTAAACATGTGTTGTGTCGCTTTGGAGCTGTGAGGAAGTGCATGTCCTGATCTAAGCATTTTGTGGGACTGCTCAATGTGAAAATGTGAAGAGAAACAGTCTAACAAAAAGGGATGCTTCACACCTGGCAATGACGTGAATCTCACATCCAGAATGTGTTTATATGCTGGATTATATTCACACCTGGCTTTGACATGGTATTTACATTCAAATATCACTTCAGTTCCCTCAGCCAAAACACAGATTGTCATCCATGTCAGCTCTTTTTTGCATGTGCTCCCTAATTGGATCTATGTGTTTAAGCTAATTTATGTCTGCATTACCGTTATAATACATTTTTGCGGTCTCACATCAAGCGGAATGCATCGCTGACCATATCTGCAGGTGATTTGGTAGATCCCGCCTTTAATTTGTTACCTGGATTTTACACATTTCTGCGCCAAAGTGCAGACACCGAAGAAGCATGTTGATGCTTATTGTTAGGGCAAACAAACCCACTGACCCACTGAGCTACAAAAGACAAAAGCGTGGCAGACAAATGTGATCACTGATGCCATCTTTCCTCATTGTCTGTCCTTCTTCCTTTTCCACAGCAGACACACAAACACGTGTAAGAACAGAAATCTTGATATACTCGGACACCTTCTCGACTGTGATCTGATGTGCAGAAATGTACATTTCACATCCATAGAAAATGCAGGACAATATCAGCCTCAAAAGGCAGATAAGCCTTCAAATAAAGATTTCATCTCCAGTGTCTGGTCATATAAAAGGCCAGAAAAGAAACACAAAGGAGACAGCCACAAGGAACGACCATATATGAGCAAACGTAGATTAATCCCCAGCTATAAATAAATACATGTAATGCATATTATTCATCTATATGTGATGAAAAACCCAACATGCCAAATGACTGCAGAGCTGAACACATGTCTGAATAGTCGTCAGAAACTGAAAAAGCCAGGCCATAAAATTGTATTTCAAAGGTTTAAAACAAAACCGAGGTGTTCTTCCAGCATGTATTTTCATTTCGAACCACAGAACCGATACTAAAACTATTAAGAAAAAGATTTGTTGTTGTTTTTCTCTAACCCTAGTGTTCCCCCTAGAACCCTGGTAACCCCTATTTAAGCACTGAGTTTCCTCTCATCGATCAAAGTATGGTGCACACAGTCCAGGAGCATGACACTGGCACTGGAGAGCTTACAGCAGGGTTCAACTTTGACCCTAAAAGATGCTCACTGGCTGATTGTGTGTGTATCTGTGCATGTGTACGTAGTGTAGTGTAAATTCACAGCGGGTCACCTATCTGCTCACCACTAGCTCCTCGCAAAACTCAATTTCCTCCAGGAACGTCCACAGCTAAGCACTTTTAACCTCTGCAAACCTGCTGCAATGGAGGATACATGTAAAATTTACAAGAGGATGAAAGAGCCTTTACATGTGTGTGTAGGTGTGTGTGTTTGTGTCTGCATGCAATATTAATTGACCCAAACACATACACACACCTGGATCCAAAAAAAGACGGAAAATGCTGCCGCACAGGTTGACGAATTGCACCAACAATTGTTGAGGATTTTGTTCTGCCTATGTGTGTGTCTGCTCAAGAGTGTGTGTGTGTGTGTGTGTGTGTGTGTACTGGCCATAGCGAAGTGTTCCCAGGGAGAGAGTGAAGAGGTATCCACCACACACTGCCTGGGGCCCTCTGGAAGAGAGACTAAACAAGACCTTCCCATTGGGACATGCACATACAGCCTGCAGCTGCAAATGACCTACTACCCACCTCACACACACAGACACACATATTCACAAATACACGAAAGACAAAGCATGTTTTGATGATATAATTTGTTAATTTCAAGAGAAAAAATAAAGTCAATTATCACACGTGGGCTAATAAGTGAATTCTAACAAATAATGTTTCACAATTAGATCAAAGTCTTCCTCCCTCATTTTTCATCCTTGTGTTCTTTCAGTCCTCCCTGTGGCAAAGTGGTGGCATAAGCAGCCTGGAAACTGACACACAAAAAAAACACAAAAATGTGTGTATAGAGTGATATAAACAGATGCAGATCTAAGCCACCATTCAATTATTATGTTATCAACAATTTAAAAAAAAAAGAACTGCTAAATTGTTGATTAAATGTTACTTAGTTAGACAAATGAAAGTGGAAACAAGTCTTGGAACTTTACTGGCCTGTTTTTGTAATACCCAGGAGTTACAGTGACTTGCCATTATACGTTCTAATGGAATTAATTATAGAGAAGATATTTGCTAATTCAGTTTACCTGTGCAGTGTATAGAAATGTAAAGGTATGTTGGACAACATAAATATACCCTCCAGTCTCTTGTCAGAATTAATTTATAGTAACAATGCAAGTGTTAATATCAACAGTTCCTCCACTCATAGAGCCCAATCAACACTTAACACCACACACTTTACTTTGTGTGTTTTTGCTTGAAAAGCTGCTTTATATAGGATGCCGTGATGTATGCTCCCTCTCACATATTTGTGTAAATTATGCATTTGGCAGATATGCACTGGATGTAATGACAGATGTCACTGGTAATTATGACAATGACAGGACCTCCCAGAACAGACTGCAGTTAATAGAACTATAATGCAAAGTACACACATTAGCTACACATACCAAAGACAAATAGGAAATAAATAATTCAAAAAACTCTGCGACATGACCATTTACCTGTAGTGTGTGTATAAGTAAATACTGTAGTTCAAACTCATTAAATCTTTGTTCTCATTCATCATTGTCTTGTGAAATAAGTGCTCTGTTTTCCTTAAGGAAGCCTGAGGATGAACATATCTTCTTCATATCGTTCTCTGACTGACAAATAAAAGCTCCTTGCCAACAGAAACTCAATGAGACCACAATCAATATACTGCTGCGAGGTGTGTGCACACACGCATGCACACATGTAAACTCACACACTGCATAGATAGGGGATGATGTACAATTACCTGGAGCACATAACAATCAGCTGCACACTCATACAGTATGCACACGCACACACTCACATACACTGAAAGTATACACACAAATATAGATGTGCACACTGAAAGACACTTAATATGCAAATATTTTTTACAACAGGGACAGAACTCCATTGTTCATCTGGACGAAGGGGGGCAAATAGATAGATAAATAGGTCTCTAGATATCTAGCTTGGAGTCCAATTGATGAGATTTCACATACAGCAAGAGCAGTGCTGTTAGGACAGGGAATAACACCACAATATAATGTTTTCTCTCCCTCTGATCAATTTTTAATTTGGCCCGTGCAGCCGAGCCCTTGGCGGGCCTGGCCCCGGTAATTATGGTGGGTTATTGACAGCTGCCTTCCCGCGGGAGGCTATTTAAAAAAGGTTTAACCTCAGAGCAAGTCCAGGCCCCACACCCACCTTTGAAGGTGTCAAGTGCATTGATCTGAGCTGCGGGATGTGCTGGGACCTTCCCACCTGGAGGTGTGTGTGTGAGTTGCTTGGAGCACTACAATTACAAGGCCATGGCAAGGCGGAGAATCCTTTGACCCCTATACACACACAAACTGTCCTCTGGCTAAACCTGGCTGGCTGGATGGAATGATCTCTCTCTGGCCTCTGTGGCCACCTGATGCCCACAGATAGGCTGTACACACACTGTACATACGATGTTATCAGCTGGCTACACACACACAAACAGGTTAACTCACAGCTTGAGGGGAATTTAAGGAACTAATGAGAAAGGAGGAGAAAGCAGAGTTGTGATTTGAGAGAGAGAGTAAT
Organism: Apogon talboti; assembly: GCA_037367365.1. Lineage (NCBI taxonomy): Eukaryota > Metazoa > Chordata > Actinopteri > Kurtiformes > Apogonidae > Apogon > Apogon talboti. The sequence continues at coordinate 21,110,289 of JAPQRQ010000028.1, read as the reverse complement.
ATCCTCACTGCACACAGGGCGATGACACAACACAGGCAGATGCCATGTGTAGCTGATGTTGAAGAAGACATCATCCAGCGAAGAAAAAAGGGTGTGGGGGTGTAGGAGCATGACAGAAATTAAAAGAGGATTTCTGTGTTTGAGTTTGTCTGCCTCGCTGCCCCCTTTCAGCCTCCCATTGAAATTCTGGGCAGATACAAACCCCTAGGCTTTTGACACACTTTTGAAAACACCACACCCCCTCTTTCTTTCCAGTGGGTCTCTAGTGTCGAGCCTGACTCACTATCGGGAGAGTGTGAGATGAGGGGGTGCCAAAAAAGGTAGTGAGGAGGGGTGTGCACTGTGTTGGTATTAGTAACTTCCAAATTAAGTCTTGTCCTTCATAGAGACAGGGAGTTACATTTTCAAGTTAACAAGTTGAGTAGGTGCTAGACTTTTTTATTAATAAGCAATTTAACAAAGCTATTTGGCAAGAAGAAAAAAAAAAACAAACAAACTTAATCATAAACTTCTATACAGTGGGAAGAAGTTTAAATCATACACACTGAAGAGAGTAGAGAAACAAAAGTTTTTAATGTGAATATGTACAAAGCATTTTGGAAAGAAAGTTTTAATGGTAGCCAAAAACTAACATTGCCTCAAAACCAAAAAATGACAACTGCAGTAAGAATTGAGGGGAAAAGCGTGAAAAAGAGAAGTGCGCCAAAAAAGCCAATGTGTGAGCAAATAAATGTTGTTTTTTTAACTTTTCCTACTATCAACTATGCTTTGTTCTGGTCACATAAATGCCACAGAGGGACTAAGGTCAGGCGACAGTATTTATTTTTTCCATTCGCTGCGGAAACTTAGAAACTTTAAAGTGCAACTCTGACTCCAACAGCTATCCATACGCAGATAGTCTAACTAATGATCCCACCTTTCAATACACCCCTTTCCTCAATTATTATGACTGTGTCCTCACCGTCTCTCTCTTTCTCTCTCTCTCTCTCTCTCTCTCCCAACTCACCCCCTGTTTCAAACCCCATGGCGCCCACCCTCCACCTCCACCATCTCAGTCTCAGGATGCAGAGCATTGACAGGGCCAGAAGGTAATGATACAGCTGCCATGATGCAACAAGCAGACCTGTCGACTGTCAGGAATTGAAATCATGAAGGAATAAGCTGTCATTAAGAGGCCCTCTCCCAGTAGTGGAGCTGTCAGATGCCTGCCTTCTGCCTACTCTCTCTCTCTCTATACTCCCATCTCTCCTCTGCCAGTCCCACCCCACTTGCAGTCACTCCCTCGCCCTCTCATTTCTCTCTTCCTGCTTCAATCCCTTCTGTACCCCTCTTCTTCTTTCCTCTTCTGTCCTTTTCCAACCAATCACAACCCTTCTCCCTCTCTGCACCCCCACAACCTCCCTCCCCCATCTCAGCTTTTTCTTTTCCACCTTTTTTTCCCCCCACTCTCTGGTCGTTACTGGAGCAACCTCCTCTCACCTGTCATTTTACCTTTAGGCTATGGGAATAGCACTACTTCCATGTGCACACACATATGCACATTAAGACAACATGGGACCTGTACAGCACTTCCGTTGCTGGCGTTACTGTACATAAAACATACCGTCTGCTCTATGCAGTGCATTTGAGGCACGCCTGTTAATATATGCTTTCTAAATCCATGCATATACATTTTTGACCTTATCCCACAGATTTTGTCAGTGTATTAATGTATCATCATCATAGGCCAGGATGACAAAGACTATAAAATATCTGTAGTAGGTTCATGCTGGATACATGGTGGAAATGATGTTCAAGAGGCAACCTGCCCTGAGTTTCACCCTGGAGTGGGATGGTTTGTGTGTGCATGTTGTGTTAAAAGTCTGATTAAGCAGCGCAATCAGCTATTTTTCCCACAATCCCCCGATTGGTACTGGTGATCCCATCGGAAGAGAGGAAAGGCTGACTCGGGTTTCCAAGGAAAACGGGTAAGAAATTCAGAGTAGTGCTTTAATGCAAGCATGAGCAAGCCAGGTTGAATTTTTTTCACCACTAAAGTGAGGACTTAAAATGAGGACATTTTGCTCAGTCCTTTTCTTCAGATGGACATTCAGAAGATGACTCGAAGGTTCAGAGTTGATTTTAAGGTTAAGGTTATAACTGAATTAAGACTGAGGCTAAGCATTTAGTTGACATTATTAACATTAAGGGCATTATGCCAGTGAGAGTCCCCACAATGCTATTTGGTTCAAACATGTATGGGTGTACACTTGTGAATGTATGTGTTTTGCAAAGCTTCAAGAAGCCCCCCCGCCCTTATTTCCCCAAATGCACTCCAGTTGACCCTTTGCTGCAGGCTTTGAATTTCCAATTGACTTCCCATGAGTAACTTCACGTGAGTCTGCACTACAGGCAATAAACACCTGCTGTTAAAATATTTTTGTACAGTGGAGCCTAATCTTAACAAAAAAGTAGACTCAAAAAGTCACCGGACATCTGACATCACCACCTATCTACTTTCTGAACTTCGAATATCACTGTAACTGACTATCATACTGTCAGACTCCTATATAACAATGGGGTATCAAACTCTCCTTATGACTCCAAATAAAGTTTCAATACTAAAATGTTTCTGTCCTCATGTTCAGATGAGGTTGATTAAGGGAATATTTTACATTCAGTCTCGAAATACTGCATATTACTACTGTTTTCCCAGACAGATTTTCAACAAAGTGGTTTGACGTGATTCTTCCATCTAACTGGTTTGTTAACGTCTACTCCAGTTGGTAATTTACAAAATTACCCAGACACACTTGCCCTTAGAACATTACTCATTGTTCTGCAGTCTCACAAGGTGAATAAGTGTAACATACTGAGACTCAGCAAGCCACCTGGCTGCCCACTCAGCATTCATTATAAACACTGACTTCTGTCAGACTTCTCCTCATATATAGATTTGCATTAATGCAGTGCTTATGTGGACAAGTGTAATGTTGCTTTGTTAAAGAGTCAGACAATAAATAGCTAGATGATAAGTTTGAGTGGAATAAATAAAGAAAAAAATACACGTAAAAGCATCATAAAAGGTGTAAGGAAACAACAATTTGAGGTCAGCCTAAAGCAGGGTTTGACTTTCATCACAAATTTTTTTTTCAAATTTGTAAAACCCCAGTGCCTAATTATTGCTAATCCATTAGGCTTTCTGTGCTTATGCGCCTGAATCACTTCCCTCACAGTGAACAACTTCGAAGATGACGCCATCATAAACACAGTCCACTTGTTTACGTAACAAACCAAAATGTCACTCGGGCCTTTTCGGAAATTTTGTCGTAAAGTACAGTGTGGGCAACAAAAGCGATTTCTCACAGTTTCGGCAAGAAAACAATCCAGATCGCTACAATGTAAAATTATACAGTCCACCAGTTGTTTTAAAGAATGAGTATAGTCGGTGGATGGAGGTAAAGGCCACATTTGGGCTCAGCACTCACGAAGAGACAGCGAAATTGCTGCTGTGTGGAGTTCCCATTCCCACAATACATTTCGCGACAAAATTTCTGAAAAGGCCTGAGTGACGTTTCGGTTTGTTATGTAAACAAGCAGACTGTGTTTATGATGGAGTCATCTTCGAAGTTTTTCACTGCAAGGGAAGTGATTCAGGTGCATAAGCATGGAAAGACTAATGGATAAGTGATAATTAGGCGATCACTGGGGTTTTACAAATATGAAGAAAAATTTGTGATTAAAGTCATACGCCGCTTTAATACAACGCAGCCAAAATAACCATTACATACTTAGTTTAACTATCACCTTTAATCATTTTGCAATTTGCAGTGTTGTCTCTGCAACATTTGTGACATATAGTTGTAAATCCTTCTGTGCTGTCATTCTTTACAGAAAGTCACTGCTCAGATCCCGCTCGTCTATGAATAGGTATGAAAACACGTACATATCTATTCTGAACATAAAAGACATCCACTCACATTTTATGGTATGACATACTAAACCGCAAACATCCTCTAACACATACAGGCAGCATGAATTGACTGTAAATGTGTATGTCTTCACGGTTCACACACATTGCAAGACCTGTGTGCGGTAAAATGCCTGAATGATGATTTGTCAGGGTGTAAGAACACAGTTTCTTGTTTACTATGATGAATGAGCAACACTGGCACTCCAAACACCAGGTTCTCTATATCTAAGCTGTCATTTTGGCTCTCTTCAGCACAACCCTGCCTTATCGAACTGTATTACCAGCCGGGGTAAATGTAATTCAGAGAAAGTATCTGGGCACTGCAGTTATTCTGCACATGGACACACATGCACACACCCCACTCACAGCAGGAGAGGGCTTTACACAGCAGTTAAAAGTCTTTATTGCATTCATATGGACAAAAAGAAGAAATGAAAGTGAATGTGAACAGTGGGTTGATGAAATTACACAGGTAATCTTGGCCAGACTGGCAAATGAGCACCAAGACGAGGATGAATATAATGAGACAGGCAGAGGTATCTTTTGCCCACTAACATAGTGGTACAGTACACTTCTGAGTGATTAAGTTGAGACTACACGGGACTACATAAGAATCATAATGTTCAATTTTTATAGAAGAATTACGTTGAGAGGTATATTTTATTTCGCTTAAAAGATCATTTAAGCCTTAATTCTGGATTGGCTGCTTGCTGTTTGCCTGTGTGATTATATGATGCTGTTGATAGGTGAAGTTGCTCCATAATACGTAACTTTTCCCCAGGACAAAGTTTCCATCCCACTCAACAATTTCCTAAATTGTACAATGAAGTAAAACTGGACTGAGTCAGAGCTGTAAATGCAGAGTCCAAAGTATGAAAGCACACAGCAACAACACTCAGATCTCAGCTCAAATACAAGACTGCTACACACAGTTTCAAAATGAGTCCCAGCTCTTGAAATAAATGGAGTTTATGACACTAATATCTCATTAGATTATTCGTATTCCTGTAACTATAATACACAACTAGAACAATACCTTATCCTTGTGTTTCTGAAAGGGCATACTCAGTATACTCATCCCACATATAAAAAGTTTAAACCCATGCGATGTCTTTTGTTGTGTCCCCTACCTCCATAGCTCTGGTGATGAAGGGGATCTGTGTTCCTGAGTCCAGGTCTTGGTTGATGATGAGTCTGCGGGCCCACTGGCCGGCCCGCACAACACCGCTGCCTTGTATCAGCACCAGCAGCTTGGATGGATTGGAAAGGGCGTCTGGGGTCAGATAAATAAAACTTGTGGGCTCGTCTCCTGTTGCATCTACCTGAGCATACAGGAAAAACAGACAAGACGAGGCGTCACTGATGTAAAAACATTATCAACAACATTTCACAACCCTTGGGAGATTTAACTTCAGAACCAATCTTTGCCGCAAGAGGAAATGATGATCAAATTGCTCTTATAATTAGACATTTGGTTTTGACTCACTTTAAGCATTTGCCTAATACCTATTATTTAATTTGACACTAGGTGTTTTCCGATGTAATATTTGGAGGAGAATGAGCCTTCACTTGAGGTCATTGAAATTAAAAAAAGTTAATTGGACCATTATATTAATCATCAATGTCCATGATTAAAGTTAAAGGAGAAAACAATAGAGATAGAAATAGAGACTAAGTGAGAGAGTGAGTGTTTCTTGGTGTGTGTGTGTGTGTGTGTGTGTGTGTGTGTGTGTGTGTGTGTGTGTGTGTGTGTGTGTGTCTGTGTGTGTGTGTGTGCACTCTGTCCACATCCCATGCGTCTTTGCATCCCTCCCAAGTATGCCTGGAAGAATCTCTAAGGAGACAAACACTGTCCATAAAAGCCATGGGTGGCAGCTGCAAGAACTTAATCCAAGCAGACAAAGAGAGCCGAGTGGGGGAGAAAATCTTACCCTTTATTCTCTTGTGCTCCCTCATTCCCTTTCCCTACACTTGGTGGTGGTTAATCTTCTTAAAATCTACGGTCACAAGTTCAATGCCACGCAGGTGGACAGACCCACCACTAACACACAAATGCGCGCGCACACACAAACACCATACATACGCAGGCGGGTGGGCAGCAGAAAAGCAGAACAGAGCAATTTTCCAGAGGAATAATGAGATAAATAGGCCAGGCAGATAAACCAGTAAAAGTGTATGGGGGCTAATGAAAGGCGCTGTGTCTCTGGCTTGGTGATTTATGGACACTGTTAATGCTGGAGTTAACTCTGCACTGCTTCTAAACACCAGTCCTACCTAACATCCCTATAAACGCAGCCTGAAAAATGATCACAAGTTTAAAAAAAAAAAAATGTAGAAAAAACAGGGATAGAGAGGTAAAGCAGGGCAAAAAGAGACAAACATGCTTCCAACAACAAATAAAAGGGATCAAGTGTGTGCTCTGAGCCTGGATGAGCTGGGCAAAGAATAACTCACTGATGGCAGAGTAAAAAGTCCCCTTCAGCGCCAATGAATGCAAAACAGATTAAGCATCAGCATGCTGCAGCTCAGCGCCTTTGAAATGACACGTCACAATACAGTTAATTTGTTGAGGAGACACTTTTGCACAAAGAATGTGGGCAGAGGATGGGCTAAAAGAAAGAGAGGGAGTAAGAGAAACTGCGTAAGATAGAAAGAGAAAGACAAAGACTGATAAAGAAATGAGGAAGGCTGACTCCTCACAATCCCCTTTTCTTTATTTATTTGAACAGGACACTCAATATCATAATCACACTGGAAGCCTAAGCATTTATGTCAATTTTCATATTTAATACTCCCTTTAATCTTCAAGGGCATAAATCAAAGAGGAAAATGCCTCTTTTCACTCTGGGTACTTACTGGCAGGATTGCTTTAGTCATGTTGCACTTTTTCTCCAACAGCTCATAAACATACTGAGTGATGATCTGTAGGGAAAAAGACAGAGACGACACATAATAATATAGATTACTGCAATTAATATTTTAATATCACTGCTGATACAAATCTGTCGAAACAAAATGCCAACTAAACTCTCTATGTGTAAGTAATAGCAACCTCTGTAATACTTGCAGACAAAATAAAAAATACTATTCAAAACCCCCATTTGCCCTCTGGTGTGTGTGTGTTTGTACATGAGCTACTTGAAAGGGCCTGGATCGCACTGTGCGTGGCATGTGTGTGAATCACAGTGCAGTGAGAGTGTTGAGGTTGTAAGTGCCAGGAGAGGAAATCTCCTGTACAAGCACAGGGGCTGATGTAAGTTATGTTTATCCCCGCAGCCACAGCACTAAAGAACCTTGTATACTGAGTCATTCCAACCCCAGGCCAAGCCTTTCATGGTTCAGTGACATTAACAACTTTCTTTTCCATTTTCCTTATTTTTTTTCTTTCTCTTTTTTTTCTCCCTACATGCTGCTCAGCTGAGAACAGAGCGAGGTGCTTTGTGGAACTCATTTCATTTTCTCATCAGCTGTGATAGAAAGACAGAAGAGTTAAGAATGATCACAGATGAAAGGGCACTAGAACAATGGCGGTGAGCTGTGTGGTTTGTTGCAGCGATATTTCCCCAGCACATGTCATGACAGACCCTGTGTCCTGTACATGTTGTCACAACATCCTGTTTTGGTGAGAGACCACAAAGAGAGCGGAGCAACATGCTGTCCAAATCAGCTGTGAAGTCCCACTCGGGTTTAGCATCGGCCATGCTAAATCAGGAAACTAAACTTCAGCAGTGGCGCCGGAGCTACAAAGCATGACTGGGCACCAGTCACGTTGCTTCATCAAGAGGTGACCAGCTGACACAGCATGAACGCAAAGCACAGACATAACAGATTAACCAGAGAGGATCACGTCCTGCGGCACAGAGACATTTGATACTCATATCTAATGTGAATTAAAGCTGTAGAGGTACTGTAGATACTTTGTTATTAACACTCCATTGTATAGTTGTACAGTGTACTTATCCATCGTCAGTGTGTTAAAGGCCCATTTTACCTAATATACTCCAACGCATTAAGAGCCCTCATGGTAGACATAGCGTATTACATTGATCAGGGGTGTCAAACATGCAGCCCACAGACCAAAACCTGCCCACCAAAGACTCCAATCCCACGGGATGAATTTGCAAGGTGCAAAAATTACACCAACGATATGTCAAACTCATCTAGGATGTCAAAGTCATTATATTCAGATGTCACATTCAGCACAATTTGATCTCAAGTGGGTAGGACAAGTAAAATAATAGCATAATAACCTAAAAATAATGACACCTTCAAATTTTACATGATGGAAATTTTTACATTACAAACTATCCTTTCACAAAAAAATAATCTAAACAATTCTGAACCATCTGAAATTTCTTAAGAAAAATAAGTGGAATTTTAACAATATTATGACTATTTGCTAAATGTTTTGTGCCATTGCAGCTGAGAATAATATTGTTAAAACGGAACTTTTATTTATTTTTTTTGCACTAAAACAAAGAAAAAATTTTTTAATTAGTTATAGGCTAGTGTGACACACCAGACATAGGTGATCAGCTGTACTGGTCAGAGTTCAAAACAGCTGTACAAAATGGAGTTGTACAGACCAAGATCTACTGCAGTAATACCATGACACAAACAAACCCACTTAGAAAAAAATCCGAACTACTACTTTCATATCTGGCCTCATAAATCGTGCAGAAGCCACTAGTGTATGGAAACTGAAGAAAAAGCTCCAGTTTTGTAGTCATCCTCTCTATCAACAGTGTCACAGTGGAAGATAATCAAAAGTAAACTTGCTCCACTTGCTCCATGTGCAGTAAGGTGCTGTACACAGAACAGAACTGTAGTACTACACCTACAAAACAGAAATGCTGAATCATCATAATATTAAGGAAGGAAGCTAGACTCAGTCAAAGCAGCGAGACAATATTTCTCCTTAAAAGACGGAAAATATTCTCAATGCTGACACAACTACAAAAATGAAACAGAAGAATGAAACAGTTTTGGGTCATAGTATGCTTAACTGTAATTTTCACACAGACAAAACAAAACAATTTTTAGGTTTTGTTTTGCAAAGTTAACCATGGGATGAGGAATTACATATATCTTTACATTACATGTTCTAAACTCCAGACACCGGAGTGGCAAAAACGGCAATATTCCTGTTTCCCAATATTAAAAAGATGGCCAGTGATTTTCCATATCAGTGACTTTTTACATACAAACAGAAGACACTAACAGGTCAACTCTAACTTAATGTACTTAAAAGAGCTTGTGCCTTAAAGTCAAAATTGTGAATTCTTGCAATCATCATAACATTGCCTTGATCTTTTGTTCCAGAAAAACCTCAATGCTAACTTGATTTATTGTGTTATGTGGAGGAATAACATTACACACCAGATAAATACTAGCCTTATGACAGCCAATCAAAGGCCAGCAGACGCGCCAAATGAGATGATCAATTCTACCATTTGACCCTGTGAGGGAGGGGCTGCGGGAGCTCAAAAACATGCCCGCCTCACCTCGGCACACCAAACCTCCAACAGCTGAGCTAATTCACTAAAATGTCAGCCGGTCTGATGAAGACTAAAATGATTCTAAGCCTCAGTATGCTAGTGTTTAATGACATCAATAAGGCTCACAGGAAATTTCATTTGCACTATGTTATTTGTTCAGTGCCTCAGGTGGCTCGAGACCCATCTGATATAGAATAAGGAGGGAACAAAAGGGGGAGGTGGGAGAGGAGAGAAAGTGGGAAAAATGCAAGAGTTTTACTGTGAATGTTTCAGCACAGAATACTATGGTATAGATTAAATACGAAAATGTCACATCCCACTTTGAATATATATACCACATAGGTATGGGTCTTCATGTAAACAGCAGAAAATTGGTGTGTAAAAAAAGACCATGATTAGAGGTCAAAAGTAGATGGAAAAGATTCTCTCCAGTGGAAAGGCACAGACCTCTCAAACTCACGCTGATGCACACACCAACATGCATGCCACAGAGCCGTCCTCGCACTGTGGGGGCCTCTGTGGACTATGTCTCAGCAGCTGATCAGTACAATAAGAAAAGCCTCTTTGTCACCTAATTACCTATGTGTTATTAGTGCTTAATGAAATGCCAGCAGGAAGCGACAATGAGCGTCTACATTGTCAACACTACGGTAGGAGAGGCATGAGAAGCGGATTTGCTAAATAATATTAAGACGTACAAAGGAGAGGAAAGGGAGCCGGGTGAGCGAGTTAATAGCCACTGAGTAGACTTAAAGGCAATGCACATGCTTACTACCACTTTTTAATATGAAATAAACATGTCACAGAAGAAAAAAACATTAATGGTGAGTGCTGAACTGGTCAAAAAAAGTGGAAAAAGTGCACTTAGTAATGATGCAGGAATGTGTAGACAAATCAGGTGCTCATCAACTAAAAAATAAAAATGAAAAAGCAGGAAGGCTGTCACACAAAAAATGCAACTATATTGTAAAATTGAAAATATTCAAATAATATTTAAATCAAAATTTACATAAATATTTATATAAAAGGGCATTTTTTTCTCTATATATTTCATGTATGTTTTCTGTATGTTTTCTGTATGTTTGACTGTATGTTTTCTGCTCTGCACTTAGTTTTTTTGTGTTTTGCTGCTTTTAGCAGTGAAATTTCCCCAAGTTAAGACAGGTAAGGTCATATTTTATCCTGTCTTAAAAATGGTGGTGAGTAACCCACAACCCACAGAATGACAATGACAGTAAGAAAAACGGTCAATGCACTCTAACAATGAAAATAAAAGTGTTTTATTACTCCATGGATACACTAAGGGTCCAAAATGAAGACAATGCTGATCATAGACTTGAACTGAATTTCTCTTTAAATATACCAAGTCAGTCATTTTTGTTCAGGTCTTATTACAATCTAACTTGTTTTATCTGGAACCTCTAATAAGTGTTCTGGTGGTCCATCTTTACACTTCTCCTCTGTAAATATGATCTCAGGCCAAATAGACGATTTGATGTCTGGTTGGTTTGACAGCTCACTTGCCTGCATGAATTTCGGTTTATGTAATACTGCACACTGGATTTTTCCCTGACAGCTTCACTGTAGTTGGCGTAAACAGATTCCACTATCAAGACTGTAAAATCACTTTGTTACGCAGTGCTTGATGACGTTTACTGAGTCAGTAAGTTAGCGAATAGCTGACCTCTGATCCTTTGGGCTCCTGCAGCTGGCGACAGCCAAATCACAGACTACAAGGAGGAACATCACAGTTCCTCTGTCCACTAATTATATACAGATTATAAGATACACTAATGCATTTTGACTTCAAAGAGACTTCATTAGGGCATGAAACCAAAAAGGGACACATGCTCAATTCAAAACACAATGTATCATGTGACACTGATCATGTGACATGTAAAATAGGTCACACAAGACAAAGCAATGACATTAACAGAACTGGACCCTTTTTGGCCGGCCGGTTTTGGTCCACGGGCCGCATGTTTGACACCCCTAGACTATACTAAAATGTAGGAGCCCAGAAGTAACGAACTCACACTTTACTATTAATAAAGAGACGCAAACATAACAGCGACTATGCAAAAATTCATGACCTTTAGCCAAACACAATTAGCCTTTACTGAGAGGCAAAAGATCCATGACAAGAAAAGGTGAAAATCATTAGGATATATCCTTAAACATAAACAACTGTTTGACTGAAGTGAGAGCAATCATGGGAAACTCTGAAAAAGACCTGCTGCCTCTGAGGTCACCTCTGTGTCTGTGGTTTGTTTGAGTTGAGGAAGCATTGTGGCGATGAAGCAAGAAGAGCAGGATCAGGGAGGAAGGAAGGGACTTAGATGAGGGCTCAGTGGGAGGAAAGAAGCAAGACAAGAAGAGAGCGATGTACAAGTAATCCCCAGGAGCCAGACTCTCATGCCAGCTCCCAGTGAAGGGAACAGCTGAGTGTAGAGGGAGGAAAAGAGGATGGGATGGAGAGGGAGAGGAAGAGGAAGAAGGAGATAGACCAGCACAGTACGTGGCCTTGATAAAAGGCCTTTAAGTGGGTGGGCTGTGACATCAACTCTTTGCAAACCTCTGGCCATCCCTGTAACAATCCTTTCACACACACAAGGGCCAAGGACTTAATGAAGACCATTGTGGCTGTAAGGTGATATGTTTTCAAACCCCTGATGCCAAAGAGAAAAAGACCTCCCACATAAAGTGTATACATGTTAGTTAATGTACACGTGTGGTGGCTTGTTTCTTCCTAATTACAACTTTGAAACCTAGTTTTAGCGATCACACATGAGGCTATAAGTAGGTGATCCCACAAAACAAACACGAGGAGGAACAGAACCAGTAGAAAGAAGACATGTCGAAACAGGGAGAAGAAGTGGAAACTGGAATAAGAGATGCAATGAGGACAAAAGAAGGGTAAAACATGGAACTGGTCAAGGTAAATTGAGACTCTAAGGTAATCACAGTGGAGAAAAAGAAGTGAATCTATCAAAACTTTAATAAAAATATGCATGATGTTTCCATGACATTAATAATGCAGCTAAACCACTAAACAAAGTCTTTGTAAGTCTTAGTGTATGGCCATAGCTACCTTTAAAGATACGATACAAAAATTATGACAAATCAATCAATCAATCAATCAATGATTATTTGTAGAACTCTTTACAGCACTTAAAGTGACCAAAGTGCTTTCCAATAGAATCAAAGCATATGAAAATCAATAATAATCAATAATAAAAGCAATATAAAAACAATAATGAAAGATAACAACAATAAAACAATAAAAACAAATACAACTCATGTGTCACGGCTTTACTGAATGTAATAAGCCAGTTTGAATAAGTACATTTTTAGCCTGGATTTAAAAAGGCCACAGTCAGTGATTGTCTCATGTCCGGGGTCAGATTGTTCCAGAGCATGGGCCCAGCCACAGAGAAGGCCCGGTCTCCCCAGTGTTTGTACTGGGCTCTGGGCACTTCCAGTAAGAGCTGATTAGCTAACCTTAAGGCCCCGTTTGGGTTTCGCACAGATAAAAGTTTACACAAATAAGGAGGGGCAAGGCCATTAAGAGCTTTAAAAACAAAAAAGTAAAATTTTCAAATCAATTCTAAAAGAAACTGGAAGCCAGTGGAGAGAACAAAAACAAAGGACTGGGTGATATGCTGACGTCTGGAGGTGTTGGTTAAAAAACGCGCTGCGGCATTCTGCACCAGCTAGAGGCGACTGAGGGGAGACTGGGAGACACCAACATAAAGTGCATTGCAGTAGTCGATTGTTGAACTGATAAAAGCATGAATTGTTTATTCCAGGTCAGTGCGGTTTTAAAAGGGCTTTACTTTGGCTAAAAGGCGTAACCGATAAAAACCAACTCTGACTACGCTGTCAATCTCTTTATCAAATTTAAAAAACCTCTGTCAAAGACAACCCCAAGGTTTTTTACAGTTGACAAAGACAGATCCGAATATCCAATATGACTGATGATGATGCTGGATCAAAACAACATCAAAGTGCATAAACAATACACAATAAACTTTGCACATCAATACCACATCCATTACAGAACTTATAAAATAAATCGTTTGATCTGAGCTATATTGGTGTGCGGATTGTTCTATATTTTACAATGCTGAACTCAAGCCAAACAACCCCCCCCCCATAGGCTGGTTTTTCAGCCTGGAACAGTGTGGTGTGGATCGTCCAGGGCTGAGTATAAACACCTGATTTTTTTTAGTGTGCACAAAGAATTGACAGCTATTGAACAGTAAGGAAATTTTGCCTGAATTTGACAAAAAAGTCCATTGGATTTGGGTCACTTACTCCTTTAAGGACTGATGAGGCTTTCAGGTTCAAACAACCTGCCTTATCATACAGAGTTTATCAGTCTTTATGCCATGTGCACATATGCACTACAGACGTCAGTATATACCGTGTATACACAAAATGCACACATTCACAACATAATTCATCTACACACATGCACCTCTTGTCTCGCAAGTCCAGAACCCTCTCCAAAAGCCACTTAGCCATAGAAACCAGAGAGCAAGAAGAGGCATCAAAGCTGTTTATATAATGAAACTGAATGAGCTGCTCTATGCCATATCACTGACTGCACCCAGGAAAGCATTCCTTCTTCTCCAGAGAATAGAGGAGAGGAAGAAAGGGAGGGAAAAAAGAAAATCCCCTCGAACAATACAGAACAACAACAGTGGCAACAACGGCAAAGCATACTCAGAGAGAGAGAGAGAGAGTGTGAAAATGAGTGCATGAGGCAATAGAAAGGTTGTTTATTTTAAGTCAGCCTCATGTACCAACAGAAAGTGGTATTAAAATAGGGCCTATTGTTGTGAATTTGTGATCTGTCAGTCCATGTGGGAAACAAAGAAAGAGAGAGACTGGAGTAATTCCCATGAGGTCTCTGTCATTCTTCTGTCAGAGGAGAGAGGGCTCCCCAGGGGAAAGGAAAGTTCTCAGGCACAGACTGACAGACAGACTGTTTACACTTGGCATAGATCTCTCTGCCTCTTTCTCCACCCTTTCTGCTGTACTCGTCCTAATGGCATCATAATGACCTCCTCAGGTGTTAACTGAGAAACTGACAGAGGGCTAATTCCAAGTAAAGCACTGTATACCACCGTGGGTGTCGGCGGTAGCGACAGATGTCAGGGTTGTAACTACAAGCCCTTGTGTCTTATTCCCAACATCCCCCCGCCCCTTACCCTCAAGTCCAATTCCTTTCTCTTTCATCAACCGTAATCCACCTCACCTAGTCCCTCCAACTATTTTTGCCTGTCTGCAACTGTTTCCTCTGCTCAGGAGAAGCCACAGCAGCGCTCTTTAAGTGTTTTGGGAATGGAGACATGATAGTAGTCAGTGAATCAGGGCAGACAGCTGTCATTTAGAGTCCCACTTTAGAGAGAGCCCATTAGCTTCCTAACAAAATACTCCACGACCGGTATGGGGCCTCCAGATACCTCAAGTACACTGTGGAGACTGTGGAGACTTCATGGAGGAGCTGTGATGGATACAACACTTCATACAACAATATCATGACATCCGTGTTCTGTCACAACTCATAACCTAAAAGGGTAAAATTTCTGACAGACTAATGATTATCTTTCCTGTTAAGTATTTCCTAAAGATATAGAAACGTGTCGGAGTTCCTAAATACACTTACTGAGAGGAAAACAAAGGAAACATAAAAATAAACAATAAATGTGGAGAAAAATGCACACACAAAAAAAGTAGCATTACATTAATATATCTACTATCGCACAGCAAAACAATTTACAATCTGACATTAATAGGAATGCCAATAATGTTGAACAAGGAAGCAGTAACTAAACCAAACATTTAGAACATAGGAAATTTGCTAAATCCTCTAAATATCTCTTTATAAATATCACTTGAAAAGAATTTTATTCAGATACTTAGGCCTGTCCACAAAGAGATGAAGATGATCTATTTCTTTTTCATTTTAAAAAAGATTTCCGTAAACACAGCATCATCTCAAGAAATGTGTGTCCACAAAAAAAAACACTGACAACACTGTAGTATATATGCCAAGCTTGTTAGAGGGTTTGTAACACTGCCACAGAAATAAACCAAAAACAGAAGAAAACATGGAGCATTCACATTAATATACAATTTGAAATAAAAAATCTATTATTGCTGTTGCTGGCGGGGAGAGGTGGGGCATCATCGTTTCAAGATGTGTATGGGTTGTAAACATGGAAATCCAAGGGTGGTGGCTTCAAAGATTAACATATTGGGGCTTCCAAAATGCCAGGTCTGTGTGGAAATCACTCATACAATAAAAAAAAAAAAAAATTTAAAAAACCTTTTGCGGATACTCCTAAACTTCAAAGACGGTACATGCTTACAATGTATTTGCAATACACAGGGTTATAATTGCATATTTTTCAAGCAAAATACAATTTTAAATGGTGAATATTATCTTATATCTCAGTCAGTCTAATATTATTAGACATCTTTTTTTCTGTATATTGACCCTTGAGACTTCAAACGTATGCAGGTGACATTCTTATTTATGAGCATAGTACTCTTGTGATGTAACAAGATGTAACTATAGGCATAGTTACATAGTAGAATAGAATAGAATAGAATAGAATAGAATAGAATAGAATATGTTTGTGACATGCTGCCCTTATCCTTGGCATCAGGCTTGTGAACTCTACAATAGGGCCTTCAATCTTAGCTAGCTGGTTACAGGACATCTTTAACCACTTTGACAAGCAGCATCCATAATACGGAAATCGAGGGGCACATGATGAGAGAGAAAGATAACAGAAAGACAGCGCAGAGTGTAAGTGATAGACAGAGGGAGAGAGAGAGAGAGAGAAAGACTGAAATGGGGAAGAGAGGAGGGGGGGAGAGAGAGAGCTTTCTAATGCAGCCATCTGGCTAGCTTTACATCATTATAATATTCTGACTATGTGTGTGTGTGTGTGTGTGTTTACAAATTTGTGAGTGCCTTCCATTCCACAGATGCAGGCAGAACAGAGAAGAATCCTCATTTATTAACAGCTTAATAGAGCTCCATCTGGGCTAGACCCTATGCTTGTCTGCTATCACAGAGATTCATCAGTGAATCACAGGAATTAGACTACAACTGACACCTACACAGGCTGAGGTGACCCCGCCACACTGAACAACGCAGCACAAATAGCCTGCACTGTATTACAGCTGTAAACCTACCATTATGATGACAAGATAAAAACCCTAGGGTAACCAAAATCATTTGCTCTAGTCAACGTTTGTGTGTGTGTGCTGTGTTTTGCCAATTTTTTTCCGTTGCCTACATACTTTTTTTTTTAATGTCCACAGGCTCAAACACATGCTACTTTAATAATGTCTTTGCAGTCCAACGTGCTGTATTTTAATGCCCTATATTTCTGTATGTGCAGTCAAAGTGGCTATTAATCAAAATTTTGACAGGTGATCTGCTCAGTTTCCTCTCTCTTTTGTCTCATTCCTAGCTAATGACATGTTATTTCATAAGCTATATTTTCCTTTTGTGCATCTTACATACTTGTTTTTCCAATGTACTTTTTCAGTTAACTGTTTTATTTCTCAGGAAATGAAGCACACCCCAACTGAATGGTTTTGCCTTCACAAAACTGACAGTTTTTTATTTGTACCTCTTGAATCCACTTATTGGAGTCTTTTTCACTGGCAAAATGCATTGTGAAGGAAGTTATACGTAAAATGAGTTACTGTACTTAATCACATTTTAGCTCTGAGTGCAGATGGATTGTACATGAAGAAGGCCAATAGTTTATTGTTGAGACCAAGTGGACCAACACGGTTAACTACAAATAAAATCTATCCATATATTGCAATGAATATATGGGAAATGTTTGGAATTATTTTTTATAGACGTGAAATGAAGAGTGAAAAATGATTCACTACACTTATGCGCAACTCACATTTTTGTTCCCATCCCTTTCTTTTGGTTGGAGGCCATCACACCAACATCCTCGTTCTCTCTCTTTCTATCTGTCTCTCCATTCAGACGAGGCTGAAGTGCAAATTGGACATCTGGTGCTGTGATGTGTCTGACAATACAGCCATCTCCCAGCCCCCTATCCGACATACACAGACACAAATGCACACAAACACACACAGAGTCCTCCACGCAAAACGTAGCACCGTGAAGATAAAAACGACACTGAAAGGAAGATAGGATGGAAAGAGATGGAGAGAGGTTCGGAGGAAGGAAGGGATAGAAAAGAATACGACTGAACATTAGGGGGCAATAATGACACCGTTCTATTCACACTGCCAGTGGCGAACACATGCCCCCGTGTCCTTGTGCCATCTCACTGTGCTCTCCGGCTGCATCGAGGCTAGTTCACAGACCGTCTCAGGTGGCAGGTTGATAGAGGGCAGTGGAGTGTGGTATTGGCCCATAAGCCTATCTGTATACATGTGTATTTCACATTTATCCTCATGATATATGACAACGCTTACATCCTGCTCTGGTGTTTTGGACAGACAGTCCATGTATACCTGTGTTATACAAACTCTAACTCCCACTTACAGAGGCTGACTAAGCAGCATAACCTACTTTACCAACAAAGACATAAAATTCTGTAGTTGTGTCTATTTATAATGGAGCATATTTCTTACTAACAAAAAAACAAAACATTTGTACTTGCAAAGCTGTATGAGAAAGGTACAGTATTCATTTTGAATCATCTGTGGCCTAAAAACAACAGACAGATAATACTGCTTATTCAGGTAATGTTCCTTTTTTTTCCAGCCAGTAAATCTCATGCAGCACAACTCATACTGCATGTGTTATAAACTTGTATCAACACTGATTGACACCTTTTTCTTTTTTCTTTTTAGAGGAAGATGAGGCTGTCATTTTTTAATCACAGACTGAATAAAATTTGCATACACCCTGCTTGAAGATTATTTGTTTCATCCAAATGGCTGGCCCCGTTGGATGTCTGAGTTTGGTTAGTTTAAATGTCTGTGTGTTCTTTTAGGGCTTTTGCTTTCCTGCTACCAAATGTTTGTTTCTTCAGCCTTTTTAGATGTTGGTAGATAGTGCCTAAGCAGCCAAAAGAAAGGAGGAGGGGGGGGAGAGCCTTCACAGAAGGCTGGCTCTCAAAGGAGCTACTGTATACCTGCATTAGAAATAATAAAAACACCCAGGTAATCCTACAAACGGGTCCATCACTTTGCTTTGAACTTCAAAGCATACACACAACAATTAAAAGTAACATAGCGAGCGTGGATGCAAATAAAAGAGAAAAAACAGATTACAAAAGAACATTTGTCTCATTATCTTAATGCATATTGCATGTGGTAACGCGTGAGTGATTTAGAGGTGAAATTTAGAATGAAAATATGGTAATTCAGTTGGACGACTTTCGAACTTCATACGAGCATCAGGGAACTTCACAGTAATGTGATGTCAGAAAAAATTATGTTATCAGGATTTATAAGATGTATACTTTTTATTGCATGTTCCATTTTAAAGGTGTAAAACTGTTTCAGTGTTTATGCTTCTTGTGCACTATATTTCAGAAACAAGCACCTGGCATAGAACAATAAAGGCCAGAAGTTCATTTGCTGCCATCCCATTACACATTTTATCACTCCTCCACAAATAAGGAACTATAAAGTCTCTGATGTGTTTCAGCACCTCCGTGTAGTGTGAGATAACTGTAAAGAGGTTTGTTTAATGTCTTTTTTGCATGTTACACAGGCCTCTATTATTCATCAGAACAAAGTAGACAAGGCTCTAGGACTATGTGCATCACCAGTTTGATACTTTTATTGACAACACCCGCTCTCAGACACATGAAACCTGCAACTTCTGAGCTGATACAGACTCACCAGATGTGTAACTATCTGTATGTTAGTTTTCTGTCCATTCCACCATCAGATGTCTATAGATTCTAACTTCACATATTCAACAGATGCAGTTAGTTTCACCTGTAATAATCTGAGGAAAAAGCTATATGTTTTCACCTTTTATACAACTAAGATTATTTAAGTTTTCTTGTAATTTTTCAACTATTCACAACAGCGACAAGTAAAAAAAAAAACTAAGAAAGTTCTCTTATGTGTCTGGCAATCAGTGTTATTTCAAGATGCAAACTCAAGGACGAAAATAAGGAATACGGTAATGTACATTGAGATTTAAAATATCACACTAACAGAATGTGTTAATAAGGTAGGAGACGTGCATTTTAGAGTTTAATGCCAGTTATGCGACAAAGTTTATATAAACGTCAAACTCAGCCTAGACTAAGCTGACAACTAGATGATTATGGGGAAATCTCCTCTGCTTTTTTCATTGCACCATGACCTTTAAAATACCTGCAAACCTTCTTTGCTTTAATCTGACACAGGCCAGGACCACAGGATACACCTCTGATGTTGAAGTTATTCTGCGACACTGGCATTTCATTTGATGAAAACCTGGCTCCAAAGCATTTCATCCGTTGGAAACAGCATAAAATTCAACAGCTCTATCACTCCTTTTAACACACACACACACACGCTTAAAGGAGAAAATGGTCTATGGATCCGGCAAACCGAGAAGCTTTTTGCATAAACGTTCATTATAAACGTTCATTAGACTATTTAGGCCCTGGAAACATTTCACAGTTTAGTGAGCAAAGCAGGATCATTACAGTTAAGATGTTCTCAGGCATACACATATATATACACTGAAGTCAAATGTTAACTACAACAAACTGACTTTTAGTGCTGAGGAAGATTTCTTGCACTTATGTGAAATAAAAAGCCAAAAAATACTTTTACTTATACTTATTTTATCAAATGCACTTTAACATGTGACGGGTTACGAGAGTCAAGTAAATAAAGAAGCCCAAAGATTGACATTAAGTCCAGCAAAAATTATATCAACTTTTTTAAAGTGAAGAAGCTCTCAATATTTAGGAGGATTTGTGTGAAAATAAACACAGAACATTGAGTTGTTACTTCCAGCAAAAGGGGTTATGTCTTCATTTTCCTTTTACTTGTTTGTTGTTTGTCAGCAAGAATATACAATAACAACTGCACCGGTTTTAATGAAACGTAGTGTAAGGGCCAAGGATGAAGCCATTACATTTTGGAGAAGATCCAGTCAAAGTAGCAGATGCTGCTTTTTAAACTGTGAGAAAGTAGATTTGATTGAATAACATGACTGTGGGTCCTTGGCGGAGGTATATGAGCAATGTAACAGGATGTGAGAAAGCAGAGACATCAGTCTGTTACCTCTCCAAGAGCTTCGTAACGTTTCTGGTTCCAGCGGTGGAGATCCTCTCTGGCATTGAACACAAAAGGTTCTCCTGTCTTAATATGTCTGAGTTGACCATCTGTGGGGCAAAATGGAACAAAGTATTAAAAGCAAAGAATAAAAGAAGAATGAATATGAATAGGGAAAAAAAGAATTCAGCTATCATTGCAGCAGTTATCTAAATTTGTGTGTATAAGGACACTAACAGGCATTACTGCCAACTAAAGCTGGATTTGCATCCTATTTATTTACATTTATTAATTTAAAAGATGTCCAAAGTGGTGTACAAATGAGATACAATCCAAGCCCCAGTAGTTCAAAGAGAATCCTTGAATAAGCACTGAGACTAAAGATGGATTAACTATTCTATGTTCAAGGGTTATAGCATTGCTACAAAGTACTTACAGCTTTCCTATCCTCATAGTGACCTATGCACTAGCTTACTTGTCTTTTATAAATTATAAAAAGCACAGTAGTAGTAGGACAACAGTGATTTGAGAGTGTTTACATTTACTATTCAACTGTTAGCAATGTCACATTATACAAATAACCCCATATGCTCAAGTATGGGCCTTAAGTATAGAGTTTCTTTTAATTATTAGACAGATTAACAGAAGTAAATTCTACCAAAATGCAACAAGCACTGAAAGGAGCCTCTGTACCATAAATCAAAACTTATGCTGTAGGTATCCACAGGTGGGCTCCCATACACCTATGTGCGAATTACATATCTAAGGTTGACCCCTTAGGGTCAAGCTTGTTTCAGTTTTCTCTTTCCTTGCCTTTCCATCCCTCCCTCAGACCCCCATCTGGCAGGTACAAGGCCTGTGGATGCAGAAGCGTTCTTCCAGTCACGACTCCAACAGCCTTCTGGGTAGTCTGGCAGGCCAGGGTGAGACAGCTGGTGTGGCAAAAATTCTATTTCCCTCTCTCCCTCTTTTCATCCGTCTAAAAGCTCCTTTCCGTCCTCTTTAACTGTGTCCATCTTTTACTCCCTCTCTCTCCACTTTGGCGAAAGGCCACAGGTCTGTCCCTGCCTTTTCCACCTGAAATCTCTAAGAGCAAAGCCTACAGGAGCTGTGGGACAGGATTTGTGTGCTTGTGTGTGTGAACGAGCATAAAGAGAAGGTGGTGGTCTGGCACTCATATACCACAACAGCAACTGCTCCTTACAGTTCCTTTGAGGATGTTGTCTGGGCATCAGCCAGTCACTCTAACCAGCATGGCTTACACACACCCAAACACACACGGATACTATTAGCTGCAGCCAGGAAGGCCAGGTGTGGCCAAACAGCAAGTGTCACTCAGCCTCTGTAAATTGTTTCAAGTGAGCCATGCCACAATTACAACACACAAGCCTTGTCTAAGAAGAAACAAACCTCTTTGTGACAGTGTTACACTGGTTTATTGAAATTCAGGGAGACCAAAGGAGTGTTTAACACATCCAGGTTTATTTCATATAAAATAGTCATAAGAGCCACAGAGAGATAACACTTACCCATGCATGGCTGAGAAACCACTACGTTTATACCTTAACAATGAGCCCATCTATCCTGCTGTTGACATTACAATACAATAAAACACTAAACAGAGTTAAATTTAATTTTGACCTTTATGACTGCAAAATTTGTGAGAGCTAAATCACTGAAAAGTACACATACTTAACCTACATAGCCAGGGGGCTCTCATACTTTCTCAATTATTGCACAATCTGAGGGAACCCATGTAAGATGTAAATGCTTAAGCATTTCTTCATCTTCTTTTAAATTGCCACCATTTTCACCCCTCTATCAATGCAATAAATCTTACACTGCTAACACACTGCGTATTACAGCATTTGCTTTTGTGGTTAGTTGTTAGACAACGTGTAATCTTGAGTCTGTTTGTCACCAGGTTGCATTAAAAAAGCAGAATTGTGCCTGAGAGAAAGAGCGGGAGAGGGGTGAAAAGTTAGAATAAAACAGTGTGCACAAAAGTACCTTGAAGAAAATCAATTATGCATTCATGGAGGGGTGATGATCTAAACACTACTGCCTAAGAGAAGGAAGAAGGGAGCTATAAATGAAATCATACAGGGGGTGTGTGTCTGTGTACAAGGGAGAGAGAGAATGAGT
>JAPQRQ010000028.1:21055725-21079555 GCA_037367365.1 Apogon talboti | reverse complement strand
TTGAGAGTCTGGTTTAGACCAGCTCTATATGTAAAGTGTCATGAGATAACTTCTGTTATGATTTGGCACTATATAAAAAAAAATTTGATTTGATTTTGATTTGATTTAAATGAGTTGTTCATCTTGAGAACTGTTAACTGACATTTACCTTGTTTTATACACACAGATGACTGTTCACTGTCAGTCAGATTTTGTTTCAGTATTGACAATATTTGATATGGATACATTAAAATAATTATAAAAAAACATTTCACTTCCTTTTGTGGACTTTTATGCTTGGCTATACAGTATTAATGTCTTAAATATTATAATAATGCAAAGTAAATATTTGTAGAATTTGGTTTAAATATCTATTAAAAGGTAAATAAAGATTTTCTGCCTTTTTAATTTGGTCAAAGGTTATGTGGAAAAACAGCTGTGCTGTTTGGTATGTGTTCTGCTCAATGACACAAAAAGACACACATTTCTGATTTAGATATTTATCTTGGAATCTTTTAAAGGGCGCTTGTAAAACAAAATGATGATTTAAATCTGCTCCCTCAGCTACTCATTTTGTAGACAAAATTAAAATAAGTTTCTCATTCTATTTGGGTCACACCACTTGACAGTTTCATGGACAGTAAGTTTTAACCCTAAGGAAAAAAAATTAAATTCCCTTCCAAAATATAAAACACAAGCAAAACTGAAAAATCAACACACTAATAAACTTGACTCAAGCACTGAAATCAAATTTTCAAAATATTTTTAAATTACTAATCTTGTCGCCCATGTTTTGTCACTGACCCTATAACGAAGAAGTGAATACAGGATAAATAAAACATAGATAAAAATGTATAATAAAATTATTTAAATATTCCTCCAGACTTACACAGTAATGAGACTTAATAAAGACTTAAGATGACACAAGGGTGTAAGTTATAGACCTCATTCACAGCCACATTAAAATAGAAATGTTTTCAACCTGGTTTAAAAAATATCTAATTTAAGCTCTGCCGGAAGTTTGTTCTAGTTGTTTGCAGTGTAGCAGCCAAATACTGCTTCTCCATGTCTAGTTTGGACTCTTTACAAAATACAATGGTTAAAAGTAGTGAGAATAAACAAAATTTGGGTTACAAATTAAGAAAAAATACATCTAAATGTGAAAGTTTTGCTATAGTTTTTAAGATACAGTATTGGGTCAAAATATGAAATTCCATGAAGTAATGAGGGAGTGGCACAACTCAAAAGCAGGAGTGAGAAAGCTCTATAATCTATTTCTGCATATTTTATCAAGGTTGGTGTTGTGGTTAAAACAACCTAAACCAAGACCAGAGTGTATTGAGACAAGACACACATCAAAGGCACTATGGACACCGTGTTTCACAAATAGTTACAGAAGAATGTGACAATGATATGGCCAAGCCTGTTCATTTCTTACCTTAATACAGAAATAACAATCTTTATGGTAATATACTTCCACTTCAAAACTTTAGAAATTAGAAAATTAGAACGGAGTCAAATTATTTGTTGGATTAGAAAGTTTTACATCCAGTTGCAGTTATGTTGTTGCAATTAAGCAATATCCTCACCGCAGTGTTCTTGGCTGATCTTGACGTAAAATCCAGTGTCCTGTTTGTCCTAGAATGAAAAAAGACAGGTTTGATTCCATGAACAGACACCTTCAAAAGGTTGTCTTGAGACCAAAACTGATCTCAAGTAGCCTGCTACCACAACAACCACTGATAATGTATAAAATATATTTGCTTGGCACTAGATGTTTCCTGTTTCACTGCAGGTTTCCACATCACACTTGTTAAAGTTGCAAACTAGATGATGATGATGATGATGATGATGAGGATTGGCTCCAAAATCTGTGTGAAACTTTCGCTCTTCAGCAGATGAATGTGAGAAAACTCTCAATGTGTCAAATTGTGCACAAACATCATTCCGCACAGTGAGAGTTGAAAATGTTGTTTTTAACTGGGTGGGGCTTTAATTGACTTATATGAAATTAATTATAACTGAAATAAAAATATTTAACTTTTATCTGACTGCAGTTAGTCTAGTATTTTTCTTATGTGTGTGCACTTTGTGAAACGCAAAATACTACTTAAAATCAAAGCTCCATCTGTTAAATAACACTTCTTCCAATGTTCAGTTACTATAAAGTTTTACTTTATATGTTACTATGTGCAAAAATATTGTTTGTGCACAGTTTGACAAGTGTAAAGTTTACTATAGTTCCAGAATACTTCCTTTGTGCTCACCTTAAATCATTGCTTCAAGGGGCTATATGTAATATCCCTTATTTCAAATATTAAAATATGACCTAAAAATATCATTAGAGTCTTTAGAAAAAAAGAGCTCTAAACATATGCCAAACATGCCACTGTATTGGACAGTGCGACACAAACTGAATTTACCTACACTGAAGGGTCGGTGGATTTATGTGACCACTAGAGGGAGTAGTGAGTCACTCTGCCTGGTGTGGAAAACCAACATGACTGGGAGACTGAACAAAGCGTCAGAAAGTGACAGATGGGATGAGAACCATTAAGAAACAACTTTTAGAGTTTTAGAAAGTGATAAAGCACTAAAAGTTAGAAGCACTGTTGTTTTCATCAAAGGACAGAGCTCAAAATGAAAAGAATGGAGTTTGGTGCTGAAATAGTTTGGATGATTTCAAACAGATCTCTAGTGCAGAGACTGACAATGCAAACTTAACAGAAAACGATTTGTGGTTTTACTGTGGCTCTTGTCGGTCTTGAGACAGAGCTAAGCTAACAGTGTTATAATGTAAACTATCAGGTGCTGCAGTACATGGAGAAGGACACTTGATGATCCCATAATACAAATGTGTGACAACAACATGGTTTATACTTTATTCAGGGAGAGATACTGACTGTGGATATATAGTGTTGATTAGTCGGTGGTTTTGGTAGTCATAAGTGTGTTCTTGTATGCGGCTTCCCCTGCTGTTGAGAGTTTCTAATATCATACATGAAAACCCTTTTATGGGTCAGAGCATCACAGAGATTTTGGAACAAATCATGACGTTGGCCTATACAACTTTTACAAGTGTAATGTCAATAAAACATACCAATTGTTTGACTTTGCACAGAGTGGCTGACCCAGTAGACATGTGCTTTTCAAGTATAATTCAATAATTATTGAGTAATATTTAGTTCTGTGTAAAGTCTTGACTGTCATGTGGCCTAGTTCTCATAAAATTTACAACCAGTGTGTGGGAAATGGTACAACTGTGTATTCATTTTACCACACTCTGGGTTTTCTCTCCCCTAATTGTACCTGAAGCTGAAAAATGAGTGTTCGCCATTTCTCAACTCTTACTCCGACATCCTTGCATCAGCAGAGAATCAGTTGATAATTTGGGATGAGCTTGTGAAGTTTTTCTTACATCAGGTAAATGGTGTCATTTAACTGTTTCCCACTGTATTTTTTTTAGTAAGAAAAGGTGCTGTGATAGACCACTTCTCACATAACAAGACATGAATCAGACTGAATGACTTCTAAAAGAAAGACAGCATAACAACAGAACTCCATTGGTTGTGGTTGAAACTAGATGTACTTACATAAATACTTTTGATTTTCAGGAGTGACATGTGATATAATAACATGTGCGCCTACTTTATAGAAGTAGCGTCCTGGTTAAACTAAAGCTGGATGCCCTACTTCTGGACAGCCACTAGAAGTTGAAGCTGTCTCTCTGGGGAGCTGAGCTACCCTGTTTCCTCAAGCGGAGCGCTGAAGATGCTGCAAAGTGAGACCCAAATAAGAAAAATAGAGATGACGTCGTATGGCATTGACGTCCGCTAATTGATGAGCTAAAAGAGATGCTTTTCAATCAGCAATCAGCGAGACTGGAGATGTTAAGTCACAACTTCAGGGACTTGAGATGAAACACAATGAATTCACTGGCACCTAAATCCTTGAAAAGCATGATACATTCCGCAATCCCCAAAAAAGGAGAATGTTGGTGGGCCTACAAACAGAGCAGACATTCAGGTCAAATTTTAGCCTAAGTTTTAATCTGATACAATGCGATGTGATTTTTTTCTCATTATTTTAACTTTACAACCACACACGCATGAGTGATTGTGCAAAAAGAACTTACATTGACGCCTGATTCATGAAAATACATGTTAGACCATATCTAGAGCTGTTATGTGATAAATCTGAGCATCATGAGACACATCACAGCAAATCTTTTTTTTTTTATCTCACTGTCTGTGCTACACAATATTAATTATGACTTACTTTGAATGGATTTATGACTTGCACATTGTACAGTTCAGGAATTAGGACCTACAACAGAAAGAAAAGAAAAACTAGGGTAGAACTAGTCAGTTTGTCGTCCTCAGCACATGAACAAAAAGAAATAAACTTACTTGTTCCTGCTTTGAGAGTTTTCTGTGGAAATGAGGGTTCTCGATTATAATGGAAATTTTGAGTCAAATGCCGTTTATCCTGTATATGTCACGATTAGCGCTGGGATTCCAAACTGTTTATGTAGGCTTGATAATCCCTAATTGAACAGCGCATAATAGAATATTAAATTTATTCTTTGTGATAAGTTATTCTTTGTAATGATTGTGTGTGAATTTTACTGTCAGCTTTTCTGACAAATGTCTTCTGAATTTATCACCTGTACAATGGAAATAGAAGAGGATAACCCTACATGTACTTACTTCAGCGGGGAGAGGGAGAAAGAGGAATATCAAAGCGCTTTCCTGACAGAAAACTCTTATCTTACAGAAACCATTCAGCTAAGCAAATACTTTTTCTTTCCAACAGCAAAAAGAAAAAAACCTGAAATTACTAAAATATGGTATATTTCCAAAGACTAATAGTGCTTTGCTGGTGTTTAGCTTCGATGCAGAATTCGGTCGCTGAACATTTTGTTGTCTTTTGTATTCTCTAAGTGGTTTGGCTATTGTAATCTCACCACATTTGCATTAAAAATCGACTTGTGGATAAGAACATCCCTCTGTGAAGTAATGTTTCCTGTCTCTCAAAGGAATTACACAGGGTATGCAGTTTTAGCTTTGTTAGCTAAAATTACATTCTTGTTGATGAAAAGAGTATCATTGGAGTTGCTTAATCCTCATTTGAAAATTACATATTATAGAGAAGAACACATGATGCATGTATTCAAGTACTGAAATACTAACTTCACACATCATCATAAATTATTAACTCACACAAACTGATCGCATGCAGGAGACACGTGTTCATTGTAAAAGTAGGAATATCTTTTTATTTTGACGTCGAATTCTAAAACCATGTACATCTCATAAATAACAAAATATGGACAAACTTGAAAAATATTCTGAGTAATCCTGTTACACGTAAAATAAACGTTTTCTCAGTTTGCATAAAATACTGACTGATATCACATAGTGGGGCCGATTTTTGGGACACACTGTAATCAAAACATACATCATTTTCCTTTCCAACCGTAATATTTGATGTTTGCTTTCAGGAACCAGGAGAAAGTGTGCTGACACCATTGTCTTTACACTCACAAAACTTCAACTACCTACAATGATCACACAGTCCCATCTTGTCCCAGGCAAACAAATCCGGGCTTTCCATTTCCCAGAACTGATTTCTGGAGATGTGCTCCAAAAAGATGAAATGTGTCTGATGCAGCATAGAAAGCACAGAGAGTTTGTCTGAGGCATGTGCACAAAGAGGGAGGCGCCGTCTCCCTCATTCTTTTTGTTGTGCCACAGTTTCTTCTCCTCTCTCTCACTCATGTTTTCGTGCACACGCAAATGCAAACTCGCAGCGTACAGTACACGCACGCACCAAATTACACTTACACATCTGCACGCGCGCATACGCACAGTTTACCATCTCCAGAGCTGCAAGTTTGTATTACAAGCAAACATTTACAACATAATAAAAATTCAAGCTGCATGGACTGTTATTGGGCAGCGCTTTTATCGGATGGTTGTGTTTCCCCCTGGGTCTCCTCTGCCAGTCTCTCATCAGCTTCGGGAGGGTCCTGGAGTCCCGTGCTACAGTTGCAAACCAAATATGCTTTCTGAAGTTCTTCTACCATAGTTTTCTCAATGTCGTCTAACTCTGCATCTTCCTGCATCTCCCACCTGGAAAACACAGAGAGCATAAACAATGGGTTAAGGAATTAATATCAACATGGGTTATCCATCAGTCTCAGATCACTGCTGAATTGTTTACTTAAAAAATGCTAGCTATACATCTGTAAACGTATGTCTCTGTAGCTGCCCATTATCTGTGCTTCACCCACATAAAAACAGCTCCCACTTTACACAGCTCAGTGTAGCTTGAAGTGTGGAGAAACTCCAAATATATTCTCTTCCAGACAAAAAACAGTTGCTCTCTACTAGTCTTTTACTCTTTAAGTCCTCATATAGGATTTATCGCCTCTTTCTTCTTTCATGCTGTGTAGGTCAGCTTCACAGCATTCTACTGTGATACACTCTTCAGCACACAGAGATACACACACTTACAAACTCGCAGGCATCCAAACACTGAATGAAGACTCAGGGGATGTTGTTTTGCCTTTTTGTCAGACTGTCTGTTTGTGTTTTTCTCTCTGTCACTCTACAGTAATTCTTACAGTGGTTTAACATCTGTAGAACCTGATACTGCGGGTGACTAATTTTTAAGGAATATGCTCCTCATGTCTGGTTACCTCTGTTTTCTTTAAGGACTTCTACAATATGTCTGTCCATCACATTTTCATGGAGCGAACGGAGGGTTTCAATATGAACACATCAAGGGTAGTCACGTTGTAATTCACTCTCAGAATTTCAATGAAATCCCTTGACAAGTGACTATGGTCAATCAAATCCATATGGAAAGCTGGATGAAGGCTGTCTTTGAGCTACTGCATCACTTTCTCTCCAAAGGAGAATTATATCTGTTTGACTGCAAATGATTGCATTTTCATTGCAATCTCTGCGTCTCCTTTTATCCCGCCCTCCCTTCCGTCCAATTCCTCGCAGTGTCTTCAAACATATACCATATACTTGCGCTCTGCGTGCATGTGTGTGAGATGTACACGTGTGTGAAGGGGGGGAAAAAGGAGAGAAACATTGACTACATTATGCAAGGATTTCATGCAAGAAACAGGCGTCTCAGTGCTGAGATAGAGTTTCAGTCTCAGTTATAGAGTGTATCTGGACAAATCAGACATCTTCCGTTGCTGATTCTGCTATGTGGTAATTAATGTCTCTAAGGGGAAGGATCTGTTTTTTAAAAATATGCACATTTGAAGTAGAGGTATTGTTTCATGTGACAGCAATCTCTCAACACATATAACTTTGCTCTTGCTCTATGTAAATCTGGACGCCTCACATTCAGCGGAGTAAGTCTCTTGCACAAGAAAAAAAAAAGAATGGAGTAATAGTTAAGACACCTCTGATGACTGGAGGAATGTTGATGGCTATTCGAGCAGGGGGCAGGCAAACTCTTCCTGTATTATTTTGTTCAGTGACATAAAATTAAACTCAGGTTGACTAAATAACCATAATGGGATACAAACAACAAAACAATACAAATGTCACAGCGCAAAAAAAAAAAAGAAAGAAAAAAAGAGAACCAAGTGAGAGAGAAAGCTGGAGGAATGGCGGCCAATAAAAGAGGGAGGGAGGGAGAGAGGAAGGAAGACAGGAAGGTACGCTAAAGGTTTTTCAATGTTTAATTTTCAAATAGGATTAAGCAGAATGACATTTAGCTGAAGGTTACAGGCTCAGCATTGTCTTAGCTGATATTGATATGCAGGAGGCGCCCTACTTGTCACCGGGACAAACACCGTTGATGAATGAGAAGCCTTTCCCCAGGAAGGTGTTAAGTGCAAATCTGAAATGAGAGAGAGCTAGATGTAGAGGGAGAGAGGAAAAAAAGAAGCGTACACAGAGACAGAGATTGAATTACCACAATAGTTGCCATGTATACTGTCACTAGATAATGTTGCCAAAAGTGTAAATTGTTCCGTAAAGTATGCGTTGCATATTTGTTGAGATTGGTTGATCTTGTGCAGAAAATGAGCCGAAAAATACACAAGGTGGATTTCTGTGTGTATGTAATTTCAACATCTACAACACAACAATGCCTCTTAGAAATGCATAAGTAGGCTAAAGTTGACAATAACTTCACTGTATCCTCATTTCTGCAAGTTTTTCCCCCAGAATTTACATCTTAATAAGGGGAGTCTTACCCTTTAATTCTTATGGGCTCTGCTCATTTCTCATGCATTAATACTGGAGCTGCTGACTTGGCTCTTCCTCTGAATACAGAATAGGACACACATATTAAGACTCATATATTTACAGGATTGATGCCACGGGAGATTGTCTCAGAGTGAGATGAAAAGGCTGGCTCAGATGTATTTCAACGTGTACATCAATGTAAGCTGCCCTAATCAAGAGATGACGCCGACACAAGACAGAGAGCATCGGTGTTGATTTTCAGCTGATAATGAGTAGTGATGTTCAACAAATTAAGAGCATAAGCCTTGCTCAGATAGCATTCTACGATTAACTTATTAAATCCCACTCAAAATACAAAACATAGCAAAGATAGGGGAGAAAAGAAAAGGAAAAGAAATAGCGACAATAAAATAAAACAGACAGCAGTCCAAGCGTAGAGTGTGTGAAAGAGTGAGTGAGCAGAGAGACAAAGTGCTTGAAAGATCAGGAGAGACAGAGAGACAGTGGCCAGTGGTTTTCTCTGCAGCTGTCAGTGGGCTGAGTGGTTTCTCTCAGAATGTTGGGTGTTTGTGCTGCGCTGGGTGCCCTGCCTGCTCTGCCACTGGGACCGCTGTTTGTTTAAAAGGCTCGCCTGTCAAACAGAGAGCGCCACCGACAGCCAGACACTCAGCTAAATGACTCTGACAGCAGCCCTAATCAGAGGCTTCGCACATTGCCGCAGGGCCTGGAGGATCCATCATAACCCAAGCCTAAATATTTAAAGTGCTAAACTTTCCAAAGGTCAGGCCTTTCCATGCATGCCAGGGCGACATGTGTCAGAGAAGTAGGAAGCGAGGGACTGAACAACAGAGATTGCAAAGGACTGAGAGAGAATATTGTTGAGTCTTCTTCTCCAACTGTCATTTCCACCATTGTGAGAACCACTTTCATTTTTGGAGCTTTAAAGTCAAGTTACTTTTAGTGAATGGACGTAATATTGGCCAGTTGTCATGTCATCAGCCGCCTCATTTGGGGCTAGAACTAGGGATTTGTGCAGAAAGTGAATTTGATGAGATTTGTGTGTTAAATAGGCTCCTATCAACAATCACATCACAAAGTAGAGATGCAACAGACAGCAGTGCCCTCGCTAACACACTCTTACTCCCTCAGAGCAGCAGCAAGTGAAAACTGAACTCACTGACAAAAGATGACCTTCTAACCACGGATGAAGGTGAGGTTAGTGAGGTTGTGTGTGTGTGTGTGTGTGTGTACATGGGTATAATAGTTGGGTACTACACCAGTACTGGATCCATTAAATGTAAATCAGTAAATTTAATGGTAAAGATTAGGGTTGTAAAAAATCTCCAGGAAACTAATGTAATGAACTCACATGTGTTGAAGTTCATACTATATCTTGTACTATAAGCTTTTGATTTTGTGGTTCCATAAGTACTGTCTTGCGTCTGAAAATCAGAGTGCATGACGGAAAATCATTCAAGGAGAGAATAGAGGACTCCATAGAGGTGACAACGTGTTTGAGGTTTTTGTTCATGACTTGTCCTTAGTTTTTATTAATAGAAACAATTCAGTTGCCCAACAAAAAAAGTGACAATTTGGATTCTCCAAATGTGAAACTGGACCAATTTAATCTCAATCCAAAGTACACGAAATATAGACACAAAATATAAATTCTAAGTTTTGAATGGACATTTTATATTAGAATCCAGTTCACTTGGGGTAACTGACAAGTTCACAATACAGGGCAGAGGGTCATCTCTTCGACTCAATTTCCATTGAGAAGCAAACATCCAATTCAATTTAGATATGTGCCTCTGCTAGGCCATGAGCCAGAGGGAGATTGTAACTGACAGCCATTGGACAGCCAGCTGGATTTGAATATTGACGAGACAGAGACTTGACAGAAGGGATTATGCTCTACCTTCTGACTTAGTAGCCGCTACACTGATCCATTCTATTGTCAGATCAACTCAGTGTCACGTCTACAGTATGTCTGCGTGGTGCGGCGATGCCACTCAGTATTAGACCCTACCTGAGATCAATCTCAATCCAGACTGATGTCCACTCAAAAACTACAAGACACACGCTAAATCAACAAGGACAAAAAATATGCAATATCAGAGCAAATCTCTATCAAAGTAAACATGAATGGGTGGCTTTGTTGTAGCGCTGCTGAGTTCGGTGCACAAACACAAACAAATATGCACACAACACGATATGAGGATTGCACCTGCTAACCTGTACTCTAACCCATTCTGACGTAACTCAAACTACTGCTTAACCCATAAAGACCCAAACATCCACCAGCGACCAAAACCATCTACTGATCTAAAATGTTTAATTCCTGTTGATCCACTAATCATATCAATACATGTAAATAATTGATGTAAAATACAGTTTGTCATCTTTTCATGGTCATCAGATATGACCCTTTTGGACGTTCAGAGGCTCCGTAGTTACCGTGGAAACACCGTCATCTTCAACAACATTGATTCACCAGTAAAACCCATGGAGTTGAATAAATAACAGTGGTCATACACACTTGCTTTATGTTCAGATAATAATATATTTTACTGAAAAAGTCACCTTTTCTTCAGTTTTCTCTTCTTTTGGTAATAATAACTACCAAGTTTAATCTGAGATTTCATGAACATCTATATGATCAGTACATTAAATATTGGAAAATACCTGATTTTCAGTGGAAAAATGCAAAATACTCAGGATTATCTCATAATAAATGGTGACAAATCACTTAAGAAATGCTACATATGGAGAAAAAAATAATTTGGGAACTACCACAAAAATAGCACTGGGTCTTTATGGGTTAAAGAGGGTTTCAGACTTACCTACTCATGTTAGTCAAATAAATATCATAGACAGTTCACCTTGATCTTGTGATATATTACATTTGATCAAGGATCCACTCTCGCTCTTCACCTACACTAGCCTAATCTCTAAATTTCAATGTCTCTGTTGATGCTTGCATGTTTGTGGATGTGTGAGTGATTGTGAGGGTCAAAGTCAGTCTCATCCATGTCAAACCAGCTCAGTCTCCCACCCAGCACAAACTCTTCATTCTTGAGGGCCGCAGAGAGTGAGCCAGCCATGGATCGCCTGATCAAAGGGCCACGGACAGATCTGTGAAGGCTCTTTGAAAGGACA
Organism: Apogon talboti; assembly: GCA_037367365.1. Classification (NCBI taxonomy): domain Eukaryota; kingdom Metazoa; phylum Chordata; class Actinopteri; order Kurtiformes; family Apogonidae; genus Apogon; species Apogon talboti. The sequence goes on along the minus strand of JAPQRQ010000028.1, from coordinate 21,068,195 downwards.
GTTACACAAGCTGACACACTTGTACGTGCTTGAGCACAAAGACACAGCCAGGGTCAGGATTATGCAAGCACACACACACACCCACACACACACACACACACACACACACAAATATACATGCATACACAAAAATAAACAAGTGTTTGTACTGAAGCACATACAAACCAAAAACCAAAAAACACACAATGGTTTTAAAATCTAAATCCTAGGAATGATAAATACAGATCATTAAGTGTGAAAAGGGGCTTTTCCTTGAAAACACAACACACTGACATATACAGTATATGCATGGAGGCAGCCAGGGCCTAGAAGGCTGGTGTATCAGCTTGTGACCAATGGGTCGCCGGCCCAATTCCCTGGACCCCCGCCATTTGCACCTGAAATGGCAGCCCACTGCTCCTACTCTGCACTGTGTGATACAGTATGTTTCAACTCATGATGTTAAACGCAGAGAGCGTGAATTTCAGTGTGTGTTGCATGTCTGCATGTAAAAAAATACTCTCAAATACATATTCTTTATTAATATTGAAATCCTAATACCACTACAAGTGAGGAGTCAAAATATAGACAGATATATAGATGGGTAATGCAATATAGCTTACATTTACACTCCTGTTTTTATAAAAGAGACATTATGTGTAATATTAGCAGTGATGAATACGATGACAGACAGATGGTATAGTTTCTACAATACATGTCCACGTAGGTAAAATCTTTACAAATGTATTTCCTGTCTCAAAAATTGAATTCCTAGTTAAGATTGCATTACTGTTTGTATTTTGTAGCCCAAATTAGCCTTTGTGCAAGATACCGCTCCTTTTATTTAGAGGAATATGGGTATGTATTCACATCATGTGACTACATATTTCAAATCCCTCTGCCTGGCTGTTTCCAGCTCCTCACTATTCTCTCCAGTCAACCAGGGGGAAGTTTGTGTAAATTTGCAGTGGCTTAATTACTGAATAATTTAGACTATGCTCTAAATTAATGTAGACATTTCCATATTAATGTGTTTGCCTACCGATTCCACGTTTATTTGTTCTGCGGACAGGAGGGTAGCAATTATCACAGCATATCATAGCTGTTGTGCCGGTATTTCAGACATCATTAGGTTGCTTGTCCACCACAGTGTGACTGTGAGTACTAGTCTATTGGACACAGTTTGGTACACTCCTCAAATAGGCTCACTATGCTTCTGTGGGTATAAGATCTATCAAATCTTGCTCATAGAGGAAAGGGTGAGTACACTTGGTTGTGTTTGACAAGGTTGGGTCCAATTTAGAATCCCTGCAGTTTGCGAATGTATTATTACATGCGGTAAAAATAAGGACAACAGCAAATAACCAAACACCTGCCAAGTCGTTACGGCTGAAGTATGAAGTCTGGTGGTCAGTGCTGCGCAGTAGGTGACTGCTCCACATAGACACTGAGCTCTGCATATGTCCCAGGAGGTTGACAGCTCTCTGTTCCTCTTATCTCCACTCTTCACCCACCCTTTTCCCCACCTTACTTCACCTTTCTTTTCTTCCTCCTCAGTCTCTTGACTGTTTGGCTCTTGTTAGGAGCTTGGCTGAGCAGGCTGGCACCTTTCACTGAAACAGCACCCAAGAGGAGGTTGTGACACTGAGAAATGCAAGCATGCCTGTGCTTATGCTTCAGTGTGTGTGTGTGTGTGTGTGTGTGTGTGTGTGTGACCTCTCTCACTTGAGCTACTGGAAATCATTACAGGAAAGGTTCTTCGTTAAGGAAGCCAACCACCTTGGCACCTTTCAGCCGTGTCCTGTTTATACCTGACGACGGCGACACCACCTCTCAAACTTCCACCACAGAGTGCACAACAATTATTCCCAAAAAGAAACCAAAATGCAACTACAAATGAACCCGAGCCCTTGTATTCCATCTGATTTGCATTCATGTATTTACATGTTACACAGTGGCATTGACAAGAGTGAATAGCTTTGATACTGTCGAGAACTGATGCATGTAAATCTGCACATGACAACCCTCTTTTATCTACCCCACATGCCTCTCGTAACCACTATCTTCCCCCTCCCATCATCTTCTTTTTGTATGGGGCTGCAGTAACGAGGGGAGGCTAAGCCAGTTGGGCAGTCAGTAAGTCAGTCATTCAGCCTGGCAGGTCGGCAGTGAGGCAGGTACCTGTTAACTGCTCCAGTGTGCCTGCAGGTCTCTGGGATCAAAAATTTCAGCAGAGCAATCTGTCTTCCCCCATGAGCCAAAGAGAGTGGAGGACAAAAATGGAGAGAAATAGATAAGTAGTCAGGTAGAAGATAGAAAGAAAAGGGGAAAATGGAAGGGAATGTTCTTTTTTTAATCGGACAAAAATAAACACTATATGATTAAATCCAGAAATACATTTACAGCTACTAGTGTGTCATACAAAACTTTTTAAAAACTCCAGCCATACAAACTACTACACACTGTGCACCCCAACCCATACCCTAGTTTCTAAATGGAATGAAAGTATCTTCTGCTTCAGGTGGTGTCTCTACTAAGTCTCAATAATTGAAGATTGAAAATTGAAAATGATCTTAACCTCTTATCTGGCAAGTGACTATTTTTGGTCATTTCTGCTCACATTACAAGACAGTGACAGCAACAGTTACAGTGAAGACAGTGAGGCAACAATCTCAGGTCAAATGTGGTCTACAAGGTCTACAGGGTCCACCGCTGCATGAACAGTGAGTGTTACTGCTTTGTTAGGTACCATGAAGTAATGGCACAAACCAAATACGGTAACTTCATTGACCTTGACTTTCTACTTGACAATAAAAAAATGTGAAAATTTTCACAAAAGTAATAAAATCTTGTGATGTCCTCTAATAACACACTAAGGCTGAAATTTATTTTATTTTAAATATAATTTATTCAGGCTGAGTATTTCAATGAGTGCTCTATAAAGGGTTAAAGTCAGTGGACCCCCTATTTCCAAACTCTAGCTCATATATTGGGGTATCTATTTCACAAACCTCCTTTATACACATTACTGCAATTGTATTTTCTCTGTTTGTGAAAAAAAACACCTTACAAAGATGAAGATGAATTAAACTTGATTCATGATCTAATTGTTTTACTGTTTATATGCAAGCTTTGGGACAATGTTCAGCCTTGGCGCACCTGTTCCTGAAAACCAGCAATCTTCTCTTTTATCCTCTGACTTCTCCTGTAGCCTAGTATCATGTCTCCAGCCGAAACTCATCTATTTCCTTCATCTCGCATACCTGAAGCTTTAGCAGCCCTCAACTTTCTTAAAGAATAATCAAACTTACCATCTGTTTTGGGTCTGCATGTGAGTTTATTCCTTTAAAACTTGCTACCAAATGCATAAAATATCATCTATGAATTAATGAACAAAAATGGTTCAGATAAACAGTGAGTAGCTTTATATTTTGCCCTCCTCACACACACACACACACACACACACACACACACGCACAGAGACACCAGCACAAACACAGAGAACAAGCATTTATTCAATCTTCACACTGAGCAGCATATAGAGGAAAAAAAGGATGTTCCTTGTGATTTCACCTCAATGTGCTACAAGGAAATAACCCATTATTTATTCAGCGCTTTCTCTTTGCCATTTGTGCATATATAAACTGTGAAATCTACTAAGGAGCACTGAGGGTTGAGAAACTGCAACTTACTCTCAGACAAAGGCCCCGCTCTCAGACACTGATCTGGCAAAACTTTTATTCAAACCATCCCACATATCATTTCCATAGCCACTATGAATAAATTGCATATTTCAGCATATTCTATTTTTCTCTGGAATATGTAGTAGCTTAGTTGGGTAAGTTAGATACTAACTTGATTTCGTGGAAAGTGATGGAGTTGAAGGGCAAAGAGATATCAAGTGTTACTGTCTCCCTGTCAAGTGTCAAATACCACATGAAGGATAACTTTAACGGCAATAACGTTGGGTGCAACATGTAAGAATCTGTTTCACGCATGTTAAAGTGACCTCCATCAACTGCAGTTTTTATGTAGTGATAAATGCACAATAATGTGGGTTTTGCAGAGACTGGAATCATGCTGGTTACAATTACAGTATTATTGATGATATAAAAAACAATAACCTACTGAAATCACCAATTCTTAGCTTAAATCGTCTCCCTTTAAGACCGTTTGAGTTAAAATTCATGGATGAACAGTGTCATGAAATTACACCAGTTGGTGTTAGTTGGCTGATTTGTCAATTACAGCCGTTATTTGGTAAAGGTCCTACTGTAAACACAGTGGTGCTCAGGCTCTATTCATAATGACATTATTAGCAAGGGGCTCCTGTGGTTTTGCTGGGCCTGCAATGAACTGATTAGTCCATGTAGACATTGATCTCACCTTTGTGTGTGTATGTGTGAGCCCATGTGAGCGGATCAGTCTTTGGTTGAGGGTTGTCTGTTATTGTGTATCAGATCAGGGCCTTGTTCTCTTACCATTTCAAACAGTTCATTTTCTACCATGCTAATGGCAGTTTTAGGGGGTTAAGGAGATAAATAAATCCTTGCTGTCACCTCATTTAAAATCAAATGCCACTTAATTATAGCTGCATGTGTTTTCAAACACTTTGCATAATTTATTGTTCTGCTCCATCCTAATCTCCAGATCTTTATCACGTGTGCTCTATTTTACCCCCTCTGTCCTTATAATAAAATTATAATGCTCCCTCTCTCACTTTTTCTTTCTCTTTCTTGCCGCCAACAGCAGTGTGAAAGAGATAAGGAACGCCGCGATGAAAGGACATTTTAAGTTGCGCCTCACCTTGTAGGGATTTGATGCCACAAAGGTCTATCGTCAATTTAGGAGAGCATACATGCACGCATTCTGTCACACATCCTTCTGACACCGTTACATCCCATACAAACAAAATACAATTATTGTTAAATTCTATGATAAGCAACGTAAGATCATCATTCATTTGGATTACACACACATGAAAAAATGACTACAACAAGCACATCATGTTTTTTCATCTTAATCCAGGTGATTGGAAGGAAGTTTACCCTGCTTTGCATATGTCTTAGACAGGCTCACATTTTTATGCCTTTGCAGCACTAATGTGCCAAAAGACTTAAGCACATTAGTGACATTAATGTACTTGTAATGCTCAGTTCATAAACTGAGGTGAGGGGCAATATATTGCTACTTTACTGGCGGAGGCTGTCATCATCAACACTAAATGTCAGATTAAGTCAGTCATTTTCCCTCTTTTAAGCGAAATGGTTAGAAAACTGGTATTATGTCCCGGGTGACCTTGCCTACGCCTTAGTGAGAATGTGCAATGATATTAAAATGACAGTGAGGACAGTGTAGCAAAGAACCTAAAAATATTTAATAAATGAAATGCAATAATAAAAAGAAAAATAGATAAAAAATGGATTTAAATCAATGCAACATTGCAACTGACGCAGATGAATTTACAGTATTCTAGATATCATATATTCACACTTTGTTTTACTTGCGTTGGTGCATGGCATATCTGCCACTGCTGATAGGGTTGGGACAGTAATTGTCCAGAAGTCTACTGGCTTGAAAAACAGGTTTTATCATTCTAATTTGATTCATTAGCATTTTAGAATTCAACAAAACACAACAAATAAAGAAAACTGCCTACATCTGAAAACCTTATTTATTTATTTATTTATACAAACCGCTGATTAAGAAATCAAGTAAATGCTCTGACTGATCTGAAAGCAGTACACATTGGGGTGATGACTGATCCTATTAATTTTGTAAAAAAAAAACCACAAAACTGTACAAATACGCTCCATTTGTTGGAGGAAGTATCTTACTTTCATCACCTTGGGCAAATAAATGCTTTTCATGGTTGGTGAAGGATCCTTTGGTGACGGATCCATACACACACACACACACACACACACACACACACACACACCAAAACACACACACACAGTCTGTAACACCTCCATCAATGAGCTTCAGTCAGCGCGAATTGGTAGCAGATGGTGTGTGCATACGTAAAAAGGTGTGTATGTGATTTTGTGTTCCACAGACTTCGGAACAGTGGCTGTTGTTGCGTTACTATAACGGATGGGAGGAGTATGCAGTTGTGCATCCTCTCTATGGGCCTTCCATCCTGGACTAGTCGATGGTTCCAGACAGGCCTGGGCTTAGTATATCACATAGATCCCATGGCTGGACAGCAAGCAGACAGATTTAAGTCAATAGGAAAGTGCTGCTTTTGAATATTCACTCTAATGTTGAGTGGAACACTGCATATTAATTGACCACAGAAAACTACTGCTGTGACAGTTTCACATTCAGATTCTGGAATAAAAGAAACAGTGAAGTTGGAAAATGTTGGTTGTTCAGTTGGCTTTGGGTAAGCGAGACAAGAAATGGTTGTATTCTTGTGAGTGACTGACTTTACCCGAGGGTCGCTTAAACAAAAAACAAATGTCATCCAAGTCAATCGCTGTTCAAGACAAAATTCATTGCGTGTAAACTAACATTGTAGTGTAACTTCAGATGGACAGTACACTATATAATTACAATAAAGTAAATTGCTTAGCCTCAGAAAACCATCAATCATATACAGTGAAGCCATTCCAAACATACTCCCTATAGAGAAGCATAAAGATATTGCTATCGAGCTTTGGAAATGTCAGGGCAATGGAAAGCCTGGCATTGTGCAATTACATAATGATTATTGCAAAAGTTTCTCCCCCTCACTCAGTGTTGCTGTAATATGCAGTGGATGGCCATGGGGGTTCATTAGTGAGAACAGTCTGCTGTTGAAAAGCTCCAGTTTCACCTCTGATCCCAGCTAATGTGATTTGGACCTCAGATTGGTAGTGGAGAGATTAGATGCTAGCTCACCTCAGGGTGGGAACCAGAGAAGGAGACATACATCAATGTTGTTTGCTTTCAAACTCAAACGTCTTCTCAAGTCTAATTTGCTCTGAAGCATCTGAAAAAAGCGTCTAGAAAGCATTCATACTCTAATTTATTTTCCGGCAAAGGAGAAATAGCGGGGCTGTGCAGGCGCTTGCTAATCCACTCTGTTACATTTTGGAGTGCATGATTTGGGCTTTCATAACAAATCAATTGGTTTGTTGTGAGTAGAGCTGAGGATCAGCTGCGGATGACAACTGTGTTAGCATTCTCTGGTTACTACCTCATAGCTTACCCCTATGGCCCGCACTGCCAGTCGCAGTGTCAGGCTACTCCTTCTTTCATTTCCTTTTCATTAAGCCTCTGCTTCCTCTGTCACTCCTTAAACTCTATCCTTACAGGCTCAACACCTCCATCTATACACTCCTTGTGCCTCCTCCACCTCTTCCATTATGTCTCTACCTCTTTCCTTTCCCTCAGTCCTCTCTCCCCCTCTCATTAGGTCATAGTCGTGGTGATTTGTCAGAGTGGCTGTGTTGATTAATAGGCCGACGGAGCCCCTATATTTGGGGGCTGTCAGCGGGGCTCCAGAGTGCCAGGGCCGCCCCGCTGAGCTCCCTCACCACCCAGGTGGCCCCATTTGGGCTAAATGAGCTGTGAAGGGTCCCGGCTATGCCCGCCTGCCCCACACTAAGGCGATACGCACAAACACATGCACAGGCGCTGATACAAGAGACACACAACACATGCGGGCATAAATTCACTGACACACACACACACACACACACACACACACACATATATATATATATATATATTCTGAAATGCAAGCACACATACAGGAACGTTCACGTACTTGACACCCTGGCTCTTACTGCCATGCAACCCTGCGTTCCCACATGATTTGTCACACTCCATCAATAGACAATAAGTTACTGCCACTCTAGCCTGTCAATGGGCCCTGTCTTCAACAGACCCCTCCATGCTGTCTCATGGGGGGGTGGGGAAGGGTGGAGGAGAGAGAAAATGCAGTATTTGAGCATTAAGAAGAAAGTGAATAAAGTAAGAGTAAAAGAGCATTAGGGGATAAAAGATGAAATGTGCATGAAATAGAAAGAGAATATAGACAGGTATGGACAGAGGGAGAGAGAGAGAGAGACAGAGAGAGGATGCAGGAGATATTAGACAAATTGCTTCGCTATGCATCCCACATCCCAGTGGAGGGCTTACAGAGCTTGTCCTGATGCACAGGCAAGTAGCCAGGTTCAAGGAAATGGGACTCTGAGCCCGCATGTGTGTTTTTGTGTGTGTGTGTGTGTGTAGTGTAACATGGTTCAGCTGCTTCAAGCCAATTGCCTGGCCTTGGAGTCAGAGGCGGGTTGTGTGCATGAATGCGTGTGAATGCGGACGTCCCTCTTTGCAAGATTATTTTTGTTCCCCCCCAAACTAGGAGGGGGAGACCTTGGTGAATGAGATCATCCTGCCATATTGCACGCACACACACACACACAATCCTACAATCGCAAAAGCACGGGCACACACGCCTCCTCAATGATTCAATCTGATGATGGGTATTGGAGGGGAAACTGGAATCTGTGAAGGTCAGAAAAGTCTGAACAGTAACATCCACCACTGCAGGCTACTGCCACTGTCTCCACTCCTACACTGTCATTACTGCTGGCCGGCTAGCTCTCATTATCAACTTACTTCATCAAATACACTTCATTATCAGCTTGTCCTTAACAGACAGATGGGATGGGCCCTCCAGCAAATGACAGAGTAACTGGTATAAAGTGATTCCTTTTAAAGTCTATTCAGTGAACAGGTCATAACACATATAGTCCTCTGCTATTAGTTTATGTGTGATTTACACTTGATTGGACATCTGGAGAGAGGAAAAAAGTGGTATGTTTCTTCAGAAAATACTCTTTAATTGTACCAATGGCTATGCATTATAATTACATCTGAAGTGATTATAGTCATTATGAAGTCGTTATTTCTGAGACTGTTGAACATATGAAAGGCGGATGGATACACTGGCTGAATAGACAGCTGTTACTGAAGATGTAAGTAACAGACAGCCCTATCATGCTGGCAATATGGACGACCATGAAATTAAGACTCAACGTATAGTAATTACAATGACAATGAGCTTTGTTCGACATGTCAAGTATCAATCTAACACTTGCCAGGCAGCTTTCATATCATAGCTAATAGGCAGTTGGCGGCCCAGGCCGTTGCCAACCACTGAACCAAACTATTCATAAGCCGGCCCCTGTCATTGTGCTTAGCAGTTGACGTAACAGTAACACACACATCAGCTACATGTGCCCCCATGCAAATGAGCGCATTAGAGCAGACCTCGGAGAGCGAAGCGTGGCCAATAAATCCAGCCAGGGTGAGAAATGTAGCCTTTACCATGCGTGTCCAACCCCATCTATTTAACCTAATTACACACACCATACCAGGTAATAAAAGTCTGCATGCCATCAATTCTGACATCTCATCCAGGGCACTGCAAGGAATGTCTATTAGGACCTATAAATCGTCAGGATAGTGATCTTGTGAAAAGGTGGCTCTGCTGTGTGTTTCCTCTCTGAATGTGTGTCTGAGAGTGAAAGTAAGAAAGTAAGTCAGTGTGACTCCCACACATTTATGACATGTGTGTATGCATGTGCATGACTCACTGTGTGTCTATTTAACTATGTGTCCTGGTAATGTAGCGAAATTCAAGAAAGACTGTTCCCATCTGCCTGTGTGCAGCTGAATTGTAAGTCAGCTGCAGGATGCAGAAGCTGCCACACAAAGAGATGAATCCACCACCGCAATTCATCTATCCCTATTCTCTTTATTGGCCCTGGTCCAAAACATAAAGACAAAACAACAAATAGCTGATTCAGAATGCACTAAAACACGCGACCGATCCTGGTTTTGGTTGGCTGGTTTCCTGGCCAGGTGTCTGATGTCACTTGCTGACAGGCCAAGCTGTCACGCCTGATACCGGGCGGAACATGGCTGCAGGTACTTTCACTTTTCCAACGTCACGCCTTGTGATTGGTTAAAGAAAACAGCAGGACTTGCTGAATGGCCACAGCCCATGTTTTATCCACAGGCTGCTGGAGATAAATAGATGTGGTCACAGTAGCTTCACTCACACTCTCTTTGCTTTTGTCTGCAGTGCACCTGAGTTACACCTGACCCCCACCCAACCCTTAAATGTGGATCCATGAAAGGGAGGATGTGGTAAGGTGAAGAAAGACGGAAAGGGAAAAATGACAGGAATGAAAGACAAATAACTGCAAGGTGATGAATCCTCTTGCTGGAAACTGTTGGTTTGAACCATTTCAACTTTTCACCCCATTGGTTCACAGATAGAATGCAAGCATGGCACCATTAATCCTTTATCCATCAAATAAAATAGATATTTGGCAAGAGATGATTGTTAGGTGGGAGTAACAAGAATAACATGTGAAATATTTTGTACTGCTTTGGAGGAGTTTGCAACTCAATCGTTGAGTTCAATTTAACAGTGTATTTATACTACAAGTTTGTAAATATACTAGAACCTGATATTTAGTTAAAGAAAAGCTTAAGAGGTGATAGTGAGATAACTAGAACATAGACACATTTTCCTGAACTTCCATGCCAATTCTTACTTGTTAAAACCAACAGATCTGAATGTAAGACTCTACAATAAGAACAGTGAGAACAGTCTGTTGTTGAAAGGCTCCAGTTTCACCTCTGATCCCAGCTAACGCATAAAGACCCAAACATCCACCGATGACCAAAATCATCTACTGATATAAAATGTTTAATACCTGTTGATCCACTAATCCTATCATTACATGTAAATAATTGGTGTCAAATGCAGCCTTACATCTTTTCATGGTCATCAGATATGACCCATTTGGACGTTCAAAGGCTCTGTAGTGAACGTGGAAACACCGTCATCTTCTACAAAGTTGATTCACCAGTAAAACCCATGGAGTTTGATTAATGACAGTGGATGGAGACACTTGTTTTATGTTCAGTTAATGATATATTTGCTGAGAAAATCACTTTTTCTTCAGTTTTCTCTGTTTCTGATATAATAACCCTCAACTTTAATCAGAGCTTTAACGAACATCTACATGAACAGTAAATTAAATATAAGAAAATATGTGATTTTCACTGAAAAAAACGCAGAATACAGAGGATAATATTATAATAAATGGTGATAAATTACTTCAAAAAGGTGACATCTAGAGAGAAATTTATTTGGGAACAACCACAAAAGTAGCACCAGGGCTTTATGGGCTAATGTGAGTTGGATTTCTCCTATTTGTCTTCCTTTTTGCTTTATAAAATGACATGGAAGTGTGAAAGGTGGAAAGGGAGTGAGCTAAAACTACTGTTACCCATGTCCAATGTAGCAAGAAAACCCCAGACATGCCACTGGCTGAAGAAGAAGATGAGCTCCAAATTATTTGGTAGAAAATGTCAAACAACCTGCTGCCTTTAACAAACGGTTCAACTAGCTTGAGCAAACTTCACTGACTCTTCAAGCTACACAGCAAACACCCAGGAAAAGATTGTCCATGGACAACCAAACTGATGACCATGAGCGTCGAATTCACACTGCGGAAACCTCATTTGCTGAGCTGCAACACGAAAATATGAGACAGCGGTCCAAGCTCTCAAATCTGGAGGGATGATCCATGCGCAGTACAAAAATGTTTTGCATCCCAGAAGGCAAGGAGAAAGGAAGAATGACAGATTTTGTTTCCAACCTGCTGCTAGGGGAGGGAAACTTGACAAAACTGATGATCATCAACAGGGCACATCACACACAACAAGCTAAACCACCTGAAGGCTCAAAAACCTGCATAGCTGCATAAATTCCATAATTGCTCTTCTGTTAACATGTGTTACAGACTCATTTAATATAGTTTGATTCAGGGGATATACACTGCCTGGCCAAAAAAATATATTTCATTTGATTTCCTTTTGCTTTGATTACAGGATGTATTTGAGAGTGTTTATGCCACACACTGCTTTTCCAGTGTCATGATAAATATTAGAGTTGCATGAAGATTTTATCAAGATCTCGTATTGATGATTGGAGAAATGGATCACTGCGTAAAGACTCCATCACATCCCAACGATTCTCAATGAGGTTCAGGTCTGGACTCTGTGGAGGTCAATCCACGTGTGAAAATGACATCTCATGCTCCCTGAACCACTCTTTCACAATTTCAGCCTAGTATTGTCATCAGAATATTCCCACCATCAAGGATGAAAAAAAATCAATTGATGGAAAAGAGTGGTCATTCAGGTCATCAGCTGACTCTAGACACATAACATAACACATAACACAGACCTGATCAATTGATGCAACACCAGATTGTAACACAGCCCCCCACAGGTTTGTACAGTCTGCACTATGCATGATGGGTAATCACTTCATCTGCCTATCCCACAGGTGTCGAACTCCGGTCCTCGAGGGCCGGTGTCCCTGCATGTTTTAGATATTTCCCTCTTGCAGCACACCTGGACGTCATTACATCACTATCAGGCTTCTGCAGAGCTTGGTGATGAGCTGATCATTAATT
>JAPQRQ010000028.1:21018003-21038575 GCA_037367365.1 Apogon talboti | reverse complement strand
AAGGAAAAATAGAGGTGAACGTGTATGAATGGAAAGCAGAAGAAATGAATTTAACCTCAGCTCTTAGTTTTACCCATCATGCAAATTCATGCATGTATAACCTTTGGGTTGAAAGGCTCTCATCTTTGAAGCGTTGACCTACACATAAATATGTTGTACAGGTCCTGAGCACAGACAAATTCTGACACTCGTTAGCAATAAGAGCCACAAATACTGTCAGTGTAAAGGGGTTATGGGAGAAAAAGAGGAGGAGGGGGAAGAGGGAAAGAGAGGTAAGACAGTAATGATAAGAGTCTGCACAATGTGCAAAGCTGAGGAGTGGAGCAGTCTGCAGAAAAATCACGACAAAGATGGAGTAGTGTGAGTTAGTGAAAAAGTTTGAGGAAGTTTCAGAATGGGATATAAGGGGGATGTTTAGCAAAAGTAATAGAAAATGTGGAGAGGCAGGAAGAGGAAAAGACAGGGCAGTGTCATTTTAAATAGATACGGTAGTCCAGCCTTTGCAGAGTCAAAAACTAAGCCTGGTCTCACATCAGAGACTGGTCTTCCTCCTGAGAGAAGTCAATCTCTGGTGTCTATTTTACCGCTCTCTGCCTTTTCCCAGGCCCTCTCCTCTCATCTGTCTCTCTCACACTATGCCATCTTTATCCCGCTCTCTACCGTAGCCTCTTTGCTTTTGTGAAACCTCCATCTATCTGCTGTATACTCTGCACTTTTCCCTATTCAAAACCTTTTTTTTTTTCACACAACCTACCCCTTACCATATCAACTACAATGATTCCTGAATTCCACCTGCCTCTCTTTTGTCCCTAGAGTCGTCCCCACCAAGTAATACTGACAAGTCTTTCTAAGGCCTTTTCAGATCCAGAGTGCCCACTGTGTCAGTCCCATATCAGTTGGGCTTTCTATTATAAAGACTGCTTACCACTGGGGGCTATAAAACTGTGAATCTCCCATGGTCTGGATGAAGTGTGCATTGATATGTCAGAAAATACTAACCTAGAAGTATTTACTCTTTTCCAGTCAGAAATGCCAACCATTAACCGGTTTCAGGTCTATCATTTTAAACTTAATTTTGATCAATTAGCTTTAATCAGAGTAATATATTTCATTTGGAGGTAACCAAGTGAAGACACCACAGACAAAGAAATTGATCATTTTCTAAATAATTGCATCCATTTTCTGGTTAAAAAAAAAAACCCCAAAAACCTTCTTTAGACCAAAAAAGAGAAATCTTAATCACAAAAAAAGCAGCCCGCTTACAGAGACTGAACTTCAGCTGAGAAATACTGACATGTTCGAGTTATTACGGAATACCTTGGTTATCATTTTAGGCGTGTCTCTCTCTGAATGGGTATAGAAAGAGTCTTCTCTGAGATGGCTGTTGCTGGCACTGATGTTGCTGTGTCCTGGTAAAAACGGTGGTGTGAGAATCAGGCTGACATTGGTTTCTCCTGAAGAATGTAAGGCCTCCTCCAGCTGTAGATTTTTGGCACAAATATCATCCAGCACCACCTTAACACAGTGCGCCATGTGAGGGACCAGCCCCCTAAATGCCGACCTCCAATCAAACTCCAGAACCTGTGCCTGTAAAAATCAAGATAAATTGTGAGCTACTTTGTGATTGTGATACCGGCTCTTATTTGTGTGATATAAGGTCGCTTATTTGATTGTTTAAAAAAAGAATATTCATAAGATAATGCTGCACAGAGAGTTACACAAACATGATTCTCACCTCTGGTGGGTGATGAGGTGCATCTCCTGAGGACTTCCTGCCATCAGCTGCCATCTCCAAGTCCTCCTTACTCTTTTTTAAGATACCTAAATGAAGAATAAATGTATTTTTAAAAATATAAATGATACATGATTTACATTAACAGACATTAAAGTGAGTAAAATTCCATTGATGACCACCACATAGGAACTCATTAGAGAGAAGCTATGTGGTCTTTACTGTTAGGATGAAATACAGTATTTAATTTAGCATAAAAATTTCCCTATGACTCATAATATACAGTATAATATTATGTGATAAAACTTGGCTACTTGACACTTGCAGTAAGATGAAAGCAACTGTACACAAGTCACACCCAAATATGGGTTGCGTTGCTCCCATCTCACACATCTCACAGTGACTGTAGAGTAACTGTACATGCTCAGCGGGACCAGAAACAGGCAGTAAATGCTAATTACGATGGGCTTACGAGTCTAAATTTGGGACTTAGATTTGAACCCAGATAAGGTCAGCCACATATGGAGGAATTCTATATGGGGTGACTGTGTGGATGTGTGGGGAGGTGGAAAGTGTAGGGGGAGTGACGTGAAGACAAGCGTGCAGGATGCTGGGTTGGGTTGCAATTAAAAAGCGTGAACATCAAGGCCACAGTTTCCTAATCAGAAGGCGAAGAGTGAGACCCCAGGCGAGGCAATTTAGTCGAACAAGACCACATGGAATGGAAGAAGGAGGAAGCAGCAAGCGCATCACTTTTTGACCTTTAAGCCCATCTGATGAATTTCTGGTAATTAAGCCGTTTGATTGCCTGGAATTAATGATTTGGATAACTGCCCTTTAAAGGCTGTTTACCTCTCTGTAAATTGAGCCTTTCTGCAAGTCTTGTTTTTGTAAATGTAACCTTTATGGAAATTACTCCATGCACCAAAAGCTTTCATTTAACATCTCTGCAGCGGCAGTTCAAAGGGGTGAGAGGAGAAGGATACTAAAGGCTTATATAACACCCAAGATAATTCCCTACTGAAATAACACGTTTCTTCAGACACAACTCAGACTTGGTAGAACAAGTATCACTGTGTGAAAATGTGCGTGTATTTGTAGGAATTGGATTACTTATGCCTGGAGGAGTCGCACACATGCAGGGCTGGAGCTACAATTTTATTACTGAGTTCATGACTTCATGGGTACAGAAAAAAATGTTTGAGTATTATTCTAATTACGTGGATATTATTGCAAGTTATTAATCAATTTAATCATTGAAAAAATCTCAACTTAAAATGCTGTTTTGAGACTGACCACAAATTTTTCAGTAATGAGACACTAGACTATACAGGATTTTTTTTTACTATTACTGGCTCAAAAATGAAAATAAAATGGCGTAGCCCACAATGTTAAAGACATTAGTGTGTGTGTTTTGCAGTGAAAGAGACAAAGTAGTACCTTTAACACAGGGAGTGTCTCCTGTACAATCGATGAAGGTCAAATTAGTGACAAGTTCCTTCACATGAGTCTCAAACCCAAGCAAGGTGCAGACCAGCTGAGTTAATGCCCCCAGTTGGTGAGAGGTCAAACTGAAGCTTCTGCTTTTCATGGGAAGCTGCATCGGTGCTGTGAAAGTGAAACAAAATAATGTAAAGGAAGAATAAATAAATAGCGCATAAGCTTATGCATGTATGACTGACAGAGATAGAGTGAGAGCTCTGCGCTACAGTTTACAGTTTAGTAACAGAGTAAACAAAATCATGAAAATAGGTTTTCAACCCAACCTTCCAACCTACATACAGTCATCAGAAAACACCCCCTCTCCCCAAGTCTTACCAAGCACGACACCTCTTATAAATATCGACCCATTCATGTTTTCCCAATACACAGCATAAACAAAGAGACAGTGAAAAAATATGCAAAACTTTGCTCCCGGAGAAGTCACACATGCACATCCTTCTCTCTCGGCACAAAACTTTTCTCCCCCTAACCCGCCGATGACCCCCTTGGCAAATATGGATTTCCCATTTTGGAGGCTGCCAAAGCCATCACCCAGGGGATGTTCCGCATTAAGCTGGAGAATGGGAGGCTGGGAGATGTGTTGCCATACTCCCAGACACATGCACAAATACTTTTGTGTGTCCGCTTAAATGAGCTCCTCCACTGCAAAGGCATTTGGGAATGGATGAGCTCAGTATTAGCCTTGACTCTGAAAGCCCAGAGATGATTGAGCGTTGAGAAGTAAAGAAAGAGGAGGGAGCCCTTTTCCAATAATTGTAACATTATTGCCTCTGGATCCTAATGTAATTTTGCCATATTGTTAAACAAAATCTGACAATATGACAACACATTGTCCCCTAGGAGCTGTAGTTTAATCATGCATGAGGTTTGACTCACTGTGTGTGTGGACATGTGTGTAAGTTCTCATGTATGTTTATGTGTTACCGTCTATGACTTTTTGGGATGTGGGTGTCTGTTTCTTATGCACATGTGTTTATGTGCATGTAATGCCAGTCATTATGACTAACTTGATTTGTAGAAGAGTCTTTCACACACATTTGCACATGTCAGTCTTGCCGGATAATTGCCACAATGCAACCAGACTCCATGGTCACCGTGGAATATATTCTGACCTCAAGTTTGTTTGTGTTTGCAAGTCTAAGCAAATACATGTATTTATGTGTGCGCATGCCTGTATGCAATCACATGTGAATACCAGCACAATTATTTGCTGTATGTTTTACCATGTGTGCATGCATTTGTGTGGAAGTGTGTGTGTGTGTGTAATTAAGCTGCATGGGTCCACCGCTCTGCAGCTCTTCTGTAATGGGGTCCAGTGGGAGTCTGTGCGAGAGAGACGACCACGTACTGCATGTGTACATGCGTGACCTGGCCGACACCCACGTGCCAGCCTTGTTTTCTAGCTTGCACATTCATACACGCACCACCAATCATGTCTATTTCTGAAGTCACCAGCAAATCAACACAGGGCTTTTTGTACTAAGCCGAAGTTGTCAACAACTCAAGAGTAAATAATCTAAATACGATGAGACGGGGACACATTCTTTAAAACGATATCACTACAGCACCTCATCCCCCATTTTTCAAAATCCCACCATCTGTGGGGAATCCATTAAGCATCGCTTAACCTGAAGCATCAAGTTTTCCAGACACCATCCTCTATCACTCTCCTTTTGTGCCATTCATTCGATTCATATCCTAAATCCGTGACCTTAACACTGTCTCACTTGCCCACTAAGTCTCACACTCACTAGTCTAACATGACCTTGATGTTTAGCAATGCTCTGCCTCTCACTGAGCTCTGCCACCCGTGCTATATAGGTATTTATAGTTGCCTGCCTAGCCAAATAGCCTTATAGCCATAGCAGTCTAGTACACAGCCATCTAAACCTCATTATACCTTTGTCACAACAGTGAGGCCAAATGGAGGCTCTCATAGCTGGTTGATGGAGAGGGTGTGCTTAAAAGCACCCAGGTGTGTCATATAGCATAGTGCATAGCATGTCTCATAGAGCAGAATTGAGTAAGGGCACTAGCAGCCAGAGGAGTTCAACCAAAGGTCAATGCACTGAGAATCAATAAGGGAAGGCAGGTGGTGAAAGCTGGTGTTGAAAGCAGGGTGAAATGATATCTTTATATAAATGCTCCTCCATATGACATTATAGCGTGAGGATGTTCTTATAAACATAAAAAAAAAATCAATGGTTAGCCATATTACTGTGATAACCATAAAAGCAGAATACATCTTACAAGAAGCTTTCAAAGTAAACAAGCATATGTGAGGCCATATGTCAGTCAACAAAACATGTGAAATACAGTAAGGGGGAATGTGCTGTGTGTGTGTTGTTATATATAGGGCATTATATATAGGGCAGAAATCCTGAAAAAAAGCTAAAAATACCAAACTCTGTGGGTCTTCAGTGGCCAGTTTCAGTTTGTAGCTTTTAACAATGACAACAATGTAACACAAAAGGAGAAGCGGAACAGAGCAGGTATTTTTGGCGAGCCATCAGTCTTCTTCTTGTCTGTCTCTCCTGTGGGTTCCACCATCAGCTCCACAGCGCATGCACGCACACACACACACACACACACACACACAAAACACACTCACAGTGCTCTTGACTGGCAGGGAACAGAGAGAGAGAGAGAGAGAGACAGAGAGGAGAGAGAGGAGGAGATCTAGGGGAAGGGAAAAGGGGTGGTGGTTAGGGATGAAAACATGGAGAAGAGAGGGAGGGGCGGGATAAGGGAATTCCCTTAGCAGTTGTTATTGATTCCGGTGTTTACGGGCGAATAGTTTAGTGCCGTTTACAAAACAGAACAGATGCAGCCAGTGAGCAAAAAGGTAAACAATTGCTGTGTGGCGGGCTGCCAAATCCCCAGTCTGATGTATTAAACTCACGGTGAAGAGCATTTCCCCTTTGGCTGCACTTATTGCCACTTCATTTCCTCTTCGCCTCTATACGCATTCTCTCCTTTTTGCCATCACTCCCTTGCTCTGTGTCTTTTCCTTTCTCTCTCATTCCCTCGTTTATCTTAGAAAAAAAAAAAAAAAAAGAGGAGGGTGTAGGGCGCTTTTTGCCGTCTGGCTATTTTCTGTCCTCCTTTGACCCAGGAGGCCCAGTTCTTCCTAACAGAGCCATTAGTAGGGGGAATTGCATGTGTCTGACATGGCCGAAAACCAATTATTAGACACTTTCTACCAAATGATGCCCAAGTCTTTGGGGAATGGGCAATCATGCAATAATTTAGCCACTGATTTAATTTCTCTCCAGCAAAGCATCTCTCCCTCTCTCATCCTCTGTCCCTCATTTTCCTCTCTTTCACTCATTCCGTCTCTCTGTAGTGTAAATCAGACCATCCAAGGGGTGGTCTGTATCTCTAACCACACTGCACGAATGGCTTCCAGTTTCTTATCATGTGATCATAATGTGATGACAGGCATTCCTTGTTTGTGCAGATGTGCATGTTGTACAACACCCTCCAAAGGTGAGGTAAGCATTTAGTATCATTTATTCCAAAGAAATTTACATAAACTTTGCATATCGCATCATAGGCAGAAAGACCAGGACTAGAAAGACACAGATAATATAAGTGAAGGAAAACTGATACTAGAAGCAAAAGAACACTTGTGATGTAGCAACGACAGTAAGAATATCAAAAGTAACATTTAGGGATGATCCAGTAATGTCAGTAAAGTCCACTTTGACATAGAGGGACAGAGAAAAAGTCTATAGAAAGAAAAACCAACAACTGTCTTGTTTGTTTTTTCTTTACTGGAGAGATTTCTGGCATAATCTATTACAGAGTCAAGCAGATTTGGAGATCATCTGCACAGTAAAATTAAGGAACACATGGATTTTAAACAGAGAAGGTTGACTAAAGGGCCCATTAACATGATTGGAAATTAGGCTCAGGGTATTAGCAGGTTGGAGGAAGCCGAATTCATGACTTTTTAGGACATTTTTCAAGGCACCTTTGGTTAAATTTAAGAGTTATATTCATGAATACTTCATGAATAATGTTTCTGCAACTGACGTTCAAGCTGCTAAAGCACATACATACAGTAAACACTAATCACAAATTCTTTACAAAGATTTACAAAGCAAATATAGCGACATCATTTGTTGTGTCTGTGGATTTTTAAAGATTTTTTATTTTTTTAATTTAGGATGATCAGATTTATGACTTTTAAAGATTTAAAAGATAGGATGTGAATAGATAAATAAATATATCCTGTCCTACTATTAACTTTTTAAAACCAAACATACTGTACATAAAAACAGTTAAGTCGAACTCAAAAAAGAAAGAAAAAACAGAATAGTAGCAGTGAAAATGAAATCTGACTGACAACTGATTATGGCTCAATACAACCTGTCCTGCATACTGTATTTCTCTAACTACTATACTACTACTTTTCTCAGACACACCTTTATATAGATGTTAGACAACATTCCTAGTAGCTTGTTGGTTAATTTCTTGAAGTGTATGCATTTGTCTGTATTTGTGAACAACTTTGTATATTTATTCTTATCACAGTGCCTTGCTCATGGGGGCTTTACACGATGACGGCTGTGCACTCCTGCATGTGTCTTTCTGTGCATCTGATTTTCAGTGTATCCATGCTTCCTTGGGTGTGTGCTCTCATGTGGTGTCAAGCAGGGTCATGTGGGTGCCCTAGGGTGCTGTTTGTGTATGAATCTGTGTGTACGTGGATAGGAGTGGTACGAGCCACTGTGGACCACCTGCTATGCCCAGTGACAGGCGGGGTCCTCTCCGTCAGTTGCGGCCCACTGCTCACTCAGACAGCCTTATTATGGGAAGCTTCCTGCTGCGATTCCCCAATACACATGCTGACACATGCACACACGTACACATGCACACACCGCCCAAGCTCTGGTCTCCTGTGGCCCCGTCCCTGGGTGCTGTCCGACCAGGACACAGCAGGGGCCACCTGCCCTTGAAGGAGGTAGAAATATATAATATCTCTATTAAGACACTTTACTAAGAGGGAGGTGCAGTGTTGATGGCTGTATTTCTGGTATTGACAGAGAAGCATTGTGAACTTTCTTCTGCTTCACGGTTTTTCTTTTTGCTCTGTGTGTCTTTGTTTTTGTCTCTCTGTGGTAATACTATAGTGACAGAGGGAGAGAGAGGGGTTAGAGTTTTGCTTCCTCTGACTGCTTGAATGAAGCAGCTTGGATGAAGAACAAGGAGGAATGTATTGTCTTGATGGGAGCATTTCATTAAAAACCACTTGTTTAATGCCCTTGTTCGTATTATTGTTTACAAGCCCTCGGCAAATCACACCGACTCTTCATCACAAAGTGCTGGCTGCTCTCAATAAGCCAGCCATTTTTGTCTGTGCTTTCTGAATAGAAGGTGCCAGGAAAATGTTCATATCCTTGAGCTTTTCAAGAGTGATACACAAAAGCCATTGTGACCACTCAGAGGAAATGGGGAAAAATAAATGGTACGCATAATACACATTCTCAAGGGCCATGAAACATATTCTTTTCTGTGATTTCATAGGGGCCATGATTTAGAGAAAATTAGCACTGACAGACACACATACACAGATAAACACAACCAGAGAGCAAAGACCCGGCTCTTCTCATTAAGATTAGTAAACAACCTCTTGCTCTGTGTGGTAACTTTCTTAAACAAGGCCTTCTCATCATCTACAAGGACAAAGGAAGAAAGAGGCATAAAGAAGCATCATCCATAAACTGCAGACACATGTACCCATGTGTACACAGTCACACACACAAACCCTCCTACCTAGCCCATAATTACATGGCAGCATGCGGGTGCACGTCCCTGGCTGACAGTGTGTATAAACTCAGGCAGAGATATGATCTAGTGAGGAGCTGCTCTTATTAAATATTAACAAACGCCATTCCCAAGTAGCCTCAATCCCCACAAGCACCTCCAATGCCAGTCAGAGCCTCAGCCGAGCTATCTCGCGTCACTACAGAACCTCTCTCCCCGCTGAATAGGCTGCTGTGCTTTCTCTAAGAAAGAGTTCAAAGACCCAGAAAGGGCGAGGAGGGGGTTGGCAGTGGGGATGAATGTGCTTGCTATACATGTTCTAACTCAATCCTTTTTTTATCTATATGGAGCTGCCAACGACGTCATATGGGGAAATTAGTGGAAGTGGAATTCAAATCAGTGCTATCAGAATGGGGCTGCAAACTGTTTGAACAAAATTCCACAACCCCGATTTCACCCCTGTGGACGATTGTTAGGGAATAAATTGTATGTGTGTATGCAGAGAAGTTCGAATAAAAGCGTTTGATGTCCTACAAAAACACAGATCTCCTATGTATACGTATGCAAATTACAGATGCCATATGGAAATTTAATGATGCATTTTTAAAAGGGAAGTATTAACTGACTCTTGATCACACAATTTTCCAAAGAAGTTTGCAATTAATGCGCATATACAGGCACACTCGACATTGACTCTGAGACAAATGGGTAGATGCACACATCACGTGATCAAAGGTGACTGAAAACACACATGCATACTCATCTGAGCATCAACCTGCACACACTCCATAAATAATAGTTGAACAAACACTAATGATTTTGGCAGTGGTGTTCATACATCACTGTATGATATATCACTCAAGCTTATAACAATTTCTGGTCTCTTCTACTATCTATATTTCAGAAGGAATAACTCCATACAATATTGAGAAAAATATGTAATTGTTTGCGTCAAGAAATTAAGAGTACATATTTAATTGTTAAAAGAAGATAAGGGATTTGACAGAACTTAACGTCAACCCTAGCCCATAGAGGAATACAGCAGAAAATGTATTCCCCTTACTCCCACTATAATTATATAAAGCAAAAGGCACTAAAAACTGAATGTACAGTGCTTTGACAGTCTGCATGTGCACACACACACACACACACACACACACACACACACACACACACACACACACACACAAAAGGACATACCAATGCATACTTGGCCTACCTGGTACCCTGCAGACTTACTGAGGTGTGTTGGTAAAGTTTAAAGACTGCATTGTTCCTGACCAGCCAACCTGTCCAACACACTCCCCAGTCTCACTGCTCACCCCATTAGACTTGGAAAACTATGAGAAAATGGGAAGATCACAAGGAGAAGAGGTGGACAGCGGAGGGGTAAAGTAAAGGGAAAGAAGGAAAAGGAGGAAGGGGAAAGGAAAAAAAAGAAGGCTAAGACCCTTTACATCTGTCTAGGTACAATGTCAGAGCCTGCCTTTGAGTTGGTGGGGTTAAAAGAGGAGGCAGATCTCGCTGTGAATGCTGTTAAATGGTTCAGTGGTTTGACAGTGGCTGATGCTACAGACAGTGCTGCTCCCTTGGGAGCCTGCACAGTCTCCCAGGCATGGCTCTTATCAAAATATACCTACTGCCTTCTGCAGAAATAAACAATAACACAGCAGGGAGGAGGAAGAGATCTAAAGAGTCATTGGATGCTTATGAAAATAGAATCACTTTTTTAAGTATTGCCATAATTGTCTTGACAATTACGGGCATGGCATACAGTATAGACAGTAAAGTGTGAAAACAGATTATACACTAATGTTCAAGATGTGGCTCTTTAGGAGCCACAGGCGTTGGGATAGTTGATATGTGGGTTCTGGAGCTTTTGGGGAGATACTTTAAACGGGAACAACACAAAAATGTAATCCCAGTTGTAGCCCTCAAAGCTGTGTTGCAGCTGATAGTCAAACATACACACACAAACCAGCACACACACACATACACACGTAAAACCAGCACAGGCAAAACTGCTCCATTTTACCATCATTACACAGCACGGGTCCCCCGCTCCCTTTGGAGCCGTGTTCTGCCTCCGGTGCTACATTTGACGGTTTGTTGAGCGGCACGTAGGTGTAGGCCTCCGCCGCGTTACGTGATCAAACAGCCCAACTGACGCATGGCCAATTATCCTGGCTGCCTCCTCTCATCTCACGTTTAAGGAGAGGGAAAGTAAAAACCAGAGAGGGAGATGGAAGGAGAGCGATGGAGGGAGGGAGAAAGAAGCAAGGCTGGTGGTGTGTTTATCGAAGAATGGCAGATGTAAAAGCACTCTTCTCCCCATTCCACAGGGAAGCTGACATGTGCACCATTTTTGAAAAAGTAAACAATAGCTCACATATTTTACTTTTTTTTTATTGTGAATTTTTACCCCCAGCAAGCTGTAAATAGGCCAAAACAAAGAGAATAGGGGGAATTAAGAATCAAAAGTGACATGGAGTGTGAAGGTCTGTGCTCCTCTCTGGTTTCAATATATAACATCGCTGCCTGTTCCATCAGACTGTGACAAGTTAGTGGAAAATATTAAGAGTACTTTTTTCTCTCTCAAATATCCAACTGACTATGTATCAAGGTTGTGAAAATGTTGATTCTTGCCCTTACTCCTGTGCCAGGTCTTCCATAAGCCACTGATGATGTCTACATAGTTGTAACACTGCTCAAAATTAAGAGGGAAGTTATGATCGATCAATCCCCTTTCAACACTCTAAGGTCATAAGATGTTTTCCGATGTCAATTTTGCTGCATGCCCTCGTTACAGCTGAGCATCCATTTACAGTCCATTGGTCAAGATGGCCTCAGTGCATATTGCCTTAGGTTCAAGGTGAAGCAATAAATGAATTCTGGTCTAAACACAGTATAGACAGACCTTGTATATGTCTCTGACCTTTCTTAGGCTAAGGGTCCATCACAGCCAGATAAAGTATGTGGGTAAATGGTGTTTAAAACTAGTTTCATAAGAAGCCTTGGCCCTGCAAATGCTGCTCCTCTATATTTGTTGGTAAAAAAGGCAAGTGACACAGACAGGAAATAGGGCAGTAAAAAGAAAGCAATTACAAGGGGAACAGCAGTTACTGACAATCGCTTACAGAGGCCTTGGCTCAGATCACTACACACTACAAAACAGAAAAGTACAAATGGAAAAGAAGAAAATCACCTTTACTATAGGAAGCAGGAGTGTAGGAAAGAGGGAAGAAATCTAAATAGACTTTGAAGACCTATGAACACACTCTCGAAGACAAAGAACTCAAAATAATGAGCAGAAAGTGAAAAGTGAAGGGATTTAAAAAATAAATCAGACAAACCACTCACCTACGGTTGCCCGGGACCTCGCTGAGTGTTTCTTTATCTTGTTGCTGAGCGTGGTGTTGTCCCTAAGGGCTGCCTCACATTCTTTCTCCATCAGGGACGCCAGTTCCTGTGCCACAGTGCTGAGGTAGGCTGCGTTAAGGAAACCCAGGATGGCGTGCGGCTCTGCTAACCTTGATAGAACATGGAGCTCCTCTGTCAGAGCCTGGGTCAAAGCTGGTACCACAGAGCGGAAGCCCATGGTCAGTCTGTCAAAGCCCGTCTCAGTGCGTGTTGTGGATTTCAGGGCTGAGTACAGCAGAACCAGCACAGACTGGGCTCTGATTCCCTGATGAAAGAATATCAACAGTGTGATTGTAGACTGACATGTTTACAATAGCAGTAGAGCAAGTTCATCTTGCTGTTGGAGACATTCTATACTATAGGTAATAAATAAATCCATACCTGTATATTAAAATTAATTTCAACTAAGCAGTTCATTAATCTTACACAGGAAGTGTTGGAACATCAACTAGAGTAAAATTCAGAATGTTTCACAAGTTTTCTCGCTATTTTAATGCACCTGGTAATGTGCAAGCGCCTCAGACTCAGGGTAAAGAAAGAACAGCTGTTGCAGACAATAGACCCGTTCAGGGATAGACAGGGTAGAAATACGTCCTGGTCCAGGACGCTCTGGGATGCGGGGAGACAGTCGATCCAGCAGGTGGCGGCGCAGCTGGAGACGCACATCATCCCACGCTGCCAGAATCTTGTGAAAATAGTAAAATAGGTAAGTAAAAAACACACAAAGGATGAAAAACAACCACTGTACTTTTTGTAGCAAAAAACATAATCACTCAGTTATAGAATAAATACAGGCTATTTCAATACAGACTTAACTGCAGAACTACACAATAAATAATTTAATGCATTAACAGGTATATATAGTAACTGAAAAATAGCTGTTTTAAAATGTGCATCACCTCTATTGAAGAGTCATCTCTGACTGCATGAATGGGTGGAGGAGGAGGAAGAGAGGAGGATGCTAAGAAAGAAGGGGTGCATGGAAAGCAGATGCCGCACTGAGAGGACAGATTCAGCAATAGTTCTAGTGTCACCTCCTCTTTCCCCTCTTCATCAGACCTCAGGTACTGTTGCTGAATGAAACAGATGAGTAGAAATGCAAGGTTATACGACAATGCAGTGTGAATGTCAATTTTACAAGCCACTCCACAGCGGCAGCAAATTTGACCCCTGGAGGTCTTATAAACAAACACACAATAGCTAAATGGTAATAATAGAATGTCAGTGAAATCATTTGGGAATTAAGGATGCTCAGCAATGTAACTGAAGTAAAACATTGATAACATCAATCATTCATCAGTCTTATTGTACTTTCCCTTCCCGTACTCTTTGTGAATGTGCTTATTATTGACACTGTTACTATCACAATCAGTCAGGGTAATCATCAACAACTTCCTGTTTGATTACCAAAGCTTTGAGGAAGTCCATAAGATCTCCTGAGGCAACAGGCCTAGCAGTGGTGTGAGGTCTGAAGTTGAACCATTTCAGACATTCTGTTGGGCTTGGTGGACGATCCCCCGACTGCGAGTCTCCCATTTTGGCCTGGAGCTCCTTCAACTGCTGTTCAATGCTGAGTGACAGACAAGATACACAGTATAAGTCTGAGTGCTACAGTAAAACTATGCAAGAATATACATTATTCATTTCAGAGCACAAGACTGAGGCACTCAGCAAAAAAGACATAAATGTTTACCAACAACAAGAGACAGGAATAAAATATGACGGAGAAAGAACATCTGCAAACAAATTTATAAACATGGCTTTTATGGTATTTTTTTTTTTATTCAAAATGGAATGTTTCTGCTTTGCAACTGGTTAGGAAAAAAAGCACGCTCCAGGTGAATTTCTATCTCCTTCTTGGACAACCTGACTGTCAGGATTTTCTGGGAGAGTAGCTTCATTATGAAAGGAGACTGTTGAGAGATTACTACCACACCCAAATAAAGACCCAGGTGCTCCACATGCACATCGTGGAAAAAAAACAAAAAAACAACACAAAACCAACCACATTACAGTCATGCAAACACGAAAACACCACATTAAAGATACACATGGACCTACACACTACTTCACATTTTACTCTCCCTCACTCTCATTCACTGTCTGTGCTGTGAGAAAAAAAGATGCAGAAGCATCAACAGTAATGAACATAGACATCGATATATCAGCGTGTGAGTGTCTGCTAAGCATCTGGTGTGAAGTGGCGTTACAGGCATCGGCAGGCATCTGAGACACACGCTTCTTGCCGTCTCACGTCTTACTCTTCCCCTTGACACACATGCACACGCACAAACACAGCTCTTTTGATTTTAACAGACTGCATCAGCTATTCCGTTTCCTCTTTAATATGACAGATTAGAAATGACATCTTTGGGCCTGACATGTTTAGTCATTTCCATGCAAATCAATGCATATATATTTTCTCATGTAGGACTGTGTGCATGTATGTGTGTATGTGTGTGTGTGTGTGTGTGTGCGCAGATCTACATACTTGGATAATTAAACGTTCGGGTGTGTGCACTGCAACTGCATGTATAAATAAATGTGTGTGTACTTGATACTGAATCCAGTAAAACCAGAGAACTCTAAACCGTCAATAGCTTTTGTTTTCATTCACCTTTAATAATATATCATGTTTAAGAGACAAAATAAGTAATTTTGTGACATCGCTTTGTTCTGTGTGTCTTGAGATTTGACACTTAACAGGCTAAATGATTAGTCAATTGTTAAATAATAAAAAATAACAAAATTAATTAGTTGCAGCTCTACATGCAAATTATTATGGCTGTTTGTCTTCACACAGTACTGTGTTAGTATACATGATGCAGAGCCAACGTGCCATTTCCCCATCAGACAGCTTATCCCCTACCACAAGTCTATAAACTGCCTCCTGCCTGCTCCTGGGCCATGAACACATCCAGATGTCTTACAATGGCAACACATTAAATAACCGTTCAATCTGACACACTTTCGTTTCAGAGGGGAAAATCGTAAGGGGATAAAATGTTATAGACTTTCACCAACCGCTATCCTCTAGATTGAACACTGCCTAATGCCATCATTTTCTCTCTTTAACTATCTCTTCTCCTCTCTCTCCTTCTTTAGGCAGACCAGATGATACATCTCGCTTTAATCTCTTGACACCAACTTGCTGACAGACAGGAACCCTGATTATACACTGGCTGTATTTTTTTTTTTCAGCAGTTTTGTCATGTTTTTCTTTCACCTTGTTAAATTATGTGTGCATTCGTGTATGTTATAGAAACAATAGCGCCTCAACCTGTGACAGATTGTGAGTCCAGCATCTCTTAACTATATTTGCCTAAAGCTCACAAGCTGTAAAACACAGGTTCAGCAAGGCCCAAGCAAAACTAGCATGACTAAGAATTGCTTATGGCACTGTGTAAAATTAATAGAGGCCACTTTATTCTCTGGAAAAAGATTTCAGTAAGATTTTCATTAAATATATACATTTTAAAGAAATGTCAAAGTCAGCCTTACAATAATTTTTAATTGTTAGCACAGATTTCCGTCATATGACAGGCCTTTTAATGAACTTTTGCTGTAGATTAACTGGCAGTGCAGAGCTCTGTATGTGTCTTTATAGTACATCATAAACATAGATGTTCATTCTGGGCTCCACCCCAGGACTTCACGTAGACAGCAGGTTTCAAATGGGCCTCCATCTGTAGCACTCTCCTCACTAAAGTTCATTAAAACTGAAAATGTAATTAGGCACTGTGTATATGAACCTGGTGTCTTTTTTCTCGTTAGTTTTATAACAGAATAGAGGTCAAATTAAACTGCAGCTTTCTTTGTGAAACGTTCACTGTAGTCTCTGGGATTCACTTTGCCATATGTGAACAAAAAAGAAAGAGACTGTGGGCTTAACACTGCTTTGCCTTGAGACCATTTGAAGTCATAGATTAGGACAGGGAAGAGAATGGCTCTTCCTACTCACACTAGTTCCCTCCCTATCATCTAGGTTCGCTCAACAAAACAACATACTCTAATGGCTACAGCAACAGCAAAGTCTCTCTCTCACTCGCCTCTTCAGATGCATTTTCAATCTTTGGCTCTACCATTTTTCTCTCTCTCTTTGCTCCAAACTCTTACTTTCCTAATTTTCTTTTCTTTACTCTCGCCTTTCAATTACCCCTCCTTAGGGCCTTGTGCTGTAAGTTATAAAGTCAATGTGGATAGTCTGTGTCAAGAAGTCCATCCAGCTCTCCACAATGTTGCGACCTTTTGCCCGTTGGTGTGAAAGCTACCTGAAGCCTAATCAACTTGGCAGGATTAGCTGCAAACCTGATGACTTCCACTGCTGGCAGCTCAAATGCCAGGGAAAAAGACAGAAAGAGAATGGGAGAAGAGAAAGGTAGAAATGGGTAGAAAACAGAGAAATCACAGAAAATAAAGCCATTCAAGTTTCTGAGGAAAGACAACAATGGACGAATCCGTAATGGCAAATACGCTGAAACAGAACTCAACAAAAGACCTGGAGAATGAGAAAAGAGGCAGAGGAAACTGGAAGGAAAGGATTCTTCAGGCCTCTTGACAAACATGTCAATCATCTTACCCTAACTGGCACACACACATACACACACAAACTTGCATTTTTACTGCTGAAGTGAAATCTAATTGTTTTTCTGACTGGTCTTGCCAGACAGCCGACACCGTAACTGGGCTCCCCCCAACATCCACCACCGCTGAGAGAGAAAGGGAGCAACCGGAGGTCTTTTATTAGATATGATGGCACATTTCACAGCTCCCTGACTTACAGAAACCCAATCCCGCGATTAGTCAGCGCTTTGACGTTATCTTAAGTTCCTTGTCAGAATTAATTTAGTGTGGGTGGGCTGCTGTGGGGCTGTCTGTCTGTCGCGCTCCGCTCCCCTCCGCTCCAACAGGAGGTGGGGGGTTGGAGGCAACGGGGGCAGGAAGATCCCTTTCAAATAAGCCCCAGCTTCAGTCAGTGCCAAACCAGCCGCCTGAGAACTAAATATCTCTTCCATCAAAGGGCCCCATTCTGCGAGGGGAAGGGGCCTTGAATGAACAGGCTGAAAACAGATCCCGTCCTGGCCCGGCCTGTCGGCCACTTAGTGCCCTCACCCCTGAGCCCCCCAGCCACCCAGCCTAGCCAATGATACCAGAGAACCGATACAGCTGATATACTAACTTAACACACGTGTCACGCACAGCTAAACACAAAATCAACTACATACTGTGAGGACTACAGATCAGTATTTTTGTTCATTGAGAGGGAACCTTGCACGATAGACTTTACATTTTTGACTCTACCTGCTTGAACACATCCACAAAATCCTGATTATCTCAAACACTTGATACATGCACACACATACACACACTGAAATTTAAAGTATTGATAGCCTGATCAAGATTGGCAGGCGACTAGTGAGAGCCATTTGCCTTGGCAGTGTGAAACTAGAGGTCTGTCTGCAGTCTCCTGGCCTGTGCTGACACTTCATTAGAGGTCTTTTCCTGGTGGCCCACCACTCCCCACCCAAACACTTCAACGAGCCACTGTCCCATCTGATGAAAACTAATGGATTACAGCATTTCAATTTGGGGGAGCCAGCTCCGTTGTCAGCCTATCTTAATCTCCTTCAATTAGGGAGCAGCTCTTAGACAAATCTCTGACATCTGAGAACTCGGAGTAGGCCAGTCACTTTGACCCATAAACAGGTTGAAGTCCTTCACGGGTGTGGGCAGCACCGTCTTCCCTTTCCTCTCCCCTACTTCCGTAATTTGTCCCAAACACTGATAAGTCAATTAGGTAGCAGGTGAGTAGGCTGTCAATGTGTGTATGTGGGTGTTTATTCATCTGCAGCCCACCCTGGTTGAGGTAGAAGAGGGGCCTTGTAAGATTATGTTTGCCTGGATGTGTCTCGACATTATAAGGTCTGTCTTGAAGTAGTCTGAAAGGAAGTTAGTTGGAGCCTGACAGAGACACTGACCAGTGTTCCCCTACGGCGAGAGGAGGATTGCCTTATTTTTAGCCCCATTCTCCATTATCTGGACGCTTTGTTCTCATAATGGTTATCCCTCTCCCATCTGCAGGAACACAAAATAACCCTTTAATGCTTAGAAAGCAGAAAAATGGCCCGGCCTTCGGTAATAAGCCTTGAATTACCTACCCAAGGGTTTTCGTTTCAAGATGTGGAATCTTCAATTATTATGTTCCCATTTAGAAGGAGGAAGGAGAGAAAGAGAGATAAAGGGAGGGAGAGGGAGAGAGTGAGGAAGGGATGAGTCCCAGACTAATGGTGCCGGAGTGAAGCTTTGTTCACTTGCTACATTTAGCTTGTCCTTCATCATCTGCCCTCAGCCTCACAACGCCACAAACGATAAAAGACCTGAAATATAGATTTGGTTTTTTTCTTCTCTGCCCCTGTGTCATGCATCTTTATCAATCTATTTACACTCTGGAACTATCCCCATCAGCCATCGTTGACAGCCATCTATATTTCAGTCTTTAGTGACACTGAACAGCACAAAATTAAATACAATTTCCATCAATTGGTTTTTCCATGAACCCAAGATACTTCTTGCGTATCATAATAGTAATACAATTGACTGATAGGGAAAATACTACTGTTGCAATTCAGTGCTACTGATGATAGATCAGACAACACTTTGGCCACAATGCAGTACGTCAAAACTCATGCCACATACATCTAGTAAATAAAACCTCCCTCTATCACCAATATCCACATTACTATGTTTTCGTTAAGGCTTGGGTGTGTATTTTCAAGGTATTAGTTACATATACATGATTCTCTACAAACAACAAACAAAAAGGATAGTCAGGTGTTCAGTTGTGAAAACATATTTACTTTAGCGTCAGTGTTTAGTTTAATGCAAGGGCAAGTCAAACTTTGGATTGAGTTACTGTGCACACTGCCACCGGTGATGTCCCATTTCAGTATCGACAATCCTGCTACATACAAACAAGTGACAAATTTAAGAAAGAAACAAAATGAGATGTTTCAGAAAAGCACTGGGGCTCATTGGATGAACACCATCATCCCCATACATATTCCCTCATTGGTGTTTGGATGACAGTGGTGGAAAGCACCGTCTAACACGTCAATCAAAATGTCCCATAGTTGTTGAGTTGGGTTGAGCTGTGGTGACTGTGAGAGCCATAGCATGTTATCTACATCATTTTCATTCTCATCAAACTATTCGAGAAGCCATAATGCCCTAAAGCAGAAGGGCATTGTCATATTGGAGGAAACTACTCCTATCTGGTTTTTCCTTTAAATTGTCTCATAGTGTTTTGACATGTAGGAATCTAACTGAGTGTAAACAGTTAAATAGTCAGGTTTTTGCCAGTAGGAATTTGCCATAATAACCAGGTTTCCAATAGTCACTGCTACACTCTTATACCAAAGTATGCATTATATCATGCTCTATTTCTGTGGATGTTATACCCTGTTAGCTTCACTGTCATGTGTGTTTGGAGGACTTCTTTGTCAGCTGAAGTGCTACCTAATTTTAGCACAGCTTTGACACCATAGTTTGCATTCAACAAAGGATGAAACGTTAGTAGAAAAAAGCAATATTCTGAGAAATGATAGGAGACCGGTAAAATACAAATCAGAGTTTCTTCTACAATAAAAATCACAAAGAGAGAAATTTTAAGCTAGTGCTTTTCTACTCAGACTCACCTGTTTGCATTGAGTTTGAGCTTTTCTTCTGTGTCTTTCAAAAGTTGTTCAAAGTCCAGCTCACTGGATACCCCTCTAAGCGGCAGCTCCACAAAAGCGTGGTCTTCAGGAAAATCTCCTGGCCACTCCATGC
The DNA here is from genome assembly GCA_037367365.1 of Apogon talboti. Lineage (NCBI taxonomy): Eukaryota > Metazoa > Chordata > Actinopteri > Kurtiformes > Apogonidae > Apogon > Apogon talboti. The sequence goes on along the minus strand of JAPQRQ010000028.1, from coordinate 21,018,321 downwards.
TGACATGCAGGAAAAAGGAGCTAGAGAAAGAAAGGCAGAAGCAGAGCTTTTATGAAGCATTCTAAAAGAATGTCATAATACTGCACATCACCAGCTTGAATCATGGAAAACACAGCAATTGTATCAGGATTAAATCGGTCAGTGTAGCTGGTCAGCAATTAACAGAGATCTGAGGTGTTACGGTATCAGAGTTAAGACACTAACCACAACCATAAAAACACACAGTCATGTGATCTATAATAATAATAATAATAATAATAATAATAATTAGAAACTTCCTCAAGTCTTATTGACAGGCAGAGACACAAATCAACTGCA
>JAPQRQ010000028.1:20979066-21017903 GCA_037367365.1 Apogon talboti | reverse complement strand
AATAATAATAATAATAATAATAATAATTAGAAACTTCCTCAAGTCTTATTGACAGGCAGAGACACAAATCAACTGCACCTGAAAAAAAAAATAAGCTCATGATGTACAAAACCTGTTTTCCTGCCTCTTGTTTCCAGCTCCCCTCCTCTCTCTTCACAAAATCACTGGAGGAGGAGGAGGACCCCTGATCAAAATGCATTGCCTCTGCCTCTAACCATTTCCACCTACTGACACTACAGTGAGTTAAAACAGGGAAAAAAATAGACCAAATAAATAAACAATGAGGTGAGATGCTCTTCAGTCAAGGCTTTAAATAAACAACTCATCTCCTTACGTTTCTGCCAGAACTGAGGGGCGCCCCCCCACCCCCCACCCCGTGGTGCTTAACGATCATGCTAACAGCCAATCCCATGCCTGTGCCACGTTGCTGGGTCTCATATCAACATTGTCATCAACGCGAGTCAAGTGGAAGGTAATGGAGAGTGTCTGTGTCAATTTGGCTTTCTCACACTCCGCCTCTCGCCCCTTCCTCATCATCTGCTCTGATTTTAATAATCCCTGTCAAACTCCAAACAGCTCCCCGCACTCCTCACTGCTTCTTTGCGGCTGCATACAGTCTATGCCACTCTCCCTGACAGGGCAGACAGGAAGCTCAACATTCATTTAGCCTGCACAAAGGGAGGCCTGTCCAGCTGGACAAATATTATTTTCCTCCACTGACAGCCCCACCAGTTAAGCTTGTCCTTTATTATTTCTTCCTCTCTTCTTCTCCCTTACTGTTTCCCCTCATCATCACACTCCCTCTGCGCCAGTGTCTGAGAAGGAGTCTATATACAGTCATTGCTGAAAGGGAAGATTTTCAATCCAGGGATTAGGAACTCAACATTGTAATTATATGAGCTGAGCCCAGACAGTGTGTGTGTGTGTGTACATGTGATTTTAAGTCGTTGTGTGTGTGCCGCCATGCCACACTTGTCTTTAGGTAGAACAGACAGACAGATGGACACTCAGTCTGAATGTATACATGTCTACCTCCTGCTTTGCCAGCAATCATCTGTTGAAATCATAAGTGTGTACATGTAAGTGCATGTCAGAATTCTCCCAGCAGCACACAGGGCCTCATTAGTACTATACTTTAAATCATGCAGTCTCCATTGTCTTGTCATTAGCTCTTTACAAAGCAGATGTTAGTGGAGCCCCTGTGTGTTTCACAGTGTTGCAACAGGGACACTGGGCTAGGCGCTGAGATGCTACTTGCCTGAGACATCCACAGCTATTAGAAAAGAAACACACACGTACAAACACACATCACTGTCCTATCTCTCTTGCTGCTGCTTGTCTACTCCAGCTAGACTAACACACAGGCCCATTTACAGTAATGAGTTTGTCCTGAAATATTTAGCAGCACGTCCCCCAGGCCGCTGCTTTAAAGCCACTTAGAGCATGTCAACTTAAAGTCAACATTATTTTAAAGGGGTACCTAACAGTCAGCTGTAAAGGAAACATAATAAATTAAATAGGTGCATATTCTGAGATCACAACACTACTGAGAACTATCTAATGCATGCCCAGGGGGGAGCATGGATTTACAGTTACTGTACAACCATATGGTACTGCTTTTGACTGATTTTATTCTTCACATTTTAACTCCTGTCCCCTTAGCCATAGGCTTTACTGTCATCTAGTTTGATAAAGTTATAATTCTATTAAATCTATGAGGCATTTCTCTAGTTTTACTGGTCTCTTTTCCACTCCAGGAAAATATGTGGCCATAATATCTTCCTAAAATATGTTGTGTAAGACTGCATAGGGAAAAACAAAACAACTTATGGAATAATAAATTCCTATGTGATCAGGTTACACTGAAGGAATGAATAATACATGATTTAATCCTAATATTACTTGTTGTTGCTGTTTTGGGGAATAATCATCATTCAGTATTATTAAAGCACCCTGAGCAATGAGTCAATTATAACAATTGAAAAATAAGACAATATTACTACTTTGCTGTTTATATATTACTGTATTGAAACTATCATGATTTAACTCTCCTTAAGTCCCTTTACAATACAACAGAAAACCAAGTGGCATAAACAACAAACACATACACATAAAAGTTAGATTTTTTTCCTTCTTTTTTTCCCCCATGCATCTCATAAGCAGATAAATCAAAACATCATAGACAGCACACTGGAGAATACTTTGATCAATCAAACTTCTAATAAAGTTTGTTTTCATTACCAATACACAGTACCGGTATGTCTTATCAGTGAGAGTATTGTATGCTGTATCAATCATAAATCTCTTTGGCAAATTTGTTTTTTGTGATTATAGCTGAATAAAATTAACCTTACTTGACTTGTATTTGGCAAAAGATATCCATCTTATTTTCCTTTACCTTAAGGCAAAATATGCAAATTACTTACCATCACAAACATAGAATCTGTCAATTTATAATATAATAAAATAGATAAAAGCACTACATGATCACATATCAAGGTGATGGCAGCAGATTGTCTTTGCTTTGCTTCATCTACGATTAAATGGCTAATTAATTATTAATTCACTGTCCATTATTACTTTATATTTATTTTCACCTCAATAGCTATTAATTCACGTCAGAGATAGAGCTTATCTTATTCTCCTTTCATATAATGTATATCTATAAGCAAGTTATATAATACTATCATAAGTGTTTTCTAGTCATTTGTGTATGGTGGCAGGTATACATAACACCTGGATCAGAGAAAGCTCAGACTATACGGGGTTGTAAAATCGCGAAAAACTGAAGGTTATTTGTTCGACATGATGTTTTATTTGGCCTGACAGTGAGGCAAATAAACAGTAAATTGACAGGTGTAGATTTGATATCTTGATTACCGAGTTAAAGAATCACGTTGCATCTACAACCTTTATCTTACATAAAACCAAAGCGTAACTCTGACAGAAGACATAATTTGTGTATCCTACCTCTTGTAAGCTCCTTTAAACGTATTTTTCGATAAAATGATATCCCATCGTTGAAAAAAATACCATCACCCGTAGCCACTTATTTCTACTATTTGTCTACATTGTAAACATGTAGGTAGGAGAAATACAGTAAACAGAGGCAGTTCTTTACCAGATATGCTGCCTCGTCATGTCATATAAATGATAACGACAGACAACATTTCCTCCGGTGTCACTGAATGGTTTAATAAACGCTGCATTAAGCAGTGAATGCAAACAAACGTGTTGCTGCCTAAGCTCCCTCTCTAACCTAAAACAAGTTGAAAAGTCATCAATTCCACAAAATATCCCAGCTGTTTCAGTCAGTTCTGTGTAATATCCCGTTATTTTGGCTATTTCCGGGACAGAAAGCGTCCGTAACAACAACCCGGAAGTAACTGTGAGAACTTCCGCTTGTTGGTGCAGTCCAAATGACATTATGAATAGGGGGGATTGGTCCGTAGTGGTGAATAATACGCAAGATATTACAGTAATAGTCGATACGGATTTGTAATGTATTGATTTTAACATATAGTTAAATCTTTTTGTGGAAATAGTTGCATTTGAAAATCGTAACGAGAGTATTATATTAGATTAAACACATACACACACACCCTTTTTAAAGACGTTTACGAAACTGAAGCTGTCAACCACATGACAATTACAGGCGGTCAAGTCGCTAAAGATGTTACACACCTCTACCGTGTGACGATTTTTGTCAACAGAAAAGTTGTTTCTGTCTATGTTTGCGCTGCTGATCATATTTAGGTCAAATTCACCCATAGAGGTGTAGCGATCATTTCTCGTATTATCGGATGCTACTGTCAGTTTTGGCGCGACAACACGAACTGAAAGAAAGGACTTCGTCGTTGTTTTGTGGGATGAGAAAGGTATCTGACAAGTCCTGTGAATTAAACTGGAAGTCAAATACCGATGACTGATGTTATGTAGTTATCAGTCAGCTTTAAGCCAGCCTGTGTATTCACATTGCATTTTCTTCAGATGTTTTACAGTACTTTGATATACTTGTACTTTCTTCAAATATGTCTATGTAATGCTACATTACACCCTGTTGCATTTCAGAAGCAGTGGTTGGATTTCATCTCCTACTAGTTATATGACTTAAAGTCACTTTTTCCATGATTACCTTACCCAGTAGTACGCAAAGTAGTATACATTGTTTCTAGATGTATTATTAGTCATTAAAATGGACTTGCATGCATTATTTAATAACAGAAAAGGTATAATTTAATATTCTCTAATAACACTGAAAGCAGCCAAGGTAATGACTACGTTGTAATTGGTTACTTCATAGTAAATTTTTCTACAATTTGTCTTGCACTTTTAATATTTTTACCTTGAAACAATCATTTGTAATGGAGCATTTCTACATCGTTTTATTTTTATTTTCACTTCAGTAAAGGATCTGAGTCTTCTTCCATATGTTCAGATGCTGTTTTTGCATTTAACTTTACTACTTTGACTACTTTAATTAATGTTTAGTTATTTGAGTGACCTTTATTATGTTATGCAATCAAACAGGAACTACATAAATATTTTTTTCTTCAGTATAGCTTCTTTCGCTACTTCCATTTTGTTTAGTCATTACTCTTTTCACTTGATTTTTTTTTTTTTTAGCATGGCAGACTGCACACATGTCTTCCAGATATCTGGGATCAAGGACCCTGGTAAAAAGAAGATTTTAGTTCAAGGAATTCTGAAGCTCCATGGAAGATACCTAGGTGGCTCAGTGAGTATATCTGCTGTCAAAGAACCTTCGAAAGATTCGGGCAACTGCACTCTTGAATACTTTGCAAAATAGCAGTAAGATTGTGCTTTATTGAACAATCTTTCAATCTGAAAGGTGTATTGAATTTCCTTCCTCCCATTTTGGAGGCCACAGTAGTAGCTAAGAGATGGTACATAGATACAGTTTTGCTCAACCAATAAATACAGTGCTGAAAGTTCCCCTGTGGTTGATGTAATGGAAATGCTGTGTCACACCTTGATACTTTGAGATAAAGAAAACACACCTCTAGGTGACAGCAGCTCCTGTTAGTGGTGATATATTCATAGTTTGTGGTTGATACTGAATTTATACAACTGTCATGGAGTATTCATCGAGCAGCATTTCAGTATTACTACAGTATTTAGTGATTGAGGTCAAATATTGCTATAAAGACACTCATCTTTCATTTACAAAAATGTTTTGGTTATTGTAAAACATAAATGCACATCTCATCATTTGGGATATTTTATTTTAATACCACTCAGTCTGTGTAAGGATTTTTTTCTTTACAGATAACTGCCCCTTGTTGTTGTTTTACATTTACATGTGATGATTATCTTACAGGTCTATGAGCACTCCAGCACCCACCTTATAATCCCACAAGTTTTGTCTAGTGAGAAGTTTTTGGCAGCTTGTGCAGCAGGTTAGTGGCACAGTGTTTCCTTTAAATGCAATGGATACTGTTTTAGATTAAATAGGGGTCTGCTGCATTCAGTTTGTATATTTTCTGCTTTTGTCTTACACTTTCAATTCCTTTCATTTAGGAAAGTGGGTCGTGACCCCAGACTATGTTTTGGACAGTGTTAAAAATGGATTGTGGCTCTCAGAGGGGTCCTATGAGGTGGCTATATCCACAGATACAATATCTACATACTACCCTGCCAGACTGTGGAGGGAGCGGGTGGCCAGTGGGAGGCTAAGAGGGGCTTTCCAGGACTGGACAGTTCTTCTGATGGTCCAAGAACCCACACGTAGGGCTATGTTCAAACGGTAAGCTGTTACATCGAAACTATAAACTATGTCAACATTTTTCTGAGGTTTGTTGCTCTATTTTGGCCATCTATATAGTCTGATGTTAGAATTAATTTGATCAGATCTGGTGCGTTGTGTTTTTATGTTGTTGTATATTGTATTGTTTTGATTTGTCACCGTATAAGTGCTTCTTGACAGTTTCCTGAGACACCACATTTTTAATTTGTAGTTCTCTAAATCCAAGACCAAAACTCTCATGGACGTCCAACCCACTAGCACAAGTGTCTTGTATTAAAGCTAATCTAGTGAAGTCATCTGTTTAACCTGTTGCACTGCTGTGCTCACTTTTTAAAGCCGAGTTCCAATCATTGTTTCATTTCCCCTCACTGACTTCCCCTCAACCCTTGGTAATAGGTAATGACACAGGTCACATGGAGGCTACTTGGAGAGCTAAGGGGAAGTGGGTGGGGTTGGATAAATATAATGCACCTGCTTCCCTGCTCTTGCTCAGTCACTTCCCAGATGCCCAAACAGTCATTGACAGATCACAAAGGTGTAGGTCTAACACTGCATTGTCTAAAATCACACAGAAACCCCATAACCGTGGAAAAGACAGTGAATGAGTAGATGAAAAAGTTGCAATTAGGTTAAAAAATGCTGTAGGGGCCCAGAGCTATAAAATATATGTTTACATTTCTTATTAACTGAAGCATTAACTTGATCAAAATGTATCTATCTTCCCCTACTATGTTGATAACTCTGGCAGCCTGAGCTTTATGCATGTCCCTACTCCCTCCACATAATCATGGATACATTCTCTTGCATTGCCATTGTGGGTGATACAGATCCCCTCAGCCCTCTGACTGTCATTCTCAGGACATTCTGTACACACGTAGCCAGGTATTTATAGAAACAGAGATTTCCCCACCTCCATTTTCAATAATAACATCGTAAACACCAGATAGTCAAACAGAAATCATTTTTTTCAGAAATAAACATTTTCAGACACCTAAACTGGATTTTTCATGTGGATGAAAGTCCAAAACACAGGAGAACATTTCAATTTTATCAGTATATAAAATGACATTTTATAGGATTGAAATAACACTTAAGATGGGTGCAGAGAATCCCCCAAGGGGATGTGAAGAATGACAACTTATTGGAGCTCATGTGTTAATACCTGGAAAAAAGTCTGTGATTGAAAGCTTGCACATTAAAACATTTTTGTACAGACTTTTTTGAAGGTTTGTTTCCTTTTTCATACATAAATGAAGTGTTTATAAAATAAGATTGATATACTTTATTAATTTACCAGGCTCTTAAAGGCTGGCGGGGCCAAAGTGTACTGCTGTCCTCCTCCCTCTCATGCCTCCATCACTCATGTCTTGGCCAAACCAGTTACAGAGGACTCCAAATCCCACAGTGCTCCCTGCTACCCTGTTAGCTATATCGTCCAGCACCTCTTTGGAGTAAGTGATATCTTTATTCACGAGTATCATCCAATATCTAGCCTATAACACATATAAAACATAGTTGGTATTTCTTTTCCTGTTCCTTTATTTGGTCTAATTGTAATTAACTCAATCATTTTTTGTTTCATCATTTCCTTTAGTATTAATTATGTGATTTTGATGCTATGGGAGTATTGTTCACCTAACATTCAAGCAAACAATGCAGAATTGAAACTGAGTCAAGGCTATCTTGAATATACCAGGATTTATCATGTCTTTCTATGTGTTATATGCCTTTACCAAGGGGGTTTGTCATCACTGACATGATAGCCTCTATGCAAGAAGAAATATAGTGTTAATTTTTGTGGAAGACACAAAGACATTAGTCACTTTGTGTGGCAGTTTCTTTTGTAGTGAGTCTGCACTTACTCAAAGGTGAGTGCGATTTGTTTAAAGAAAAACAAGGCCAGAGAGCTTTTCCCTTTTGATAGAGCCAGACCTGTTTCCAATGACATGACTATTAACATTGTAACAGTCGGTTAAACTAGTGACGTCAAATAACAAAAAGGAGGAAAACACATCGGAACACATTGTAATTTTTTGGTTTAATAATATTGTGGAATGAAAAGAACAGTGGACTGTGTCCTCCGCATGCCCTGCTAGTTTTAATATTGTGTGTATAGTCAGTGTTCAGACTTAAAAAAAAACGTCTTTATGTGTTTTGCTTCTTATTTGGCAGAAAATTTGTGCAAATATGAATATCAGCATAGCAGATGATATCCTGACTGAGACAAGAGAGACTGGTTCTGTTGACTTTTCTAAGCTGGAAACAGAACTAAGGGACTACACCATCAAACAAGAGGTGTGTATTTGTTAGTGGAAGCATGCTGGAGAAGCACCGAACCATTTTTACCTCATTAAACACCACCCATAGTGAAAGCACAGTGTTCATGAAATGTCTTATTACTGAAATACCATTCTGTCTGCATTTGATGCATCTGAGGCCTTTTTCCACAGGGCCAGTCAAGACTGCACTTCATTGAATTTCTGGGTTACCATGACCTGCACCGACCACAATCCCAAGTAGGCACACATACATAACGGCTCCACACCCCTGATCACTACTACACATCTCTAAAATAACTGTGTTTCATCAAGGAGATCAGGTCATTCAATTACCTTTATGTCATACATTTCAATGGAAAGTGACACGGAGAGCAAGGGCGCATCATACCCAGGTCACCGATTTAACCACTACTGTCAGCTGATCTGAGAGTTTTGATTGGCAGGCCCATTAACGATACTCTCCACTGTCCTGTCCATACCTTACCCAAGTGGATCTCCATAAGATTGCTATTATAAGAGCTCATGTATTTCCATTTTGTTCTTTCTGAGTCCATATGTTATTTGCCAATAACTGACAGTCTGAAATGACCCCCAGGAACTTTTGATGTCCATTCAGTTCCTATTTCCATTACCCTTCTGCCCTCCATTTTTTTTCCTTCTCTCCGCCGTCTGTTTCTTTTAGTACCATGTTTTCTCCTCCTCTCCATATTCCTGTTAAGTTTCCTGATTGATCTTCTGGTCCTCTAGGCAACCGAAACAGACTTCAGCAATGTCCGTGCTATGATAGAATGTGGGTTCTTCGTTGAAGCTTTGGACTCCATTAGAAGTGCTGTGTTCCCGGGCCTGTTGCCACCAGCACCATACCTGGTCGCCCTCCTAGAATATGCACAGCAGGTAGGACCAGCATTACCAGACTGTAACAATTCCTACTTGCTGCTTCATGTGTTGCAGCCCCTTAAAGAAAGCATAATCTCCATCAAATGTTTTATTTTTATTTTAGAGTTTTGATAGCTGTTATGTGCAATTTTATTGAGACCACTGAACTGAGATGTCATCTGACAGTGTTACCTTTTATTATGTTACAGGGTAATGCTCCATCTGTTTTCCTGAGAAATTTTCAGCAAGTCATGTATAGGCTGCTCATTACAAATCCTCCCTGGCTGGCTCCCAATACGGTGAAAAAATATTTTGCCCAGGTGTTGCAGTGTCCTCAGTGTAAAGCAGGCCCCTGGCCTTTTCTAGAAACCATCATTAGGTAAACTACTGAACTTGTGCCACAGAATATTTTCTGTCATAAGTAATTGTACATTCCCAAACATCCGTTTCATTTATGAGCTTAATGGTATGTATTAAAATGTATGTATTTACTGTTTCTCCATGTGTGTGTTTTCATTCAGTTACTGCCTGTCAAGAGACGACACTTGTCACCCGCTCCCTGGACCTGTCCTGCCAACACTGTTACATTTTCATAGGGACCTTCTGGCATTTTTTCTCAAGCTTTTCCAGGGGGAACTCCACTCTGTCACCACTAGGTAACAATTAAGATATAAGCTGCGGTAAAGATGCTGCCATCCTTTGTTTACTTTAACTGTGTGGTCCATTCTGTTTGGCAATTGGCAACAGGTTCTGCAGGTGGTTTGCAGCTGATTCCACAATGTGATTCTTTTAAGGTAGTGTTTGCTGTTGTATGTGTATAATATTGGGTCTTCTACCTTTCTCTGGTTCAGGGAATATCTGCTGCTTCATGGATCAGGAGTCTCTCAGCCATCGGCATCAGGGTCATTGCTGTATGGGTCCTTCTGGACTGTGTGGGAGCGCTCCACCCTGTTGTCCAGTGCTGTGAAACGACTAACTCAGCTCCTAGTACAGGCTGCTGTAGAGGTAATTACAGGACACACCAAAATTAGGTGTATTGTACTTGATTAGGTTACATTTTTGACCTCATCTTTTTTTATACAGTCTTACCGCATCTTGCATCCTTATGCTGAACCTGAATGTGTTTCCTTTGTAGGACTACACTGAGAGGGAGGACAAACGGACTCCTCTGATGGTAGACACTCTAGTAGATCTCCTGGCTGTGGTGGTGGAGTTTTGGTGTCAGCATCACCACAAACTGAACCAGCACCTGGTGGAAAAAGGCCTGAATGACCTAGCAGAGCATTTCGCTGTAGTCAGCCAGGGTATGGAATAAAAAACAGAAGTTTGAGTTCCTCTGAAGGTTCTTTAGTATGTTATAAGGAATTTCTTTTTGACATTTAATCTGCATCAAAATATTCATGTGCATAACGAATATACAGTATTGTGCAAAAGTCTTGGCTTTATTGTTTGACTATGACCACACATATGCATTTCTCAGTCTTTGTAGTAGTATCTGTACAACTAGAATATACAGCAAATATTAACGGTATTAAAAAACAGTAAACAATATTAAAAACCAAAATGTATTTCAGAAAAAAAAAAAATCTGAATATTGTAGAAGCTATATGGGATCATCTGAATAGAGAAAAGGATAAAGGACCATGAAAATCATCTGGGACATTTTGAAGGTGTGTAATAAAACACAAGATTATCTAAGAAAGTCAACCAAAGAGAGATGATTTACCAAATCCAAATGGAGGTCACACTAAATACTGACTTTATGTGTAGAAGCTGTTTAATTTGGATTTTTTTAATTGAGTGTTTCAATACTGTGTACATATTTCTTGTTCTAAATAAAGATCCATGCCCACTACAACAAAGCTTAAGGCTTTCTAAGACTTTTGCACATAACTATATAAATAGTGTGTTTTTTTCAAATGTGAAAATGGTATGAGTAATAAATACAATTAACACTAGAAGCAGTCATTTTAGGTTGTATTTTTTAAATTTGTTTTTATCATCAGGAACTATTTGTAACACTTCCTGTTATGTCCTAGATGTGTCTGCAGCGGTTCTGGCAGAGCTCGTTGTCAAGATTCCTTCTACCAGACTAAAGTTGGTGATGGCTGATGCTATATTCAGGAATCTCTGCTGCAGAAATGCATCCACTCTGGGAGATGAACCCCTCTCTCTCAAGAAAATGGTGTGTGTATTTCTTTCTTGGGTAAATAAAGTATTTTAATCCGCCCAATGCATAACTGACTATAACAGTTGTTGACTATAGTAATGTTAAATTGTTTAATTTGCACCATCCTTATGTTGTTACAGTAAACAGACATAAAACACAGATGTTCTGCATTATTTAACTTAGCAATGTGAAAACTGGTATGGTTTGTATTACTGTTCAGTGCTACACAGACGCGATTACTGATGTGGCTGACCTATTATATTATATTGCAGTGAAAAATGTCACACTCTTGCATAGTTGGTGTCTTTGAGCCACCTCAGCTCCCTAAACACACACACAAGCACCCACTTAAATATGAAGGCACTGTCTAACCTTATGTGTGTGGGTTTTTGACAGGTGCTGTATTACCTGCCTGCTCTGGAAACTTTAGCTCAGAGTCCCAGTGGTATTCGCCTCAGGACTGAACCCACCTTCCACAGCAGCACCGGCATGAGCACAGGCTGTGGGTCAGTTACACACATCATTCTGTCTATGCCACTCTTTGCCTTATATGTGCATTTTCGCAAGCACCTTAAATATGCTTTTGCCCCCGCAAAGACATCTTCATGTCAGAGTTTTCTACTGCCTTGTAGACCACTAATTAAACTGTTTCTTGTTTCTTCTCTGGTAAGCCAACCTTGCACTGCTTGCCTGTGTTTTTGTAAAAATATCTCATCCAGACTTTAATCTGGGCTGGTTTGCTGCTTCTTAAATGGAAGAATTTCTCATTACTATTTAATTGTTTCATTTTATTTTAAGGGACCATATATAGTATTATGCATAAATGTGGCCACAGTTAGAGTAAAGGCTAATTTTCATCTGTCATACTTCAACATACATCATATTGGACAGATAAGACAAAATGCTTGACACAGTAATACATCACACATAATGGTCTACACATTTCAGCAGCATAAGTATGTTTGATGAATTTAAAAAACAAACCTTTTAAATGCCAAACCAAAAAGTATCTCTTATATGTACTACAAAGGTAAACATATGGTATGGATTACACAGTCAGTGGTTACAGAGTAGAGAAACTTTAAGCAGGTTTTTCAGTTTAACTCTAAAGGTACTGATGGAAATACAGCTCTTGATGTTGCTCGGTAATGTGTTCGAGAAAAAAACACCAAAATTTACACACACACACTGTCCATCTGCAGCTCTCTCTACTCTGCTCGAATCAAAATACTAAATATACATATATATAGACGACCTGGCATTGTTTCACGTCTTTGTTGAAAAGTGGTGCCACTTTTCCAAGACACAGGCCACTTTTACACAGAGATCCTGGAAAAAAGGTGAGATGGTGATCCCACCTTTTTTCCACCATTGACCGATTTACACAGCCAAGCCAAAGGAGTAACAGAGGTGAGACAGGCTGGACTTTTACACAGTGGATCTGCGTTCCGGAATCAAAGGGGTGATGACGAGGCGCAGCATAGCACAGCGTTTAGTGGAACGCATAACTTCCATGTTAGAAATACCCAGAGCATAACATCAAACCCGGAGTTGGCTCATCTTTCACTGTTCTACAAATGTTAGCATGGATAGCGTCCTCTGCCCAAAGTGACAACAGCTCGTGGATCTTGGCGTTTTCAATTAAATTAAAACAACAACAATGCAATACAAGCTAAAATAAAACAGAATTTCCAGTAAAATCAGCTTTGTTTTCAGTTTTTTAAATCACGCTGTCCTTCATCCTACCTTCTCGTTAGCTTCTGTGAAACATTGTTATACTCTTGATACCTTAAAATTGAAAACTGAATAAAACTTAAAAGATTATTTCTCAAACTCAAAGTAAAAATAAAACTTCTTAGGCACTCAAAACTAAACTTAAAAAAAACAAACTCTAGTAATAGTGTACACCGCATTGATCATAAAGTCCAATGGGGTTGCGTGGAAAAACTTTTGACTACAAATCTGGAGGACTTTTTTAGTTGTTTTTTGTGCTTCTTTTTTTAAAAGTGCAAAATTCTCATAACAAACAGCCCACTGCACCTCCATTGTCAAGTTTTCACTGTTACGTTGAAGGCCAAAGAACATGCAGCAACACGGATGGAAAAGTGCAGGCCAGCGAGGAACATTGACTGGAAGGGAACAAAGGAACACCTGGATAGAGGATGAGTGTGTGAGCGGGGGTGAGGAAAACTACAGATGCATGAATGGGAGGACTGAGGGGAAGCTGGAGCGAGAGGCAAATGGAGGTCAGATGGAGCGTGAGGAGCTGGCATGTGATGGGTCATGCCCAGGTCTGATCCTATCAGTGTGTGCTGGCTGACAGGAGGGGTGCATGGGGAGGTTAGACCCCTCCACACACACACACACACACACGTTGCTGGGTCTGATTTGGACAAGAAACTGACAGACAGATAGACGAGGATATCCCATCAGGCCTTTGTGTCTTCCCTTACGAACACCAGCTCTCGTCTTTCACCCCTCCCTCACATCTCTTGATCTGCCCTTGCATACTAATCCCTCTGCTGTCTTGAATGCAGTCTCTCACACACATGCACACAAACAGGCACACACACACTCACACTCACTCACACTCTCCCCATACCCCATATCAGACATCTGCTGTTCCACCAGCAGGTATTTGGCCTGGAGAAGGGCAAGAGTCACCAGGGAGCAGGTTCATATGAAGGCTACTGGTTCATGCACTGACCAGACCCCGCCCCTTCCTCCAACATTGCTTCCTTTTACTCCCAGACAGTTTTTAGGTTTTTCTTTATTTGGGCATAAAATCGAGACAGAATTACACGAGGAGATACTCTGTATGACTGAGACAAAAAAAAAAAAAGTCAAAGGCCGCCCTAAAATAATTTGATCCTTAAAGAATAAGAAGGAAATCAGAAAGATAAACAGAGGGCAGAGATATAAAGGGAATCTTGTTTGTTCGTTTTGAGGTTTCCATTTGTGATATTATGCAGCGTATTTGCAGCGGTGTTGACACTCTTAATCAATTAAAACATGTTATGTGAAAGATGCATCTTGACACCCTCCACAGTCTCCACACATTTTTAATTCAATTGTCTGTGTTGGTTCAACCCAGTTACACAAAAGAGCTATGATTCAGTGAAATTATTTAAATGTGTTATGTAAGAAATCGACTATACTTATTGTTAGAACATTCGTCAGTAATTTATAATGTTATAAAAGATAAAGGAATTTTAAAAAAGAGTAAATATAAATAGCACAAATGAGGATGTGGCTTCGATTGAGATGTAGCGATGTTAAGTGTTTTCAGTTCTGTTTTATCTGCCCTCTCAAGCTGTCAGTGGAGCACAAGACAAAAACCTGGCAAGATGTTTGGTATTAGGTTTATGAAAAAAGCCAGAGCGGGCTGTAAAGGTTAAGGAGAGCCACATGACCCCTTTATCATTCATGTCTGGCTGTTAGAATGTATTAGACCCTTTACTGTGACTTGAGGCGGCCGTAAGTATATGAGAGATGACGAGTTGGTTTCTGCACCAACAGACAGCCTGGCACCAGGGCACCCGTCCAAACCATACCGAGCTGACAGGCCGGCTGATTGACCGACTGTTTAGATGGCCGGTTGACTTGCCGGCTGGGCGTGTGGCAACGACTGCTTTAAGCAGAAGGGAAGCTGTAATTATATTGAGGTTTCCTCTTGCTGGTTTAATCAAGCTCTGGATATTACAGTTATCATTTCATTTATGACATTACTTTGGCTGCGTTTCTTCCGAGCAGACCTGTATATACTTAATACCAGCTGTAACTTTAAAAACAGCTATTTAACTACACCAACAGGAGACAAGCAACAGGAACTAAAGAAGTTTTATCCATTGAATCTGTGGCCTTTTCTTGGCCTTTACAAGTAGAAAATGTAATGCATAGCTTCTGCTTGCACTGGACATACTCTTGTGATTACTTTCATTATTGCTCACAAGTTTCTTGAGAGTCTGCCTCCAAGGGCAAACACTGCCCTAGGCCTAAAATTGATAGTTTGGCCGCTGACAGCAGGCTGGCCTCCTAAAGTAGACCATGAGGGAAGAAGAGACTGGGGCGTATACAAGCCAAGTATTGTCAACCTCCACAGCTGCCAGCCTATATGGACAGGGGACACTTGGGTGAAGTGGTTTGAGATGAAAAGTGGTACGGCCTCTTCCCAGACACACTTATGGACTCGCAGACACACACAGAGCGCGTCTCATCTCTTCTCAGCCTTGTCCCTGCTAATAACAAGCAGCGTGACAGGACGTGTGTTTCCTCCTCACTGCTGGGAGCTCCTTCCTGGCTTCTGAACAAGCCAATTACCAGGGAACAAGCCTCTTCCCTGTAATACGGATGGCACTCCGCTTCAATGCAACGCACACGCACGTGCACACACGTATACACACAGACACCTGTCAGGCTTCATGCAGGCAGATCTCCTATACCCACTCACAGGACTAGTGACAGCCCACAGCTATTAGCACGCCACTACTTTGAAGAGGCTTCACTTTCTTTTACTAGTTATTCCTCCTAATGTGCTTGCTCACATCGAATTCTCCGTCTCTGTGTTTGAGGCGTTAAGTGGGAGGAAAAGCGCTTTGGAGACGGTGGTGGAGGATTGTGTGTGTGAAGTGTGTGTGGCTAACACAGTAGGGGTTTGACAGATATTGTCAGATTTCATATAAGATGATATAGCGCCACAAGGGATTCATTTGCTAATGACACTTTTCACAGTATAGTGATGCTATCCTTACTGTCAGGCTGAAATAGCCATTGAAACTTTGGACTAAGCTAAACAGTTCATCCAAATATTATTCAGACTGCGATATGGGCAAGTGCAATATCCAAATCAGGAGAGCTGCATTTTTTTAACGAATGTAAACTAGGTCACAGCATATCATTTTAAATTAAGCTTTGTGGTGGTAAAGAGGTGCTCCGGCCTTCAAATAATTTTCTAAGAATGTAAGGGATTATGTCGGTTGGGCCTAATCTCCAGTGAAGTCATATCTGTATTGTTTTTATTTATAATTTTTTTTGTGACAGTGAAAAGTAAAAATTGCATTCCCGCTAAAATCACAACTTATATCGCAATTGCAATATATGCTAAAATCATATAATATCATCAATATATTATCAATATAAATCATGTAATAGAACTTTTTTGTTTCATTTCAATTCTAATTCTCTCTATATATTTATATACAGTATATATACTTTTTGTATAGTTTCTTATAATTCTCTTAATCATATCCATCCTTTTCTTCATACAGTATCCAGAGCACTTCAGTCAGGGTGAATGAAAGTAGCTTGGAGAAAGGGAACACACTGAGAGGTCTGAACCGAGTCAATGCAGCAGGTATGATGCACACAAAAACACTCACACACACACACACACACACACACACCACGGCTTGGCCATATAGCAGCACATTTGCAAGGAGCAGACTTTTAATGGACTAATGCACTGCACTAGGTCATCAGTAAAGAGGGACATGATAGCTCTGTCATCACTTTCTGTTTAATGAAGAGCACATAATGTATGGAGAGAGTGATTGATTTGCATCAGACCGCACTCCCATCTAGTCAGCTGGAAGGGCAACTTGGCTGGATCCGTGGGCCTGCTGTGGACATTCAGAGCACAGCATCGGACGGCATCGCCACCTCTGTATTATACCTCCACCTCCTCCGCTTGTTCCCTTCACATTGAAATTCAACACTGTGCTCTTTGTTTTGTTTTGTTTTTTCCTCATGTCTTATTCACCTTTTAAAACAGTAATAGATAAATAAATAAATGGCACAGACAGAAATAATGGGTTTCTCACACAAAACAATGACACATATTAGTACGCACAGTGCACCTCAGATCTCCATTTTAGAGATATTAAATGCAGCAATTAGGGTAGCGCTGCAGATATACAGAGGCTGAACTGGTGGAACTTCCTGCAATTAGAGGCATGGCACTCTGTGTGAACTCTCGAAGGTGTCAGAGCTCATATCTCCCCCCTCCACCTGATCAGAAAGGCCCTGTGCCGGAGTGAAGGAGGGGTGGAGGGTAAAGGAGAGAAGTGGGGGAAGGAGGGCTGAGGCAGGAGACTCAAGGCTGTTGGCATGTGTTGTTTTTCCACTACGTGATCCCTATACCGATGCGGTCGGCATTAATTTTTGATGAACCATCGGCACAGCATCCTCCCCTCTCGCCCTCTCATCCCATCCCACCTCATCCCATTCTCTCTCTCTCTCTCTCTCTCTCTCTCTCTCTCCCCTCTCCAGGCTTTCTCACCCACATGTGTAAGCTTGCTTTCTTATACCGCATGCTGCATTTCTTTGCTTTGGAGCATCAGTCTCGTCTCCTGGAACCTTGGTGTCTTTGTCAAAGTAGCTGAGAGGGGTTCAGGGATTTGGGATGAACTTCTCTTTTCCGATCCCGCATCTGCTTCTGAACGCTCAGCAGAGATTTCAATACAAATCAGTCATGTCGTTTGTTGAGTGTCAATAGTTGCTGAGCTCGAATGCATGCTAAAATGGGTTTGTTTTAAGCATCATGTCAATTAAACCACTCGTATGTTTTTGGTTTTTTTTTACACAACTAAATCACTATATAAATGTGTTAGTGTTATTGCACTTTAAAGGCTGCCGTCACTCTTTTTGCTTGCTCTGCTACCTTTTGTTGCAACTGTTGATTGAAGCGGCATACACTTTACACTTTTATCCTTCTTGTATCATCAGTACATATTGTTTGGTGATCATGCATAGCACAACTCTACCCAACTTCATCTTCAGCTGAAGTCAGTTGAAGAGAGCTGCATCTTCACTCCCACTGCTGTCAGTAGCGTGAGTGAGTCTACACAGTGTGGGATAAAGTTTAGTAACTCCAGTGATCAGACTGAAAGGCAGAATTTCACTGATGCTTAGTCACTTATCTCAATCTATTCTGTCCACTGAATTTAAAGACCACTCATCAGGTCAAAGCTGAGCACTTTTAATTGACTCCTGATTCTATACCCTATGTGCCTCATTTATAGTTATCAGAAAGGCCTTCTCATATAAGAGCTAAGATAGGGCATTATGGCCTAAAAGCTCTATCTAGATTTGTATAGATTCATTTTTTTGCAGTATTATCGGTAATGTTGGATTAACAGATTTTTTTTTCTGTCTACATATATGAAAACTAAAGCATGATTCAAAGATCTTAACATAATCTATAAACTGTATACACTGTCCAGGCAAACAAATCTCATATACAGTACTGTGCAAAAGTCCTAGGCCAACATTAGGTTTGTTGGTTTAGTAAAGTTATGATGACCACATATATGCATTTCTCAGTCTCTGCTTTAAGATACAATCTGGATATATGGGAGGTATGCACAGCAGTAAAAACAAAAGGTTCTGTAAAGCAAATTGTGACCTCACTTTGGGATTTACCTCCTTTTTTTGTCTGTGACTTCACTTTGCAGACATATGTGATAATATGTGATTTTTTTTGCATCCATTTTTTACCTGGTTTTATTCAACGCATGTCAGATGTTTCTATTTGTGTGTGTTGCTTTTTGTCTCAGGATCGGAGGTCACACTAAATGGTGACTCCTTTAGAACCTATTTACTTCAGTTTTTGTGTGTTTTTTAGGCAGTGCACATATTTCCTGTATTTTCATGGTATATCTGAAAGAAAGAGAATGAGAAAAAAAAAAGTTAATTTCAACCTTGTAAAACCAACAAAGCTAATGGTGACCTACAACTTTTGCACAGTACTGTAGGTAATATCCTTCCATTGGATAATTCCTGCAGTGATAAATATGTTTTAGCTGCAAAAAGTTATTTGACCATAAATGCAGTGAGTAGCTTAAACAACAATCAGTTTGATAGAGAGTATAAAGACTGGACTGTGGAGAGCTGGAAAAAGGTCATGTGGTCTGAGTCCAGATTGACCCTGTTCAAGAGTGATGGACAAATCAGGGTGGGAAGAGTGGCAGATGAAGTGATTACCCATCATGCCTAGTGCCTACAGTACAAGCCTGTGGGGGCAGTGTTGCTTCAGTTGGTCAGGTCTAGCTTCAGCAACGTTCTGTGTCCAAAAAATATGGTGAGCTGACTACCTAAATATACTGAATGACCGGGTTTGGGTTTTTTCCTTCCCACATGGCATGGGCATATTTCAAGATGACAATACCAGGATTCATCATATTGTAAAAGAGTGGTTTAGGGAGCATGAGATGTCATTTACACACATGGATTGGCCATAACAGAGTCCAAACCTGAACCCCATTGAGGGTATTTTGGACGTGCTTGAGACGACTTTATATAGTTGTCTGACTTTCACAGCATCAGTACAAGAACTTGGTGAAAAATTAATGCAGTGCTGGACGGATATAAGTGTTGTGACATAAATATTGTGCTACAGTGACTGCATCTCCAAAGGCAATAACAAAAGGGCACTTGTGAGGGTTTTTGCAAGCATTATTTAGGACAAAAATAGGGAGAAGAGTAATTTTAACTAAAATAAAGCTCCACTGATGAACACTGACTGGACAAACATATTCACAGTGAGTATATTACAACAAATAGTACCCTGTTGAGAAAGATAGGTCTCCAGAAGAAGCACTATTCTCCATTTTGAGTGTACAAAACATGACCCAGGCAAAAGTGTGTTACATTTGGGCCTGGCGGGAGCATTTTCTTACTGCTATTGACAAGATATTGTATTTATGTGTTCTGATGACCCTTAGCATCCATCATCATCGAACTCTTATGTTGTTATTTAATTGATAACTGCAACTAAATAAAGCTTAAGTGAAGATCTTTACCGGTGATATTATGAAAATGACGAGTCCTTAATATCAGGGCAGTTGTTCTTTTAAAGTGCAATGAAAGCAGCAGCAATTTAGATTTTTGGAGAACATACTTGCCACCATTCCTCTTTAAGCCAGCGACAGCAGTAGTCTTCAAATAGTTTTAAATATATCCAATAAATGGCACAGAATACCATTCTAGCACATTCCTGACAAATAGCATTGTTACAGGCTTCCAGCAGCTTTTTGCTCCAGTGATCAGCGGGCCAAGCGACGCTTTACAGGAGTGCAGCAAGCAGACTGAGGGATATAAAGAGCAACACATACATTTAACTTTTCTATTAAAGTGTGAAACAGGGGATTTATAGAAAAGGACAGGCGGATTTATCCTTTCCGTGCTTGTAAATGCTGAGCATGCAATTACCCCTATAATAGAGGCGTTGTGTCCAAATTGGAGCCATTAAAGTGATTTAACAGTGCGTGGATTGGCCCTGGCATTTGCGAGGATGTGTACACATGGGTTGTAGTGGAATGGGTGTTTAATCACAGCGTTTTAGAGCCTGGTAATAGCAAAGCAGTCCATGTAGAACAGTGACATGCCACACAGTACAGCTTACTCATTAGAGACTGTACTTTGGACTGCGTTCCACCCTCTGTTTGTGCATTTGGGTTTTTAGATTGGAAAAATGGGTTCGCCTCATTGAGTGACCACTGTACATTTACTGATACTGATAGTGTTCAACCAACTGAGTGAGCTCTATTCCCCAAACAGCTGAATACTATATATTACAAGCTAATATTCCTTTACAGTCCTGCACATATTTACAGAATAAACATCAGATTGGTGTTTATTTCTCTAATTGCTGATCCTGAAGTTAGAGTTAGGTCGCCATATCAAGCGTTGGGCAGTAACTACTTCCCATGTTGTAACGATGTTGCATAATAAAATTACAGCATAAATGTCAATGTACGAATGGGATACACCTGAAAATATTCTTTTAGGTAAACAGCTTATATAGACAATATACCTGTGATTTGCCTTGGTGGTTGTGCTTTAAAATCCATATATTCCCATGCTAACTGAAGTTCTGCTGAAAAACTTTTAGTAGAACTTCGGCAGTAATCTGTGTTGAGGTTTGCACATCTCAGTCTTAATGTTTGACTTTAGGAATTTTCTGATTTTTGGAACATTTGTTTGGAAAATTACACAAATATAGCCAAGTTTGATAAAGTAATTAAAATAGATTACTATACATAGTTTGTTTTTAA
Organism: Apogon talboti; assembly: GCA_037367365.1. Taxonomy (NCBI): domain Eukaryota; kingdom Metazoa; phylum Chordata; class Actinopteri; order Kurtiformes; family Apogonidae; genus Apogon; species Apogon talboti. The sequence goes on along the minus strand of JAPQRQ010000028.1, from coordinate 20,996,759 downwards.
CAGGTAACTAGTATTGCATTTCAAATATCACCTTCCCTGCACTTTTTGTTTTTAATTTTTTTATTTTCACCCTCATTCCCTCTGAGCACCTGTGTTTTCCATCACTTTTACCATCATTATATATTGTGTTTAGAAATTGTATACAACAAAAATTCCCCACTGATCTAATATATTTACTTTTCTGACAAAAGTAATATTAAATAATTTTTTACACATTATATACACTGTATATTTCATTTCTTTCTGAAAGGGACACACTCAGCACTGCTTGAATGTTTGTTTGCTTTTGACAACTTTCAGCTTGCTTCTGTTTGTTAGGCTCCGCATTGCATTTCTATGGAAAACAAATGTGATCTACCGATTGATAAACATTTTTTTTTTCTTTTCACATCCCCCCTCATTTTTAAACCTCTTCCAAACCAGTGCATGGCGTTTAATGCATCTTATGCATCCTCAAAGACATCTCCTGGAAGAAAGGAATTCACCAGGATGAATAGGATCCAACATTTTCAATATTTCCTCTACATCCTTTGAAATGCAAGAAACCCTTTCACTCTATCCTCCACTGCCTCCTCTTTTCTACCCCCTGTTCTCCCCCTCTCGCTCCTCCACCTCCCTTTGCCCCAGTCTGTGCTCAGTGTGCTGGAGTGGAGCCCCTGTACAGGCGTGGCATCCTGGGGAGAGCTAGTAAAGCATTTATTACGGGCTTTGCAGTCCTGTATTATACTGGCAAGCACAGAGCCACTCATGCTTGGCCTTTAACTTCCCTCTGAAGTTCAGCCATACATGAAAAGAGGGGGCTCCGGCCTGCTAATATATTCCTGATTTAATATTGTATCAGAAAAACTGAGGGATGGGGTAAAGACGAGGGGAAAAAAGGGAGAAGGGGGAGGAAAATTGTGTTTAAAAATGTAAATGGATTCCTTGAGAGGTTTTTTCCATGGCTGTTCACTGGTAGTTAGCTGATTAAATATCACGTGGTGACACTAGCAATGCCCAGCGGAGCTTTTGAACCCTGGATCTGTGAAGAATCCTTTTCGAGTCTTTGTGCATGGGCTGTCTACCATAACTTCCTCTCAAATAACAATATAGGGACGAGCGGACAGGAAGGAAAACCACTTTCTCACCACTGCATTTACTCACACGCCGACTGCCCCGATATTAACTTTGTTGGGCTCGGCTGTAAGTGGAAAATCCCTGTGTCTATAAAAGAAGGAATGAGCGAGGGGAATTAGCCCAACTCTCCATTTTTAATTTTTTTTCATCCTTTTTTCCCCCTTGAAAGATCTCCCTCCTTTTCTCATCACTCTTCTTAAATCGCATCCTCATTGGCGGGTCGTACTTTTTTTAGGTCAGGGTTTTTTTTGGTGGTTGGGGACATTTCTGTGATATTTTATTGGTGTGTTCATCATATGGCGGGGGACAATGGGCAGGACATCGGGCACACCCTAATTTTGGATTTCTCTCTTGTCTTCCGCCTCTTCTCTCTTTTGGGTGTGTTTGTCCGTTGTGTGTGTCCTGGCTGAAGGAGAGACCCTCCTCCACAGAGCTTGCAAGAGGAACCAAGTGGAAACGGTGCTTCAGATCTTGGCGCTTCCTGGCACGGACGTAAACATTAAAGGTAGGACTTTCTCGCTTTCTGTTTCTCTGTAACCTCTGCCTCACCGTCATCGCACTTCACTCCCTCTGTTTGCTCTGGGGTTTCGAGGAGCGATTAACATTGGAGAAAAAAATAGGGGAGAAATAGGAGCATGTGTGCGTCATCATTGAGGTTTAACCTTTAGCTAAAATGTAAAGGGTGTGTCTAGAAACAGCGGGGTGGGTTTGAATACTCAGATTTATAGATTTACGGGCACTCTGCTAAGTGAATTGGATGCTTTTTGATATTTCAGAATGGCTGTCTATGGTCCCTTTAGGTCAAATATAATGACTGTCCCTCCTTTTATGGAAATGTTGTGCCATTTCAAAGGTTTCTCTGATTTTTTTTTTTCTCTTCTTTTTTTTTCTAATCGTCTCTTAAAAGCTGCCTAAATGAACTTGCATCTCAGTGGGGGGCTTATGCAAGAGATGATATCCCAAACGTGACCAGGCACAACTATGTATAAAATGGTAAAATTACCGTTGTCTTCATTCAGTTTACTGCTTAAACAAGGCCCGGGTTATTTGTGGCAGAACGGTCAGGTGTAACAAATTTATATGATATAATGTTGTAAAGATGTGCTATTCTTTATTCGTCGCAATTTGCTTATCGTTTGATTTGAAAAGTGAAACGGTAAAACATATGATGTGTGAAAGTATTTAATGTTTTGTACAAGTGCTATAACTCTGTTTGATATAGTGTATCTGACATTTAGTTGCTAACCTGTAAATAATTCCTAAATAAGATTTTAAAGCTCTTAATGACTCAGTAATCAAGCATCAAGCCTATTTTTTACTAATGTATACGTCATTTGTCTCATGTCAATGACAGCCACACTTTTGTCATTTTGTGAACCATTAAATACTTTTTTTTTTTTTTTAAACAGTCCAGATATGACAACCTCCACACAGGATGGTGCTTTTGTGAATGCGGTCTCTACCACTTATAATACTGGCTTTAACTATTTGACGAGTTTTTATGTAATTCTAGTTAACTGACGTGTCTAAATGCAAGATTAGCTACAACGACTGACCGTCATCTTAGCTAAAACAAAACGGTTTTATCAAACATTACAATAAAGTGCACTAGAGTTTGGTTGAATTTATTATGGACCAGTGCATTTAAGTACTTAATATATACAACTACTATAAAAACTAGATTTTGTTTAGTTTTTCGCTATATTTTTTGGCAGACAGTGTTCTGACAATGTTACATAGTTGTTTATATGTTATAAACAGTTGATAACCATTGAATGATTCTGTGGTTGTTTGTCTGTACATGTTTGTCCTTTTATTGACCACTTAGACCATGCAGGGTGGACACCGCTGCACGAGGCCTGCAACCATGGCAGCACCGCATGTGTAGCGGTTTTACTCCGTCATCATCCTCCCCCTGTTGTTAATAACCAAGTGGGCGGAGTCAGCCCTCTATATGACGCGTTGGTCAACGGACACAAGGACATCGCCCAAATGCTATTGGAACATGCAGGTAGGGAAACCTCACAAATACACTCAAACAGTTTACAGCACAGAAGAATGAATTAATAATTTAAGAATTAGTGAAGTTTAATAAGAAAAAGGTTTTAAAGTGAATGATCTCAACTATTATCAACATCCTGTTTATTTATTGTACTTTATAGTGTTTTTCACAGGTGGAGAGTGTTTGATGGGGCTGGCACCCAAGCTGATGAGCTCTGGCATAAACACTTAAAAGTTGGCAGCAGTAATGCATTTACAAGATAACTTGTAATGAGGGCAATCTATTTGTTCATTTTTTTATAACTGACGGATGACAGATGCATCTGAACGCACCATTCTATCAAACTTTTCAATCCATCAATTTCACTGTTATATTTTATAAAAAAGAAATCCTTAAAAAAAGACTAACTTTATGATTAGTCTGCCAAAATGAAATTACACAATATACAGGAAGCAACCATATGTGGGTTGATATAAAGCAGAAATAACTCCATTATGTATCCAGTAGCTTTTCACCACCATTATGTTGGCAAGTGCAATTAAAAATAGCTATTCCAACTAAATGTTAGTTGTTTGAATTTGGTAATGAGATGGCCCGTTTCCAATTGGAGCCCCACTTCTTGTCATATATCTTCATTTAATCCATCTTACTTGAGACCATGCATTAAACCAAATGGTCCCCGTCACATTGATGGAATCATATAATGTCAAAATAAAACACCTTTAACTTGTCTGAGCTGTTGGCTGCCAGCAGAGCTAATCTGTAGAATTAGCCATTTAGCTAATGATTTAATGCAGTTGTGGGCTGCCTGTGAGAGCTGCTGTAGCCAAGACAAGCTTTTAATTTAATGTAGCCAACAAATGCAGCCGAGCTCACTGACAGATTGAATGCTGCTTTTTGACCTTATGAGTGGGACCACCCACCTGGTAAGGAGAGGGACCTGTTGATGGTGGGATTTGATACATTATCAAATATGAAGTATTATATTGTTTGCTTTTAATGCTTATTAAATATTTTAATACTAACTACAATAGATTGGAATGCCAGAGTAACTCAAAATAATATTATATTATACTATAATATTAAAAAATGTATTATTATATTATACTATCACAGTATAATATAATATAATCTAATAAAGTCATTGCCTATGATGATGGAATAATTCTGTCATCTACTAGACAACATGATATCTATGTAACTTAATTATAGTGTGTACATTGCACAGAATCTGAAACCTGGAATGAAAAATGTTGAAAAAATGTTTTCAGTGTGTCTTGAACACACTCATAATAACAGGGAAATCAGAGTAGACTACCTGCACACTTTTATAAAGTATAGCTATTTGCCGCCTTTGTATTGATAATGTACTGCAGGAGAATGTAATCCAATTATATTCCAGTACTGATATTTTTGCTGCCTCGAGTTAAAGGTGTAAGAGCCAGACATTGGGAAAACATCATTGAAAATCCACATGTTGCTTTTGCTGTTTTCTCCACTCTGTCCAAATCAGAAGAATAACTGTAAAACATGAGTGACCGGATGCTGTTTCATGCTGCCATGGAGAAATAAAGCCTGAACATCATAGTTAGGGGAGCTGCCGTGTTGCTTCTGTGTTGAATCATGGACTTAGAACAGTCAAGTCACATCTAAGAGATTCGTAATGTGAAGCTGTACTGGTCATGCTTACGCCATTAACTGTGGTTTGTGCGTCAATTATAAGTATGGGAGGAGTAAATTTAGTAAAAAATACCATAAATGCAATACACTGGACTTTTATTAAGTGAATTACGCGTGTGGGTAGAATCTACGGGGAGCAGCCATTGCTGGTCATAAGTGACGAGCCTGTCATTGATTCTGGGTGATGAGTAAGAGTAAACAAGCAGCAGTCAGTGAGCGAGATTGAGTGGAAAGTACGTGTTCGTGCTTGTTGTTTGTGCAGCCATAAGTTTTGCACTCCACCACTGTCCTAGAGATGTGACCCAGCACTGGCCGATTATGTGTCATCTTAGACTGGTGTCTGCTGTACAGGGTCAGCGACCGGTTCATCACAGCCCAAGTAATCAGACAATACTACGAGGCTTCGTCACTACTGGTGCTGGAACAGCCCATGCAAGAGACAATATGCTGCTGACCATGCCTGACTGACAGAGCAGCGACTTAATACTCAAGCATACTTGACATCAGGCTGTAACGTGCTTTACTGGATGGAATCGCTAGCATGATACGTGATCTCCTAGCTATCGCAAAAGATTTACCTTGTTAAATCTTTTGAGATAGCTAGAAATAAAAATTCACTACAGGTACCCTTTAAGTGTGATTGGTACTGAAAGCTGTCAGTCTGTCAGTCTCTGAAAACACCTAAGGTCAGCCAACATCACTTAGTCATTTTATGTGTCAATGCAAGTCAAGTTTAGGGGCAGAAATCCTGTTTTCTCTCAGACCACTTCAATTAAAATATGCTGATTGGTAATGGTAATTATGGAGACTCAAATTTTAATACTACTACTAGAATCGTCCTAAAAACCCGTTTGACATTCTTTTGGTATGTACTATATGCTTTCCTACAGCTCCGTCACACATCCCGCAGGCTACAACAAACACAACTGGTTTCATGACCCCAGAGGCCACAGTTCTCGTCGGCGTCTTTACTGTATGAAATCTAGATGATCTCTGCCTCTGCCCTACTGCTTGTCTTCATAATCCTCATGCAATCCGGCACCGCAGTGTCTGTCCAAACAGATTACTCCACCACCTCATAAGTTGTCTGTTAATGTCTTTTTGACAAGATTAGAGGAGTCAGGATCCGCCGCTTGTGAAACTCACATGCAGGTTTTGTGGAAATGTGTCACAACACAGCTAGTTTGTGTGTCGGCATGTTTGCGTGCCACATACAGTCGAAGCTCAGTAGGGTTGAAGTGAGCGTGACGGGTGTCAGAGCTCAGGCGAGAGATGGGGTGGGGAGTGTAGTTGGGTGCGCTGCAGCAGGTGGCAGAGTTAAAAGTGTGTGTTGCTGTGTATGTGTGTGTTTTTTGAGAGGTTGGGGGGGGGGTGCCATTTGCCAGCGTTGAACAAGTCTCCCATGTAACATACCTCTGTCTCTGCTCACTTCTCAGTTTGACTAATTATAGTTAATTTGATTCGACTTTCCCATTAACACATGTACATATTCTGTCCTCAAAAAATAAATTAGACTGGGATTGTTTAGTCCCGGAGAGGAAACAAGAGCGCTCTTTTTTTTCTTTTTTTTTTTTTTTTTCCTCAGTAACAGGAGAGAGAGCAAATTAAAAGAGGTCAGAGGCAGAAGCAGCTATCTGTATCTGTAAAATTAGAAGACTGTGTGTGTGTGTGTGTGTGTGTAGCAGACGTCTGGCCTGCTGTCTGGGCCAGGTCTCTTCGCAGGGACCAAGCAGAGCAACAGGAATGTGAATATTCTCAATTTTAAACACCTGCAGGCTTGTACATTATACTACTTTTTCTCACTTACTCTCTCCTGACTGTTTGCGATTTCCTCACACCTTGATGGCAGGTTGTCTAAAGGCTACAGTGGGGAGCTGGTGAGGAGGTGGTCCTCTTGACTTCAGGCTATACTGTCTCACTTGCTAACTTCTCTGTGATCTCCACCTGGTTGCCATGGACACCATCGATAGACCCAACATTATATTTTTTATTTCTTCTCTAAGATCTTCCTTCTTTAAGTCAAGGCTGTTAAATGTGAAAAGTTTTGGCTTGAGGGGCTACATTGTGCGTACTTACTCTTAACAATCTTTAAGTTGGTGTTCCTTCCAGGTTTTACTATAAACTCCAGATTTTTTTTGTGCTTGTGGCTGCATTTCTAACACCCATACATCAGACTCCGTTTTAAATTTTTGGCCAGGGAGACTTGCTGCAACATTTCATAATAGGAAAGCGGGCTAGTGGGCCAGATACATATCCATTGCTCTACTACTTTATTTATTATTTTGCTGTTTTTTAGTCCTGAGCGCCTGCTAGATCTCCTGAAACTATATTTTTCATTGAGGCATCCACTTGGTTGTCCTAGTTGTTTCCAACAGACAGGCTGGACTTAGCTGCCAAGGTTTTCATGGGCCAGAGAGGGCAACACTGACACTGGCACACCAACAAAGCCTTTATTTCAGTGATCTCACCCCTTTGTAAGCCTGTCTGCTTCTAGCTAGGCCTGTGCTCTGCCTATGTGTGTGTGCGTTTTAGGGGTGAATTGCAAAGGGGGGGGAGGAATTGATGGATCCTACCCCTACCCCCTCTACCTCAGTCCCCCCAGGCTTAGAGAGCTGGCAAGGAAAGGATGCCATGGCTGAGGGCAAGGCTGACTCTGCTTCCCCTCCTCCTTCTCCCATTGCCCAAGGCTGCCCCACATGACCCTGTGTGTTTGAGGATGTGTGCGTTTCTATGCATGTGTGTGTACTCGGCTTGTTTTCTCACAGTATGGAAGCGTCCTTGACTATATATTTTTGGTGTGTATACGTGTATGCATGCAAAACTGTTTTCCTGAATCTCAAATACTGTAATGAGCATGTACCAGCTTCCAATTAAGTAACTTTAATAGTGTATGTGTGTGTGCTGATGGTCCCTGTGCCCCTTCCTCAGCTGGTAGGGGTGTTTAAATATTGCAGGGTGGCCAGGGCAGCCGGTACCCCTGATTGGAATGGAAAAACACCCCAAGCCTTTAACCGTGCAGTTCAGAGCTGGCACGCACCCACACACATACGCATGCGTGTACACGCATCCACACAGAGGAGGCGTGTCTGTAAGCAAAAGGGGGTGGAGAAATAAAAGGAAAGAGCCTTTAAGCTGTCACCACTCAGCTCTGTGACCGTAATCGCTGATGGCATCCTCTCAATGCAGCCCACCATGTTAGTAAGCACAGCTAGTCCACCTCAACTTGTAAACACACAATCGCACACTGACTCATTTGCTTGGAGAGGAAAAAGTATGGGAGCGAAAAAGTGCCAGAGTGCTAAAGTTTTTATTTACCTTTTATCTGTTTTTTTATTCGTCAATGTATAAAAGAGGGCAAGACAGGTTGCTACAAGTCTGTCCCACTAGTTTCCGTTGTGTTTCTTGTATGCGCACAAGAAAAACACACACATGCTGAATGCAGAGCATCTTGTGGTCCCTGCAGATCTTAATGTGAACAAGTGTTTATGGAGCAGAAAGATGTCATTTGCTCAGTGGCACAGGAAGCGCGCAGTCCCTTTAGACCATTGTAGTCAGTCATGGTTTGTCTGTGTGTGTGTTTGTCTATCTCTGTCATAGATACACATACACACAAATACAGGTAGTGCTTTAGACCCACTTGGGCCTCTTCACTGTCAACACGGTAAAGAAAGTTCATTCTGCTCAGCACTTATTTCCCTGTGGGTCTTGAACTGGCAACAGCGAGGAGCTAAGCACTAGTACTATTAGAGGTGAGGCTGTGTTTGGAGCCTTCAGCTTCACTTGTGTGTTGATGTTTCAACTGCAGGTTTCTCCAGGCTGTATTTCAAGGACTTCCCTCACTGGGAATTTTCGAAAAGACTCTTCTTCTTCCCGCCTGCCTCTCACTCACACCGATCCACCCCCTCCTTCCCATCAGCCCTTATTTCTACATTTTGGGGTGTTTGCCAGGATTAAGTCTGATGCTCTACCCAACAATTTCTCTGGTCGCTCCTTACTGTGCTCCGAGAAGCGGTTGAGACCTCGCTCATGTGTGGGAATGTGTGTGTTTTGTGCAGATAATGCAGTAGAGAAAATTAAATAATAGAGGTGATGGTTTTCAAATTGTTGCTGAAGGTTTCCTGCGGGCTACTTAAGCCTCGAATCACAAACACATCTTTTTTGAGCAGCGTTTGCATTTGGTGAGCATGAAGGCCACTAGGTGGTTGCTTCTTTTAAAACGAAAGGGTAGAGGCCAAGGAACTGCTAAATTATTTTATTTATACCCCTGTCCTCTTTCACCAACAAGGTTTTACCGGAGCCAGATATTTTTTAATGTATTTGTAAGAACTGTATAATAACTGAGCCTGGGTTACTGCTGAAAACATACTCTTCGATCTGCAAACAAAGCCGCGTTTCAAGGTTTTGTTGGTTCCTTTGCATTCAGGTTGGTCAGATTGAAAAGGAAAAACAACATCTTCACAGACAGGTGAAGATTTTGTTTTGTTGGCCATGAAGATCGTTCTCAGTCTCTGTGCTCCAGCCCTAAACCTAAATCATCACGCACTCCACCAGTACAAAATGGTAGTACTCATTCCTTTCTTACCCTTTAAAGATTCAACAGCATCTCAGTGCGTCTGAATGATACATTAAAAAACTAAGATTGGTAGAAACTATCTATTCATGATGAGCGAAGAAGAATTCTATGTATCTTGAATTCTTTAACATGTACTTAACAAAGGGATTCACGTTAAACAATGGGTGATGTCTGAACTCTGGTGGAATAAGGTATGTGGTGGAAATCAAGTGTAAATGAAGACAGCAGCAGTTTTCTGATGTGAATTTGCTCAAGGTATTCTTTCAATGAAATGCTAAATCCATCAGCATTATGTAGAACTCTCAGTGGGAGTGTGTTTGGATGGTAAGGCCACCTCTGTTCAACCCCTAAACTGTTTAAAATATTTGAAGGAAATAAGAGTTTGGAGCAGTACAAGGATGTTGCACTATAAAGGGATCCACTATTTGTTTGACAAGAAGAATATAAATTATGTCAGAAGTCAACCTTTCCGGCATAATGTGGAATGTAAAGATTGAAATCTAGAAATCAGGCTCAGTTCTGAAGCAGTTTTACTGGTGCTGCAAAGTTAACCATAATATGAGGAACGGACACTGTCGAACTGTGATGATGATATAAGTTGCAGTCACCACTCAACCGAATCCAGTTAATCTAAGGGTAGTGGGCAGCTAGCTTGGGCTGCATCTTATTGATCATAAGATGTGAATGCAGAGCCTATGTATACAGCAGTTGAGATGATAGATCAAATGTTTACTCCTTGCAAAATTGCACGCCATGCTCATTGTAATGATGATGAAAATGCGTTTCATCTCTTCATCAGTCCGCTGAGTTTTATGTTCATGGTTGATTATTTTTTATACCAGTATTTCAGTATACTTTTATCCAATTAGCTACCCTATAGTTTGACCGACTAAATAAGTTTGTGTGGAATCTATGTTTTTCTGTTTACACTTGATGATTCAGTGCAGGACATGTCATTTGAGCTAACATCAGATAGTGGTGATTAGCCCTTTTTTTTTCCTGATTCAAGAGACCACTTAGGAGTTCCTCAAGGGCTCCACTCTGATTATTTAAGATGCTAATCACCTGCCGCTGATCAGCATCCGGACAGAGTATTTGTGATACCCCTTATTACCAGCAGGGGATTTACACAAGTCTAGCAGGTGCCTACACATCAAACCTGTCCATCCACACCTTTTCTTAAAGGATGTGCTCTGACTGTAACCTGTATCTGCTCAGTCTTGTTCAGAGAAAGCAGAACCTGTTCAGCAGCAGCTCACCTGAAAAGAGGTTCACGCTGGCTATTTAAAATTCGAGGAATTTAAGCGAAGTTACATAACATATCAGTGTTTAACACCATTGTCTGGTTTTTCATCTGATGTAACTGGGTTGTTCATAAATCCTTTCTTTTTCCAGGACTCTCGATATCAACGTTTAGTAGAAATCAGCAAGTGTTCAGACATTGTTGCTACTGCAGAGAGGGATTTTAGCATATTCACGTGCGGCCCGTGTTTCTTTTTTCCTGCATTTGATGCCTCTCCGCCGGCTGCTTTGGTGCTTCAGTTTGTTGGCCTTGTTTTTGCTGTGGTTTCTAGTCGCTAGCTAGCAGCTCCCTGTGGATATGTGATGCCATGCCCCTGGCTGCAGTTCACACACTCACCCTGCCTCTCTTTTTCAGCCTGTGAGGGGGGGTGAGAGAGAGAGAGAGAGAGAGAGAGAGAGAGAGAGAGAGAGGATGTTTACCATGCTGTGGAGCTGCCTGCTTCCCAGCTTGTCTGCCTCAGCCCCAGCCTCAGACCAGAGACAGAGAGACATAGGGGGAGGGAGCACTGCATCTTTCTTTCCCTCCCTCCCTCCTTCTTTTTGCGCCAATTTTCCCCTCCTCCACTCTTGCTTTTATATTTCTTGTCTTCGCCTGCCCTCTAAAGGCCAAAGGGCTTTGCGCTCTCTATGTATATGTATGTGGTGTGTGTGTGTGTGTGTGTGTGGCAGCCAGACTGCATCTGGCTGGTGCATCAGGCAGTAGCTTTTGCTCGCCATGTGAATTCCCTCCCTCTGCTGTAGCTTCTGAGCTGAGGACTTAGCAGGGCATTTTCACAGTCATGTACACACAAGCACGCGTGCACACACACACATACACACGCACAAAGGATGGTGTAATTACCCTGTGCTCTCATGTAATTCCCCCAGGTGTTGTATTTATCTCCACCACAGAATATCTGACACCCAGACCCAATACCTGGATTCACATCAGTCGCCGTCTTTGCACCAAAGCTATTCCCCAGCCTCTGGCCTCATAACAGTATGTGTATGTATGTGTGCTACAAAGTAAAAAAAAAACAAAACAAAAAAAAAAAAAAAACATCTGATGCTATTTTAAAGTCCTTATGTGAGAAAATGTATAAATGACATTAATTATGGCTTATTGGTACAAGTGTGACGACAGTGCAAATGCAATGTAAAATCTTGTAAAGTAAACCACACAAGCTGATGTGCTTGATAGAAATAAAAGCGAGAAAGGAACAGTCGTGCAGGTAAATATGCTAATGTGACAAACGGCAGCAAAGCACGCACCAACACACTTAGCTTTCAGGCAAACAGCTCTACAATCAAACATGCAGCCGTACAGTCAGTGGTACAGACTGTCAGACAAGCCGAGCCCAGGGCCGTGCTGCAGGGGCCCTCTCCTCCCCACACCAGTGTCATCCATCTGGTTGGAGCTTGTCTGTCAGCTGGGTTTGACACGATGACGGCGGGTAACGCTTGAAATCTGCACCTCTGGTGCTCACATTTCTGTCTCGATCTGTTTCTTTCTCTCTCGCTGATGTGTGTATCCTCTGTGTGTGCATAAAACAGTGCAATGTTTTAGACATGACACAAGCAATGCAAGGGGAAAAAAAGTGGATTGAGCTGGAGTAGACTGTCATTTTATTTAGGTACAAATTGAATTTAGTTAAGAAGGAGCTTTTTCTGTTGGTCGCGTATTTAAGTAAAACAATCCAGTGGTAATTGGAAATCTGACTTAAAGTTTTGGTTTGTTTGCTGGGTTGTTTATTTATTTATTTTCAAAAATATGTCTCTTTGTGCTATACGTTTGTTTATATATCTATGTTGCCTCAATAACACAATTTCCCATGAGTGCAGAACTTTATTTTATTTAATGGACATACATTTCATTGAAATGTTAAATCGAAGTTGGAGAAGTAAACTTTGTCATTTTTTTAATCCTTCTTTTGGGTTAAAGCACTACACAGAGGATTTACGGCCCCATGCAGTGTTTAGTCCAAGGTTGGTCTTCCTAAAAGGCAGAACAAGACAGAACATGATGCACTGGAGAGAAAAACAGGCTAAAACCTCGAAGGCCATTCCGTCTTTTGTCAAACCACTTCCAATGGGAAAAAGATGGCTTCATTTTCTACTGAGCTTTTTGGTGCATGTGTGTCTGTATGGGGCACAGTACTTTAGGATTAGAAAAAAAAAAACAAACTATAGTTGTCGACCTGAACCTCTCTGCAACGTGTCACGCCGCGGCTGGCTTCACACATTACAGCCACTCCTACTGGATGAGAGTAATGGCAAGGACAGCTTGTTATAGAAACCTGGTGATTATGACCTGCTGTGAACATCCTCACTCTCTCACACACACGCCATGTCGCGCTGTCTCCCTTTCACTCCCCTCTGCCTTTCTCTTGCGGCCACTTTGATCAAATCTGTGCTCTTACGTCCTTGACTGCTGCCCCCGACGCCTGACCCCTGCATTTGAAATTTCCCCGCTTATGTAAAAGTTTATGTAGATTAATGCCACAATTTATGCAGATTGAGTTTTTGCCACTCAGGCTTGAAGCACTAAAAGGTAGATGAGCGCTGACCTTCCTCGCTAACAGCTACGTGAGCTCTCACCGATTATCTCATAACTGCTGCACACAGTGTTAGTTTTGTGGCGAGAAGAGAGCTGGAGAGCAATTTCAGAATTCATAACGTTCACATTTTTAACTGTTATTTTTTTAAACAGTGTCATTTAAACAAGGCTGCATTCTGTGTTTTTGTCAATGCCAAATGGCATATGGGAGGCTTAGTGAGTGCGGTTTATGTCACAAGGCTCCAAACACACTCCCATTCACTTGATTGTTCTTCCTTTAAAACATCACGCTTCCTGCAGCTCCGCATTGTCTGTCAAAGCAGAAACAACTGCCAGCAGTGGTATCAAGCAGCCTTTCAGCCGTCTGTGTGTCACACCAAGCCGGCACAGAGCCGTAAACTCGCTCACAAGTGGCAGCAGCATTGCCGGGGTTGAACAGTCAAGTACCATCAAGAGCAGTTTGCCATAGAAATGGGTCTATCTGAAAGCAAACAAAGGGCTCGCACTTGACTCGACCTGCTCCATGTAGGCTAAGTGCACGCAGGCCTGTCTGACACTGGAAAATAGCTTTCACTCTGAACAGACAAAGCAAAAGGAGAGAGGAGAGAAGACAGTAAATGTCACTGTTATAACTTTCCTGGCTTTGTGAGGAGTGTGGGGGGATGTTGTACTCAGCCGTGACTGTTATGTTGTTCAGCTTCAATGTGGAGAGAAAAGACTGAGAGGGTAAAGTCAAGGCAATAGATGAAGACGTTTTCTATGTATTTATTTACAAATCTTTGACATCAATCTACTTAATCTGCCTCTTTGACTGAAATATTACTACTCTTCGTCATTGAATATGTGCAGCCCGATGCAGAACTTAAAGCTCCGTCACTAACTATTTGAATTAGCACATAACCTTGCTGTTCAAAATTGTCACTTTTTTTCAATGTTCAGTCTGTTGAGAGTTTGTCATCTGGTGACATCTCTCTCTCCGTCTCTGCCTCTCAGTAGCTTTCCATGTTAGTGTTACTGATGATAGTGAGGAGCTTGGAGCATTACATCAAAAAGCTAACAGGAAAGCAGAGCCTCCATCAGGTCACTAACCCTCTGCGTCTTTTACACAAACACAATGTGACCCGCCAGTCACACAGTTAAGACAAGGTGTCAGCTGAAGTTAGTGCTGAAGTGAGCTAAAAGCCCTGGCTGGCACTGAGGCCCAGTGGGAAAACAGCTGTTCACTTAAACTCCCCACTCACTGTGTGTATGTGTGGGTGTGTGCACTGAATGACATATGTGTTCATATGTGTGTCTTTGCGCTATTTATATCTATTACCGTGTCCTGCCATTGACCCGAACAGTGTCTTTTCCACCTTATTTGATAATGATGCTGCCTACAGTATCTTGGCTGTGTGTCATGGTGCTATCACTGAAGCTGAAGATGACTGTTTACATTAGACTCATTAACCTCCTCTTATAAGGCTGTTATTATTATTCACTTGCCGTGTTTAAAGTGAAATTCTATTCCAACACTACTTCAGGTTGTTTTAAAATGGTTATCTAGTGTGTTCCCAAGCTCTACTGAAAACAAAACAAAGGCCATTTCTCGGTGATTAGTGGAAACAGAATACACACTGGTGTGACAAAGACCATTCACAGTCATGCAGCATTTCCACATACTATCCCCGTTTCCTTGGTTTTCATGAGGCATGTGAAAGACATGACATGCTCACAAGTGCCTGTATGTGCACCTTGTCTCAAACACTGAATGTGCGATGTGTTCTCATCCTTGAGCCTTTGTTTTACCACATCTTCAATAGAGCTATTGACATGTCCTCTTAAATACATGCTCTGTGATTGTGTACGGTATTGAAGTGTTGGGTGCAGGCAGTGCTTGAGTTGCGATTTGAGTGTTTTTTATTTATTTATTTATTTTTAGACATTAATAGATTTTGTAGTACATTGTATAAAACCATCACATCTTTACACACAAATTTTCAGTCAGGTTTGTTTGAGGTGTTTTTGTGTTATTCCTATTACTAAGACAAACAATAGCCCCTTGCAAACAATAGAAAGTACACTAAGATATGTATAAAAGATTGTAATTGAGGGGCAAGTCGTAGTAGAAGTACATTTTCATGTTTCTTTTATCATACTGCTCATACGTATTCTATAGGTCTGATTTACAAGGATCACAAATAACAGGCACAAATTTGCTTGCTTGTGCTAAAAAATGTGCGTGCTATTGATTTGCGTGTCATGGGTGATCAACTAAGATTGCCTGCGCAAATGACAACAGGTGCAAAGTCTTGGAGACCGCCCTATTGAAATGAGGATTTTGTGTGCACTTCTGGTTGTCGTCATGGAGACAATACATTGGAAAAACTGCTCTGGGATACGCCAGCACTAATGGCAATAATCCGCTGGAATGATCCAGATGCAAGGAAATGTAACATTGCGAGTTTTGCCATAAAAGGTATTGCGTGACTCCTCCTTGTGACTAGCCCCAAATCATCCTCTAGTTCATTTAGAAATTCTGAAATGGCATTCATTGCTGGATAGGCGATACATCTCAATTATTTTTTTCTTCCATCATTCCAAAAATGTTGACGCGAGCAGAACAGATTGGTTCTCTGCGTTGCCTTTGGTTGTGCCTATGCCGCCTCCTCGCCACAACTGCTGCCAGTTTTGCGCGAAGCTATGCCAGTTAAAACCTGCCTTTCAGACATGCTAAATATAGATGCAAAATCAGCCACCGCAATCAGTTTTAGGTTTGGTAAAGCACATTGTGCGCGCTAAATAAAAGTTTGATTATTAACAAACAGGTTAGGGATGCGCCACAAGCAAAGGGCCCAACAAAGTGAGCATCTTTCAAATCAGAGACAGTTACTACAAACATGGTTGAGATTGCCAACTTCAGGTCCACAGTGATATTTTGCTTTCAGTGAAACTGGTCAAGAACTTCAGCAGCACTTTTCATATGGACCAACTTTATTATTATTAGATATACGATGAATTCCATCCGTCCATCTGAGATTTTCCCTCTGACATTATTTGCCTAATTTTTTTCAAATTTCACAAACATTCTTTAGCACTAGGAGATGTACAGTGCACAGTTTGATGGCTGAATTTACATGTTTGGATTTTTTACTATTTTTTTTATATTTCAACTCAGAAAATTTCTCCATCCGATTTTTCAGACAATATTCCCCCAGTTTTTTTCAAATTTCACACACATGTTTTTTACATGTGCCTTTCTCTCAAGGCATTTCTTTTTGCATTTTTTTTTTTTTTAAGTTTTCAGAAAGATTGAAAGTTAAGACTCAAAATTAATCCGTGGCTAGACTGGGTATCAGTGAGCAGGTGTGGCAAAGTGTTGTGGGGGTATTAGTAAGTGCTGCTTACTTTTTCACTTGTTTAACTCTAAATGTAGTCATTGTCATCAGTTAACATATATGTAAAGGTGCGGGGTGGGTGGGGGCATATGAATTGGGGGCTCTAGTCCAGTCACTATACTATGTTGGCAGAAAGACAATGGAATCATCCAGAGACATGACTAATGCCATATTAGGACTACTTATTATATACTTACTACTTAAAGGGTACAAGACAAGGAGCTGGAAGTTCAAGAAATAAGGATAAGATATTCATAATGGGTCTAATCAACTTCAAAACCCACATGTATATCAATATATCCATGTACTGGTGTGCAAAAGAACAGGCAGTGCCACAAAAAACAACAAAGAGAGATTTGGTGACACTGACATGTAGGCAGAGAGGTACTGTTGTAAAACGTACACGTGGATACTGCAACATTCTTCAGATATATTTTTTGAGGAATTGCTTTTTTTCTAATAACTAATAGATTTTAAAATCTTCTCACTTGTAATTTTTTTGTATATTTTTGTGTAGAGCCTAAATTTGTTGCATGACAATAAGTCTATGTTGTTCAGTTCTGTACTATTCTGTATCCTTCATATTTTCTAAAGTCAGTGCAGATCTGATCCATTGTACCTTGTTCCCCACCAGGTTCGGCTCTCCTGAGGCAGACTGATGGAGCCGGTCGGACTCTGCTCGATTTGGTGTCTCCGAGTCAGAGGGACGAGCTCTTCCGCAGCGCGCAGGTCGGCGACTCTGCCCTGAGAAAGAAGGCGACCAGGGTCTCGAACCTGCCCCTCTTGGAAGCCGGATCCACTCTGCTGGCACACCTCATTTACTCCTACCAGCAGGAGAAGGGTCTGCCCCGCCATAACCAGCCCTGCAGTGACAAATCTCACAGTCTGGGCTACAGGCTGGTCAGGGCTGTAAGGAAACACTCCCTCCAAAATGTGACTTTGGGGTGGACGGACCAGCGGGCGGTGAGAATACTGGAAGATACAAAGACACTGTTGGAGCTCGGCAGAGGGTGTTACCTGGGCCAGGTGTCGCAGGGAATTAAAGAATGTAAAGGAGAGAACACATTGTTCCTCATGGAGATACTAGAGGATCTGAAGTCGAGAGGA
>JAPQRQ010000028.1:20955788-20970513 GCA_037367365.1 Apogon talboti | reverse complement strand
CGCTCCTCTCCGCTCCTCTCCTTTCCTCTCCTCTCCAAAATGTTGACAGTACAAGTGCAAAACAGGCTTTGAAGTGTGCTCTGCTGAAGGGGCGCCGTGTACCGTGCTTCGTTTAACGGTGTTACCCACAAAGCATCCTGGGACCTGCTCTTCTCCCTCTCTCACTGTCTGTCATCCTCTCCCTCCCTCTCACATCGAACCTTTGACAGTGTTTTGATGTTGCCAGTGTGGGCAGACAGACAAGGAAAAACTACGGTGGGTGACAGAGCAAAAAAAAAAAAAAAAGGCAAACACGGGGGTAAATAAATGAAGTCAAGAAAGGCAAGAGGGCAACATTTTAATGACACTGTGCCATTCTCTTTACAGGGAGCGGAAAACTCAGCAGGTTTCATTCTATGTGATGCCTAACTGAGCATAAGGGTTATTAAGTGTTTCCAGGGAAACACACTTGTGTACAGTACAGACATCTGCACATTGGAGGATTCAGCACAAGCATCTATTGTTGGGAGAGAAAAAGCATGTCAAGGTGACATAAGCCAGAGGAAACAAAAAAGCAGCAAAAAATCACAAAGTAAGTAAAGTTTTGCCTATTAGCTGCAGTGGCACGACACACGCTGAATAGTGACTAATTGGCCACTTGCAGTGAAATGTTTAAATTTGTCACAAAAGTGGGGAAGGACAAAGCCAAGGAGAGTGAGACCTCTGGTAGATGTGAGTGATGGCATCTGGCAACGTTTCAACCTTAAACCATCCTGCCTTTGACCCCGGTATGTCCAGTGAGGTTTCATCCCCAACATAAATGTTGTCCAAAAATATTAACCTGACTCCCCGCTGTTCATTAGGCACTAAATTGGAATTCATGCTTATTTTTGTACAGGGGGTTTGATCCAGCTCCTTTACACCCATCATAAAGGGCCACTTGGCATGCTAATTGCCTTGGCCCTACTTATGCACTCCCCAGCTCACATGGCTAATGGTGTCGTAAAACATACTAGTGCACTGACACCTCCCAAACGCCAGGTAGGGAATACTTAGCACTATAAAGGTGCTCAGTTTGGCCTCGTTTAAGAGGACATGAAGAATTCTCTGATAATGACCATAAAGACAGCTTACACTGGTAAAAGTTACAAACCAGATACAAGAAACTGTTACCCGGGGGGGAGACAGTGACTCTTTCACATATGCAGCTCACCTCTGCACACACACACCAAGACCAGGCTTTAACATCGCTGCTCACAGAGGGACATAATGATTTAAGTAAACTGTTCTGGTGGTAAAAAGGTAACTCTGCCTGGTGCTACATCGCTACACTACTGGGACTGAGCTTTTAAAGGCTCTTTGACAGTGCCGTTATAGGGGCCCAGTGACAGTGATGTGAAGAGCTGGACCTTACCTGGACTGTACAACTAATTACAATGACATTAACCATGTTTCCATATACTGTCTAGTGAATTAAAAGCTAACCTTTGGAATGTCACACAAAAGAAAGAGGAAAACAACAAAAAAAGCAAAATTAGCTGAGTTGCCATTAACTCGTTTGGAGCAAATAAACTCTGCTATATACTATCTTCAAAACATTTATCAAAAGTGTTGAAGTTGAGATTGGTAACCATAACAACCTGTTATATGGATAATAGTTTGGTATCCTCACACATCTCCACACGTACCTGTTGCTAATTCTTCTTCACCTCTAGAAGCATAAACACCTAACTAGTCATGTTAGTTAAATGTTTGCTACATAAGAACTTTCTGGAAACAGTTGAAAAAATGCAAAAAAAAAAAAAAAAAACCTCAAGCAGGTGTAAAAACTTCTTTGCAAAACTGATGATAGTTTTTCAATTTTCCATCAACCTTTTCTACTCCAAAATGTAAAATACAAATGCATAGATGGAGACCTGGTAACTACATTGTGTACACATAAAGAAGAAAGCTGTGTGCTATAAAAAGTTGTATGAGAGCTGCTGTGGTACATTAGAGCAACGTGGTATATGTTGTGATTGACTGTGGCCTAGTGTAGTTGCCCTTTATATATAAAGTCATTAGAACCTCATCAGTTCTGGCTGCACTGAAGCACCTCCAAATGATGCGGAACAGTACACTGAAACAACCCCAACCCACCTCACATGCACCACTGCTGGGAGAGCATGTGTATGTGTGTGTGTGTCTTTGTATGTGTGTGTGTTAGGTCACACCGGGGCCCTGAAATAGCACTTCATTAGTCATCCAGGGTGTCAGGCATAGTGGGCCCCTGCTCTAATGCCAGTGGGTGCCATGGACAGGTGCCCGTGAGGGGACGCTCCATTTGGACCCCAGCACCTCTCTGCATCATCCACGAGCCTCAAGGGCTTAATCCCCACAGACGGCTTTGACCCAGTAAGGGGAGGGTGCAGGCAATGAGGTGAAGCCACCACCGGAGGCAGCGTGGGATGCACCGCAGAGCAGAACGTTCTGGTCTGTTTTTAGCCAAAAACCGCAGAGCAGGGTGTCTTCACAAAAAAAAAACAAAAAAAAAAAAAACTCTCACCTTTGAATTCAGTGAGAAAGTAATTAGCACAGGTTTCGGTTATTTATCAGCTGACTGAGCACTGAATGTAAATTTCACCAACCTCATATTTACACAAACAACATAACCATGCCCTAAATAATCACACCAGATAGAGCTTTTATTATCCACCTTTGTTCTCAGTCCTTCTTCTATATCTCTACTTTTATGTCCATCTTTTTTCCTCTTACATCAGTTCTTTCTAGTCTCACTTGGTTTTTCACCCTCCAAACACTCAGTGAAACCTGGCAACAATTACCATTCCAACAGCTGCAGCAATAACCGTTACAGTAGCACTTACAGAATTACTTATACAGTAGGCACAACTCCAGCAGCATGGGCATCAGACCAGAGCAGCACGTCTGCCCCCGCCTCCCCCAGACAGCAGGCCCTCATTAGGGGCCTTGTAAAGGCCTAGTACCTGCCGGGCCTGGGCCCCTTCCCTGCTCTGCTACTCCGGGTTCCAGGTGCGTAAGGTGGCTGCACTTCACCAGAGGGGACAGCTTGGGCTCATTTAAACCCAAGGCTACCTGCCTTGTACGTTTCGCTGCAGCAGGCCCCAGAAAACTATGAAACTGTAAAACTGCACAGGGACTGAGAGGGGGAGAACACAGGGGGTCGGGCAGGGGTGTGAAGGGGAGCAAGGATTATGACCCTGTAAAGATGAAAGAGGTTCGATCAAAGAGGAAGTGTGTCAGTGCTGATGTGGCAGGGGATTGGTCATATCAGAGGCCCAGGTCGTTCAGCCTCAGCCTGCACGTGTGTGTGTGTGTGTGTGTGTGTATCCGTGCATTGATGTGCATGTGTGTTGAACTTAGCGCAGCGGGGCTTAACGGCCACAGCGGACACCATGGGTGCTGGATAACACAACGACTTTCACAAGCTGCCGCTTAATTGCTGTTTAAACTGCACTTTGTCCTGGGCAGCACAGCACGCTCCACAGTTAACATACACACACACACACCAGTACATATACACACCTATATTTTAACGAAGCATCTGTAGTCCTCAACCACAAAGTTAATCTGATCTCACGGTTAATGTAGAAGCAAAACCGCATGGGGCTGGTTAACTATTGGTTTACACTCTGTTCCAATTACTAGCATAGAAGGCAAACAACGGCTAGCTGTCTCATTGTATGCGTATGGAGTCAATCAGCCTAGTTATAAGCAGGACACTAAACTCACTTAACCTTGTTATCCTATTATACAACTTCAGCACCATGTACGTACAGTAAAATTTAATTACACTAGGAAGCTCTAAGGAAAACCCCCCAAAAATAAGGATAACCATTTCACCAAACACTAGTACAGCGCAGCAGATAATACCAGAAACAGACAAGAAGCTTCGAGGAAAGAAAAGAAACAAAAAAGAGAAAGTGAGACAGAGGAGAACATGAAAGAAGTGCTAACCTTTGCTCCTGTCTCAGGCTGACTGAGATGGTGCCAAAAACATGGAAAAGATGAGGCAAAGATAAAAGTGGAACGTTCACCTACCACTTGTACGTCTGAGGGCACTCTGGACAGAAAGTCTAGCAGCTCGTTGTTATCTATGGTGTAAGGGTCTCGCAGCTTTTTGGTGAATTTATTCACCCCTGTAGAAACAGAGAAATGAGTTGGAAAAGAGTTAGAAAAGACAGATGGGTAATGTGTGCTGACTAAGTTGTTAAAACCTCACTGGCTGATATCCAAGAAATTCATCAGACAGGCCAAAGAGCATAGTATAAATTTTATTTTGGCTATCCAAAGAACTCTTTTTCCTCCCAATACATAAAACAATAAGGAATAGCATTGGTTTACTACATCCTCTCTAAAATATGTAGACATCACTACACATTTAAAATAAATGACTTATCCTTAGTATTTTTATTTTCAACATTATCTCACCCCAGGCTAGAACTATGTATCGTAGAGGGATGAAATAGACGATGATGGTGGCCACTCCAAGAGCCACAATGGCCAGCCAGCTTAAGAAAGGCACAGTCCAGTTAAATGTGCTGGGGAGAGAGAGAGAGAAAAAGGATTGATAAAGTTGGAGATCTGGCAAAGCTCAGTTCAGCCAGACATGTAGAAAAAGTATAGAGAGGAGTCAGAAAGGAGTCATTTAATACTTTTCAACTGAAACCTGCAGATTTGAATACCTCTGTGCTGCAAAATTCATCACATTCACTGCTACTGTGCAGAAGGAAATTGTGTTTACTAAAAAGTCTTACATGTCAGTAATGCAAGGTTAAGAATGGACTACAACTCAATAAACTTTCTCTCAATAAGATGCCCTCAACTTGTCACATGCGGGTGGTTTGAAATAACTGTGTGTATAGATAGGAACCTGAAGCAGGTAGGTTTTCAAAATTCCAGTTATTCTAGGTATTTTTATGTATCCTATCTAAATGAACATTAGGGCACCTCTGTATGTAGATCACAGTGAATAAAAGGTTTACTGTGTGCATGTGAATGTTTTAGCTAAGTGGAGGTCACGCAGGGTTAAGTGAGATGTGATGGATAGACAAAAAGTGTTTGTCTCTCAGGGTTGAGTGTCAGGCTGGCACTGTTTCCTGAGAGCGGCACTGAGTCATACTCAGGCTGGCAAGGAGAAGCGGGGGCAACCTGGCACTGCAGAAATAAAAAAAAAAACACTGGGATGCGCGTAGCAGAGAGAGCAGAGCGGGCCAGCCGCCGAGGAGCTGGCTTACAACTCACTTCTTTATCCTCTCGCCATAGGAGGCCACTTCATCCAGTGCATTCTGCACGCTGATGCACACGTCCTGAATGGCGTAAAGCTTGTTCATGAAGCCCTTTCTCTCAGAGTCCTGCAAGGGGACAGATAGTGTTGTAGGCAAATACAGGAGGGATGGGTAAAGGAAGAAGAGGTGGAGACAGGCAGAAAAGGGAAGGTAAAAAAAGGGGGTGGAGGAAGAAAGAGGAAAGAGAAGACAGAGGCTGGGCACAGGCATCTTGGTGAAAACAATACATTTTAAATAGCGTCAAAGATTTGGAGTGGGGAGCCAAATCACCGGATATCCTGCTTGAACCGACAGACTGCTTTCATTCCAGGCAGTAATAGAGATATAAAGTCGGCAGAACAAATCAAAATGTTTTCCTCTTTACAAAAGCTCACACAGGAAAATTTGAATATGTGAATAGAGAGACAGAATTAAACTGAAAGCCGAATGGATACATCAATCTCTGGGCGCTCTCTTTCTCTCTCTCACAGCTGCCAAGAAGGCTCGAAAGACCAGGCAGAGCCCTCTTTTGTTCTGCTGGTTGGCACACTGTGATGATGTCACCAGCAGTGACATCATTATCATCCTTATTAACATCGTCACCCACCATGAAGAGCTCTTCCTTTTCAACTTTTGATGGTTGAGAACTTGAGAATATTGCGAGGAGTTGGGGGGGAGAGACCACAAAAGTAGGCAGGCAATCTAAAATCTACAATCCCCGCTCTTTACTGAAACAAAGTGAAGAATTTAAGAAGTCATGCAACAGTCAACGAGCCGCCTGCTGAATGACTGACAGGCAGGGACAGGATGGATCTGGACAGAATGAGGTGACAGATCGAGAGCCTTTGGATGAGTAAGGACATCAACACGCAGACTGGTTGCGGCTGGATGGGCATGCTTAGGAGACAAAAGGAGGCCAACTTGAGGAAAGAGTACATTCATTTACAGTAAACATATATTACATCTTATCCCCAAAAGGTATAGCATTATATTCAGGAATCTGACTGGCGTGGAAAGGTCCTATTACTAGAACCAACACAACCACTCAGTCTTCTTGTGGTTGTAACAATGAAAAAAATTACTTCATTTTTATATAAACTGATGTAAAAAATAAATAAATAAATATTTAAAAAAAGTAGAAATACAGATACTGATTATGATTGTGATCAAGATTCATTCTACAACTGTTTCTGTGACAAGTAAATTGAGCTTCACATCATTTTGCCAAGACTTACAACATTCTAACTTCAAATAAAATAAAAAATATACTGAAAATGATAAATATTAACTTCACATCAATGTGTAAATCACCTATCAGTGTCAGCAAAAAGAACTGCCTTTTGTTTTTTTTCGGGTCTACTCTCCTTTTCTTGCTTTGTTGCAATTTTTTACAGTTTCTTTGTCTCAACGTTTGCCGTGTGTGAAATGCACTGATGGATTCATGGATGTTTTTTTTTTTTTAATGTTTTCCTTCTACTTAAGTTGAAATTGCTCTTAATGTTGAGAAAACACACAGTGATGCCAAATAATAAGAATCTATAATTCCCCTAAAATGCATTAAAACTACAATAATAAGCCTAGTTTGAAAATGTAAGGACAGGAAAGTACAGATGTTTGTGTTACAATCTAGGGAGTAAAAGTAAAAAGTCAGACAAATAAATACCAAAGTTAAGTAAAATCTGTAGTGAAAACTCTGCTTAAGTATTAATGAAGTATTTGTACATAGTTAGTTCCACATCTGCTAAGCATACACTTTGGAGAGCTGCTAAAGGTCTACCTCAAGCAAGTGTGTGGAAGGCACCTCTGGGCTTTAGATAAAATAATCTGAAATTGATGAGGCTGAGGAAAATAGGATATTATGACTGTTTGAACAACTTAGACGAATTTGCTGGAAAAATAATGAAAAAAAAGTAGTCAAAATAGTAAAAGTTTTATGAGAAACCATATGCATATGCTAAGACCCTACATGGCCACGAAGTATTTCAGCTTTGTATGAGAAAAGACGGTACGTAAAGCAATGAGTGTGTTATTGAAGAAGATGGATGGACGCTGCTGAATGGAGGAAGTAAACCTCTGTAATCCTTATCATTATACTCAAAGACGACTGTGAAGCAGTCAAAGACATGACATCCCCAGGACGTCAAAGGGCTCCTCGCACCCCACCACACCACAATCTACCCACTGAGACCCAAAACACCCCAGCACTGACCCAAAACCCACCCACTTCTTTCTGCTCTCCGTCCAGGATCAGATAATGTGAAAAATGAACCATGGAGCAGTCAAGGAGACCACATGGCCTCCCCAGCAAAACCACACAAGACAAATAGATATAATTAGACAGCGTCCCTGGGTTATTTTTCTTCGCAAATATTTTACAAGACTCCCTTTCTTTTTTTCCCCCCCTTCTCTCTCCTCCTCTTCTCAATCCTTTCCACAGAGTCCATCTGTTTTTCATTGCTCGCTCAAACAAATCTCAGAGTGTAGGATCTATTGTGCCGGACTGGGTTAGGCCGAGTCGAGCCGGGCTGGGCCGGGTCAGGCAGTTTTATTTTCGGGCTCGGACTCAGGGGAGAGTGTTTGAGGGCCAGGGGAGTGGTGTGAGAGAGCGGGCGGGGGAGGAGAGAATAGGTCAGAGGTCATCTGAGTATAAACCATTGCCACATGCCCCTCGGACTGCGGTCTGACTCCTATTTCCTGTCTTCAAACACAGCTAGGGGAGGCGGGAGGTAGCAATAACACAGAGAGCCGCAGAGAACCTTGTTTTCCCAGCTTCCCCGCACACTGCGCACATATGGAGCCAGGCAACCTGTTCTTATAATGGAACCTAATATGCACACAAACACACACACTCACACACCCTACAGCTATTAGATAAGGTTGATCTGCACACCTGGTCTTGCTGTGTGACTCTACAAACGATATTTTATCCTGACACAGATTAGACGATGAGGGGCCTTGACTTCTAAAAGAAGTTTCTCTCTTTGCAGTTTTCCAGCGGTGACTCTCTGAGCAAGTTTGTTTTAGACTCCAATGTCATCATAGATAAAGTGGAAACTGATACAGAGTGAGGAGGCGAGAGACACGGAATTGACACATCACAGTCAAGGCCAAAGAATCTTTGTGTTGACTGAGACACCGAATAAAATGGTGAAATATTCCAGTCAAGTAGCTGATCTTATTAATGAAATACACATTTACGCGTGTTGTAATGTGAAGCGATCACAAGCATAATGAATATAATGATACATAGCTTAATTATGAGTCATTTGTGCGTGTTTTAGCAACGAGCTCAAATGTGATGTGGAACGAGAATCCTGTTTTCCACACTCAGGAAAAGCAGCCGAGTCTTTACAGGAGACTCAGGGCCTGTATTTCCATCCGTCTCTTCCTGTGTCTGTCAGGGAGAGTAAGTGGGTTTGTTTGGAGACCTGAAGGCAAGACTAATAAAATAAAATCTGTGAGGCCTCTGCTTTGACTTGGCTACAGTTGCAGTCATGTTAATGCTCAAACTATGCCGCAAATCCCAGCACCTCTTGACAACAGGCTCCTGATTGATGTTGCTGCGTGGCCGGAATCATTCAGACAGATAGTGTAATAAGCCTGCCTAATGAGTTTAGCATCATGCATTTTAATAAACTGCAACTGCTGGTCCATTTGAAATGCATTACACTGACATGTTACAGTTAACTGCCAGTGCAGCAGATTGTCACTACAGTTAGACTTTGAAGTCAACGTTCATCTACCATAGAATAATACATATATATATATGTATATAAATGGAGCTGTAATTGTACCTGTCAAAGCATTATGTGTACAACAATGTGAAATTGATTTATTGGATTCTGGCGATTATTCTAAATTCCATGGCTTGATGTCTGACATAAACCAGACCTTTGTTAATAAATGCTTCTTTTACACATATACTGTAGGTGAGTAAAATGTCACGATAATTAAAATAATAAAATCCTGAAAAAAAGAAAAGAAAAAATATCAATTGCTTTGAGTCAAAAGAAAGTGTTTCTATATCTTCAATGCATAGAGTGACTATTCAATATAAATAAAAGACTTTTGGTATTTTGCAAACCTTTTCACTATAATTCAATTGTTTTGTCTTTTGTTATTTTTTTCTACCTTTATATAAACAAATTAAAAAAAAAGTTCTGGGGTGTACAGAGTGTGATCTTAGTTCAGGGTAAAGTCAGACGCACAACACAATGCTGTAACATAAATGAAAAACAGCACAGAGTTCATCTTTTTTTTTATCCTGTGAATGAAATGTTTCTATGCCAAAAACAAACTACTTGACATCAATTACCTCTTATCAGGTTGGGAGAAGAAATATTTAGTGAGTCGGCCTCCTTTGATGGCAGCCAGTTGTGTGTTTTAATTGCATGTATACCATTTAAATGTAGCTTTTGTGGTTATGTCCAAAGTTTGCATCATTGTTTGGAAGTGTGGAGCGTGATGTGAAATCTCAGCCTAGCACCCATTAGTTCACAGCTGAACCATCCTGTGTACAAGTGTGGGGAGCGGGCTGCACCGGGGGAGTGCTCCTTTCAGGCGAAGACAGAGGAGGGAAGGCTCGTTAAAGTGATGTGAGCTGTTTGCATGCGTTAAGGAGAAACAACCCTCAGTGACACCAGAGAGAACCCAGGGATACACACACATGCATAGAAACAGCCAAGTCAGGCTAACCACATTGCACTTGCTGGTAAATTGTGGTAAACAAATGTGGTAAACTCCTTGAAACACTTGATTAAATATTTAACAAAGGAAAGATGCACAATGCCTCTGTGTACTCGACTGTTCCATTTCTCTTTCACAGCGATAGCATCATAGCAGAGTACATCTATATGCAAAAGTGCAAAGTGAGCAGTTATAAACTTTGCAAAGACAGTTTGTTCTTCACTGACCCAAGGCCTAGAGCTAAACAAGAGAGAGGTCACTGAGGACTTAGCCTATTACGATGGACTCAAATATCTGTCCTATATCTACTGGGTGGAAATAGAGAGAGCCATTTGAGACTGTTTTAACCTCCGATCACATTGTTCTCCCTGCTGGGTTACACCATAAAAATGATAAACCTAACAGTTATAATGTAGCGGCATATATCCCATCACACCACAAAATGAGTCTGAACCACAAGTGGCTGCTGCTCATTGCTGCTGTGCTAAAATTGCACCTGTTTTTCTTTGTTTTTCTTTTTGCCTCTTTCACTCTGGCAGCACAGTAAAAATTGAAATGTCATATAAAATGTGACAGGATGCTAATATGTGGCTCCCAGAGGGCATCTGAAAGCGGTCTTGTTGATTTTGTAACTGCAGAGAGAGTAGACAACCCTCCCATTTCAAACCCAGGGAGAAAAAAAACAAAAACAGGAAAAAAAAAAAAGTTGAGTGAAGTTGAGGAATGCTTTAGGGGCGACACGGATTCAATTTCGTAGCCAATGCAAGAATTAGGCATGACAAATGAATAAATAGTACATACAATTAGAATTTACAGTGGAGGAGACTGTCAACAAAAATCAAAACACGGGTAAAAGACAACAGCTATATATAGTCATAAATACTTCTAATTTGGTTCTTGAATGTATGTGAATAAATTAACATAGAAATGAAGTGAGTTGTGAATGTGTAAAGTTATATATTAGTAGGAAATGAGGCTTCTTTACATGTTAAAATTACGAGTTAAACCAGGCATCCTCAGTGAAATGATGGAAGCAATGATATATACAAACATTAGACTGTGACTGCTTAGATATAAATGCATTAGACCATTTAGAATGTCCAAAGAGGAATCTGAAACATATAATATTTATCATTAAAATCAGTATTGTGTGTATTTTCAAATTTCTAGTAATTTTGCTTCTTGTTATTTTCCGTCATTGACATTTATAGCAGTGGTTTGAAGGAAACACAGATTAACATAAACTCAGTCTTAACTTTAAGTTCATACATCCGAGTGATAAAAACCAATCATCTTTACTGCTCTTAAAATGAAAACTATTAACTGATGTGTTTAAATGGTGACTATTCCATTTAGTCCCAATTCCGCTGGGGATCCAAGAGTCACAGATTTTAACCACTGGGAATTAAGAAAGTCCCCTAAGGAGAAAAAAAAAAAGTGAGGGACCCAGTGGCCTAGAAGAACATCTTCCAACTGTCAGGAAATGACAACAAGACAAGACAAAAGCCCTGGGACCGGCCTCAGATACCATCATGCAACCTGGAACCTTGCCAGAGCCACATGAAAGAGGCAGATGTTCTCTTTTTTTTGGGAGGGGGTGCAGTTTTAATAAATAATTTCTCCCATACTAACCAATCCATGAGAAAACGGGGGGAATACATCTCTATTTTCCCTCCCTTTTTATCATAAACACATAAATATCTGTTTAACTAGGGTGTTGAGATGCTGTGCACGTTTCCCCGGCCCTCATCAAGCGGTGAATACACACAAAGGCCATGTTATGATGTGAGGGGGCGTCCCACTCCCATAGGCCCAGATGGATGAATATGAGTGTGTGTGTATATGTGTATCTAAGTGTGGTTGTGATAGTTTGAGCAGACCGACCACTTTAAGAATATCTCTGCACACAAAGGGTTGCTCCCACAAAGCCAAAGTCAAACCCCAGTTACAACTGTCAGCTGAAGGTGGACGAGGCAGACACAATGCGCCTTGTATTAATTAGTCTCTCCACCCAGTCTAGTCCCTCAGCGAGGATAAATATACACATATGTAAAAAGAGGGATGCGAGGGAAGACAGAAAGAGGGTATTAATGGGAGAGGTGGTGGTGACTTATTTTCAGTTTGACCTCTGCTTCCTATCCTAAAGAGAAAGGTTTCTGGTGTTACGAGCCTGCGTTTGTGTGCACTAATGTGTCTGGGTGGCGGGAGGTTGTTTGCCACTGATCATCTTTACCCATCTCCCCTTGGGGCCTCTCATCACCTCCACCACACCAGCCACTCCATCAGATTCAAGGTCGGGTGAGCACACACACACACCTACACACACACACACACACAAATGACTACCACCCTACAACTTGTGCGTTTGATCACTTCCCCTTCCTCGCCTCCTGCCGAACGTCGCCCGACCCCCGTCCACCCTGCACCCCCGCCCTGCCCAATTCTCCCCCACCTTGCTTCACCTCTGCTCCCCTGCTCCTGCGCTCTCCTTCCCATGTCCTTCCCAGTATTCAGCCTGGCAGAATGTGATGAATGGGAAAACATTACTCTTGTCCTCTGTTGGCCTGGTTTAGCTGTTCAAGCCCATCTCCCCCTGTCTGTCTGTCTGTCTGTCTGACTTTCTGTCAGATTGTCTGATTGTTTGTCGGTCTCAGTCACTGTCTGGATCACAGCTGCACAATATAAGCTGTTGTGCTGGATGGATGTACCCCATGATTAGGGAAAACTTTGGTAAGATACAGATTAATAGGATGAGGTACAGAAATTGGACAATTTTTTTCCAGCTATAGCATGCACTCATTCTATTCTATTCTATTCTATTGCTGCACTACATTTTCCCAGTTTGGGATCAATAAAATCTATCTTATTCTATTCAATGCACCACATCACTTTTAATATGGTTCTTCTTTAATTACATCTACATCATCACCTAGGCCTATAAAACTCCTGCTAAGTTCAGTGAACCTTTAATTAGATAGTCTTGTTCAAAGACACACACAGGCAATAGGAACAGATGTACCATTCACTGTTTTAAACTTTGTTTTGAAAGAAAAAAAAATAGAGCGAGAGTGCATTGCTATGAAGTGAAGGGATCACGTCTTCAAAAAAGTAAATAAAATATGCATCCTCTCTGTGCTCATTACAGATTTATGACTCTTGTTAAAAGAAAAGGTGGTGGCTGCCTTCTAACATGTCTGACTTTCAAAATCAGACGACACTGCTGTCAAGTGTTGTGCTCCACATTCTGTCCAATGAGAGACCGGGAGGGTTGAGAGTACACCATCTTTATCATCTTATTTGGTGAGAGTCTCGAGTAGAGTTTCTTTGGGCGGATGCGAGCGCAGAAGAACTCCTCACCTACAGTGCATCGAATGCTCGTCATCATCCTTTGATGCATAGTTCATCAGTCAAAAAGTTCAATTGGTTGAGCCGCTCTTGTGTATGTGATTCAGAACAATAACAGTTGGGGGAGCAGACATTGCTGCATTAGGCATAATGAGCATTGGGATTTGCTCCAGCAATATGAAATAGTTTTACTGTTTCTGTAGCAACTTTTAAGAAAAAGCACATTGAAATCACACACAGCCACACGTACTGTAACTCTACAAGCATCTACACACAAAGGCTCTGAGAATGTTTCATTAGAAAATTAATGACCAGTAGTTATAATGAAAAATTTTATTGTGATCAGTGCTGTTTACGCATATATATAAATTTGTGTGTTTTGCATAAACCATGTGTACTGAACCCCAGTCAAAACATGTATAAATATACTCAAATCACAACCATTTGCTACTTATAGTCATATGTCCCACGACCAAAGCACAGTTAAGGGTCACGCCTCAATCTACACCTGTCACCTTACAATGTAACAGGTCTACAATGCTACAGGGAAGTCACACAAAAAGACTGGAGCAGCTGTCCATGCTGGAGCCCCCATCACCTTCAAGTGCAGGCAGAGTTTGAGACGGATTAGGTTCGAACCAAACGTGCAGTGCAAGGGTGCTGACATGGACACTGGGACAAGAAGTGTACATAAAACCCCGACAGGACGGCAGACGGAGGCCGCCAGACAGACGACAAGCTAAACAGGAAACCGGAAGACACCAACACACACCATCGGGAGTCAGTGCCAGATCCACACACATGCCCCACTTACCACCATCGTTCGTATCCACTCAAAGTGCCAGGAAGCCAACATATCCTCGAGGATATGGTTTTTATCACGGCTGTCCTCCCAGGGGTCTGGTTTAGGGTCCTTGTGGATAGATTACAGTACATTTTGCTTTACAACCCAAAGAAATTAACAACTGGGACCTTGTAGCTTTGTCTATCTCTGTATCTAGGCAACAATAACATTGTTCTCACTAAATTCACTGCAGAGATTGTAAACACAGGCTGGAATGGAAAACATATTGACCTTAGGAGTAAGGCTTAACTGTTTTAGTTCTCACCTTCGTGTTTTCAGAATCCACCTCAAACAGTTGAAATAAATCTGGAAGCCACTGAAAGCCTTTTATTTCATCTGACAGTCGCAGAGCTGTATATCTATAATATCTGTAGTGAAATTAGTGAGCATAAAGCTGTGCCAAAGCTTTAGAACTTCTGGCCAAAGCTACAAAACATGACCCAGGATGCAAAAAAAGGGAACAAATTCGCATTTTAACAAGGACAAGAAAGAGAAAGGAGGAGAGGCAAAGAATGAAAGAGTGAAGAAGAAATGAGAGAAAGCAAAAGACAAAGCAAGCGATACATATCTGGGGGGAATAGAGATA
>JAPQRQ010000028.1:20922164-20955688 GCA_037367365.1 Apogon talboti | reverse complement strand
TGTGTGTGTGTGTGTGTGTGACAAAGAGGAAAAACAAACAAACAATGCAGTGTATTTTGCATAGAGAGACAATACCCCTCCATGCCTCTTTCACCCTCCTTTTTGTTTTCATTCCTCCCCCTATTAGCCAAACATGATTAAAATGCAGTTCCTACCAGCGTCTCTGCTGAACAACGAAAAAAAAAAAAAAAGTCACTGAGATGGGAAGAAAAATGAAGCGGAAAAGTCAAAAGCATCTTTTACAGCGTGACGCTTTTCATCCCTCATAGGCGGCGAGAAGAAAAGAACACAGATATTCAAACTTTTTACTTCCCCCCCCCCTCACTCTGCAATTCTCCTCAGCAGCTGAACCCCCCCGATACCTGAGGACAACCCCACTGCATCACAAGCTCAATAGCCTCCCCAGAACAACATTTCAGTCACACTTTTTTTTTTTCCAGAGCATTGATATAATTCCCAGTGCTCTCTTTAGTCCAATTACATTATGCTATGTCGCTATCTGAGCGATCAGCGCAGTGCCGTGACTGGGACTGAGAGAGCAGTGCAGGGGCTTGGGAAGGTGCTACAGAGCTACAAATGCAATCTGGAGATAAGTCAGAAAATGCACACACTTTGCTTTTTTTTAAAAAATATATTCACACAGACAAAATGTGTGCAAATCTTCTTTAACTATACATGGAGGTGAGAGCCTTGACACTTGTTTAATGACACGCAGGAGCTGAGAAAGAGATATGGAAATTAAGACAAAGAGGGAAACGATAGTGGGGTACCACTGTTTAAAATCCACGGCTGATGGTGACTGAGACTCCTGTAAGGACTAAAACTGTCTCTTAAAACTAGCCACTGGGCAGAACTTATCTCAGCACTGTAGATGAGAGGGATAAAGAGATACTGTGTGGTAAAATGCCTGACAACTCATATATACTTAGCTTTATGAGGAAAAAAGGATCATGTGGCACTAACAAAATTTCCAAGACAAACTAAATTACACTTGTTGTAACCTATAGACACCTGGTTTGCTGGCAATTTCATGCATGTTGCACATACTGTAAATCACAGGAAACTGTTAGAATTGGACAGTAATAGGTTATGATACAAGTACAATCATCTGGTGCCACAGTAGGCCAAAAATAACAATGTAAAAACAGCAAATAGGTTACTGTTTGACCCCCATCTAGGATGAAAACAGATGTCACTGCTGGTAAATATGAAATGCCTGAGGGAACCGCATCCACAAATAAGCCTAAAAAAAGACTTTTCATTTCAGTTATTCCAATCTAAAATTATCTGTCCAAACTAATGAATAATACACTCTCTACAGTATATTTACCATAAATTCCTTAGATGAAGGAAGGAGAAAATAAGCAGTAAATGTGTGTGTGTGAGTGTGAGTGTATGAGAGAAGGGGAGATACAGATTGATAGACAGACAGAGAAAGAGAGAGGGAGTGCACCGAGCAGTAAGCCCGTGAGCAGGACATGATTGCAGTGTGTATCTTATCTATGTCAGGTCCTCCTGAGGCTAGTGGAGCCTAGCTGAGCGGAGCACGAGCGCTTCAGTGACCAGTCAACCGTGTGAGGGTAATCTCCTCACTCTTTCAGACTCACTCACTCTCTCTTTTCTCCCTCTCTCCCTTTTTCCAGTAAGCCCCCTCCCTGGGAGGCAACTGAGCCACTGCACACGTACAAGCACACCCGTCACAGAAAATACACATAAATACAACACATTTACACACCGAAAAACACCCAGGTAAAGCCAAAAGGTGATTGCCTCATACCAACTCTAGACAGTGAGCGCACAGGTGACAGGATACATCACAGGCTACGCTGCACATGAAAAACCTCTACAGCCCAGTAGTAAATCTAGGATGGAGGCACAAGATAGTGGAAACTATTACTGCATAAGCCTCATAATAAGACCAGAAATTAAAACACACAAAGGGACTAAAGAGGGTTAGTTAGTTTGTTGGTTTGTCTGTCTGTCTGTCTGTTCACAGGATTATGTAAAAACAGCTGCACCCGTTTTCATAAAATTTGCTTGAATTGTAGTGAACGGACCAAGGAGGAACCCTTCAAATCTAATTATTTTTTTCTCTTCTTCTAATGGTGCGAGGTATGGCATTTTACTGAATTACAGCACTATGGGGCCTTGGTGAAGGTATATGCTCTCAGAGTGTTCTTCTAGTCCATTTTACAATATAAATATGTTAATGGCCCGCTGTACATGCTGTCTCAGTAACACGGCTTACTGCTTGAATTAAAATGAA
This sequence comes from Apogon talboti, assembly GCA_037367365.1. Classification (NCBI taxonomy): domain Eukaryota; kingdom Metazoa; phylum Chordata; class Actinopteri; order Kurtiformes; family Apogonidae; genus Apogon; species Apogon talboti. The sequence goes on along the minus strand of JAPQRQ010000028.1, from coordinate 20,953,422 downwards.
TTATTCATGTTATTAATGACACCAATGCTTCACCTGCCATAGCAAGTCAAAATTTCCATGTGAAAAGGATCAGTAATATTTTGCTCTATGAAAACTCTCAAATGTTATTTTACTAATAAGTAAATGGTTTTCAATGACAATGATACCACCTCTTAAAGTATAGTGTTGGATGATTGCAATAACACATTAGGAGCACATTTTTAAGAACTGCTATATTACAGTTTGTATTACATTAATCTGAAGGAAAAGCAGTTTTTCTGCCTTGAATTTTTAGACTTTATTCAAAATAACTTTATTGAAAATAGAGGTTAAAAGCTGAGGTAATTGTTCTCCTAACCTTCTGTGTTTATGGGTTTGCAGGCAATAATGGTCAGGCAACATTTCATGTAGAGGGTAAATGCACAGTGCGCACACACACACAAATGGAGAAGGAGGAGAAGAAAATAAAAAACAGTGCAACATGTCTAACATTCTTTCAACCTTCATGTACTTTCCTGCGTGGCTTTAACAACTCAGCCGTCCCCATCAATTAGTCTAGATGCAGGACTTTCATTGAGATTAAGTGACTAATATCAGTGCTTGCTCACAAGAAAGACACTTTTCACGTCTACCCAACAATCTGCTAAGTCAAAACACATGTGGTGATCCAAGGCAAAAAGCCTGCAAGGGGTCCACTGTGCAATGAAAAACAGGTGCTCTACTTTTTGGCCATGTAATACCCCATTTAGCCTCTGGAGCAAAGGTTATCCAGCTAATAGCTGCCTTGTGGTGCACTGGGAAGAACCGTGCACATGGCCGGAGTAAACATCTGGGATGGATTGTACATACTTGCAACATATGCTTCAAGTTCAATTAAAATGAGGCCTTGGCACATTTATTAATCTTTTTTCCCCTCTCCTCTCTCTCTTCTTCCCTCTCTCCCCTATAGGCCTGTGCCATAAAAGAGGCCTCCTTTGACCTGTCCTTCATACTTACTCATACAATCTAAAGCTGTACCTCATAGCTAATGTAAAAGACCTCATATTCAATGTAAGAGACAAATTTGTTAAGCCTCGAAACTCCATTTGTTCTGCACTTAACCAGGTTTGAGGGCAAAACGGGAAAAAAGGGAGTTTCAAAATGAAGGAAAAAACGCAGGGAAGGGGATGATTGAAGGAAGGGTAGAAGGAGAGTGGGAGGGGAGAGAGATGTAGGCGAAGAAAAAAGTAAAATGCCCCCTTTTAACTTCTCTACAGCTCAAATGAAATGCTAACAGTTGAGGGGAGCAATAGATCAAAATGTATGAAGCCAGAGTTGGTAAATTGTAGCCTTTGTGGTGGCTGTGCTATCCAGCATCCCAGCCCTGTGTGAGCACAGAGAGCAAGGCCTTCTTATGTGGAATAATCAGTTTGGCACCAAATCTGACAGAGGCCGCACAAGCTGCTGCTGCACCTCATTTCAATATGAAAGTCCAAAATGTATTTCATATAATCTGCAGCTTTTCAAATGCCTGTATTTTTATTTTTTTCCCTGAGAGGAGGTAGGAAATGCAATGATGGAGGACAGATGTAAAGAAGGGGTAAAAAAAGGTTCAAGGTTGCCTGGTGCATATCTTCAGACAGTGCCCCCCTGTACATTCTGGCCTTGGAACTTCACAAGCATGAAACTTTTCTTCTGTATCACTGTGGGGGAGAATGTAATGCTCGCATATCTTTGTGCGCTCATCACCCAACTAGCTCCTTGGCTGAGTGATTGCCTGACTGGCTGACTTGCTGGTGGGTTGACTATTAGACCATCTGCAGCGTAAATTTGTTTTTTTAACCCCTTTGTTGCAGGCTTGCACTCATGACCCATCAAAAATGCAGCATGGTTGGAGTTGCATAAGTAAATTCAGCATACAAAATGTCCTCAGGCAAAACAATTTTCAGATATCAAATTTCCTGGTCAAAGGCCTTCACAATTACCATTGCAAACTGTCAGAGTTTCCCTCCGAAAAGATTACCAAACCAGACCATGCAAATTACCACATCTTAGCCTACTAACCTTTATATTGCTGGAGTGTGGCTGTAAGGCATCAAGTATCAGCCAAAGTAATTTCATATTCCGGCTCGCTCTCTCAAGGTACTTCATGGTTTTCACAGTAAATTCAGTGGACTTCACTTAAAAGCTCCAGCAATAATTTGGTTGAGTTACACTTCATTGTTCTAACACTGCACACAAGTCTGATCAGACCGCGGTACCAAACAGGAAATGTTCATTTCACGTGTGCCATACAACACAGTAGGTGGATAAAGAGCGGTAGCAATTCAGATATCATTCCCAAGTGGAACATTGACAAAGTACTGTACCCTATCCAGTGGCATTTGTTTCAGTAGCTGTTCCTATAGTATAAACGAGCGGAGGCAGTAAAGCAGCCACCTGTTGTTACCTGATAGTGTCTGGACAAGCCCAGATGCTGTTTTACTGGGACATAAAGGAGCAGTGAATGGACCTAAATAGCTAACTAAGCACTTTATATGGGTACATGTTCTCAGGAAACAGGGCTGAAGCACAAGCACACTAATGTAACTGTTCTATAGTGTTACATAAAGCCGAAAATGAGGAGTACCAAATTGCAGTGAAAAGAGCAAGGAAAGCCAGCCAGGAGGAGGACAGGTGAGGAATGTGCCGTGTTTTTACCTAGAGAGAAAACTTTTCAAAAGGTTAAAAGGTTGTACAATCTTTGCACACGTGTTTATGCCGTGGGCAAAGAGAAAAACTGAACAGGGGAGGAGATGGGAGTGGAAGATGGAGTCATTTTGTTCGTCTGTTTGTGTTTCCGGTCTATGAAGCAATGTCCACCGCTCCGCTCCTGAGGCAGCGAGTGAGCATGTGTGTGTGTGTGTGTGTGTGTGTGTGTGTGTGTGATAAGTATGTGTTTGTGTGTGAGTGCATTCCCGACACAAGACATAATTACCTTGTCATCTTTGTCAAAATCCTCGTCCTCATCCTCCAGTAGGTCCTCCACTGCTTGCTGACAGTTGTGACAATAAGAGAAAAGAAAAAAGAGAAAGAAAAATAAAATGTTTATGCAACAGCTATAGTACAGATAAACATTAGATAACACAGGGTTAACATCATCAGAACATCCAAAGAGGCATATTAAAGCTGATTGGTTATGCTTATGTCTGGCAAGAGTTTGTTAATGAGTATGGAAAGCATGTAGATTGAACGACTATTGGATTGGTGTGTGCTAATATGTCATGAGTCTCAGAATGGTTTAGAATTAGAATTTAATTTTAGAAACATTCTGTTGTTCAAATGTGTTGACACTTCTGGAAATGTAAGCAAATGCTCTGGCTTTGAATCTCAACGGGCTGAGGATTAAAGTCTATTCATCCACTCAAATCGCATTGCACAAAAGCATTCAAATATTATACCATTCAAAGGAAGGAGACAGCAAAACTCCTCTTCTTCTCTTTCAGCTGGGTCTCGTCTGACCTCCGTAACCTTTGCACCCATGTCTCACCTCTTCCACCAACCTTCCTATTCCTCTACATTCACCTATCTATCACTTTCATATGCGCTCGCAGAAAGATTCTCCACGGGAAAAGCGAAAAGGAAAGCCTGCAGCACAGAGAGCAAGTGACAAAGAACAGCAACTATGTGCTTCAATGGTCCACAACCGATGGAACTGGAGCTGGTGCAGCTCTGAAGCCCCAAGATACCGCAAAACATACTGTACAACACAGACAAAAAAAAAAAAAAAAAGACTTAAACCTGAGCGCACATATAAGGACATAGGACATACAGTAATAACAGTCATTAACCACTCAAAGACACATATGAATATGTATAAGTCCTAAAAACAACAGTTGCAGTTTGGGGCACTGCAACACACTTCCACATTCTTTTGCAATACCCTATATGATTATTGTTTAGTGATATGGTATGGCATCTGAGGCATCGTGTGTCTTTGTGACCATGGCATAGTGATATACTGATGCCCATGAAGCAAAAACACAGACCACTGCAGCATCTCTTATCCACCCTTATTCTGTCAATCACACATCACAGCTACAAGGTCACATTGTTGCTCTGAATTTACATGAACAAACACCCATATCATAAGCTCTACAGCTGTCAAACTGAGCATTCATCTGCTCTTATTGTTGTACTGCTTCACCAGCCCCAACCCCCAAACCCTGCAAACCTTTGCACAGCCCCAACATCACCACAACCGCCTAACCACCTCCAAAATGGCATAAACTAGTTTGGAGAAATCCAAAAATCATTACTTAACAAGACAATAGCTTTTGTCCCTTTTTGTTTTTCATTGGAATAAGGGGGGAAACTATGTGGCGGCTGACATAAGCCTCTTATGTAAATGCAGCTTCCCACACAAACAAAGAGGAGTTCAGAACAGCAGAGTGGTGTGGTGTGCACCAGTGCAAGTGTGTATTTGTGTGTGTGTTCTATCAATAGCTCAGAGTCACTAGGGCAAAGTGTTGTGCATGTATGCATGGCACTGCTTTCTGTAACTGTCTGACTTTATAGCAACTGGTTATTCCCAGTTCACCGAGACTCCATCACTGTCTAGACAAATAAGCTTGACTGTTTACAGTTTACAATCTCTTTATTGATACGGAATATATTCTCAACTACTCTGTACAAATACCAGAGAGGGAATTCTCACACTCAGCCGCGGCAAAAGATGCAGACGTGATACTGTAAAATGAAAGCCTTCTGGCGTCTATAAACAAATGAACTATAACTGTTTATAAAGTCATCACGGTTCCTCCCAAATCCTTTCACCCGTGCCAAAATACAAACATAATGGATTCCTCCACACAGAGGCTTTACTAGGGCACGCCTGGCACACGCTCCAAACTTTAAACAAAGGGAATGAGCATGAGCTAGCTGAAGAAGCATGACCTAGAGAGACAGAGAGAGTGATAGAGTCGTTTGTCTCCCTCTGCTCTCCGCTCTGCTCTCTCTCCTCTATCGCCTCTGGTTACAGAGAGAAGTCATGTTTCCTGCAATGAGACACAGTGTAAAATTAATAAATAAAAAGACATGGAACATGTCATCTGCCCTGAAGATTGCCACGGCTAAATGCGCGCACTGAAGCTACAGTCTCAGTAAGGGAGGCTATAAATTACCTCAGCGCAGCCGATGAATTCCAAACATCTTTCTTTATTTCGCTTCCTCTACCTCTCTCTATTTGTCTCGTTCTTTCTCTCTTTCTAAGACCTGTTTGGTGTATGATATCATTTGTCTGCTTATCCCCCCATTATCATGTTGTTTGAATTACTATCATTACACCACGGCGGCATCAAAGCCTTGCTGTCGACAGGATCGTGTGGAGCTCACGTTGCCTGTAGAGCTGCTCCAGTCAATTCAATATCTACTGAGGCGGGGATTAACATATTCAGACCTATTCAAATGATACGGGAATGATGCAGGCTACTCTTACAGATTACACCGTGCCCCATAAATACATACAAAGATGGTGATAATATAAAATACAAACAAGTGAATACAATGACATTGAGAGTTCAAAAGGATGTGAAAGTGTAAATACATCTGTTTGGCCTTAGTGGTTTAGACGGAGAAAGATTCTTCACAAGAATTATCTCTCTGTAGCATTGGCTCTGGTCCCAGCTCAAGCTCTTCTATATCATTCTGACTCGTGATCCTTGTTGTCCTTCTCTTTAATGTAAAATAATGTGCATAGAAGTAAGGATTGACGCCCAGTAAAATCAACTGCAACAGATAGTTGTCTACCTTTGCTCTGTATAAATGGGTATATGTTGAACTTTTGATGTTTTTCTTTAACTGTGCTCAAAACAATGTAGTGTGTGAACCTTGAAGAGGTGGGGTAGTGTCTTTTCTACGAGTATTCTTCTTTACATTCTTGCATGAGTTTACTGTATTTGATGATGATGAGTTAAACTTATATGTTTTGCATGACAGATCTTTCTCTACTGTTTCTTGTCATCTACTAGAACACCTCAAACTTCTCTCTTGAGTCTGAGTGTATTTGCACAACCTGAAGTGCATGAACAGTCTACAGAATATTTGGATCTGTTGATTTCCTGTCAGTACCTGGGCGAGCCCCTGCTGCACCCATTGACTGAGATGTGGTGATGTTTGAGTTGAGAGGAAAAAGTTTTGTCTCTGAGATCTTTCTCTGGAATGTGGTAACATTTCTAATAACTTATAACCTATTCCCAAAAGCAAGTTTTTAGTATTCACTTTTTGCTTCTATCTGTGCCTAAAAAGTACAACAGTGCCCCTAGTGTCTTTCTCAAGGAAGAGAGCCCAATCTTGGGTCACAAATGCATCTAAGCCCATTAATGTAGCATATGGATATAGTAGGTATAGAACGGTGGTAAACTCTAAAAAGTTCAATCAGCCAGTCTCGGTGTAAACCCAGTTCTGTTGCCCTTTGTGCCCCCCCTCTGGAAAAAAGACAAGACTGACTTTGATGTTCCAGGATTAGCAAATTAAGTTCATTCCATTCATAGAACTGAGCCAACACCAAGTGAAATGTGCCCAACCGGGTTTTTAGCCAAGCTGCAACAAATTATATCATGAGACTATATAAATGAGACTGAGAAATCTAAGCTGCAAGGTGTGAGATTTTAACAGAGTTGTGCAGAAAAATGTAACTGATTGGACATAAAGATTTGAGCTGACAAGTTATGAAACAAAGTAAACACACTTTGAGAGGACAGGTGCTACTTTTATTTAAGCAGACTAGACAGAACCTGCTTTGATCCATGAAGCAAGTGCACAAACACACACAATCCTCAGAGAGAAAGCAAAATTCCACCATCTGAACAAGTAGCCACATCATTTTCACCCTTCTTCTGAAATGCTTCTGTACTTGCTCCTCTCTCTCCCTGGCTGGACTGAGTTTCACTATCTCCACTCCTAACCTTCCCAATGACAGCCGCAGGGGGAATTGACGCCAAGGCAGACATCCCCGCGAACATGAAGATATACTTTCTCCTCCTTTTTTCTCCCATTCCTCTATCCCTCCCTCCCTCCATCCTCCTGCTGCTCTTCCTCTTTGATACGTGAGGGGGTTTTAACCTCTCCAGCTGCTGAGGTTTGGCCGACTGGCTGGCTGGGGGATCTCAAGGCCCTACTTGGTATGCACTGTCCATGAGTGGATGTCTATGTGTGTATGTGTGTGTGTGTGTATATTGCCTACACCACAGTTTCCGCAGACTGGGGGAGGGCTGTGCGTCTGATAAGGGCTGCTGGCTGAGCCTGGCTGACCCATGCAGGCCCTTCACAAGCTGTCAGAGCCATGGCCCTCAGAGGGGGGCCCTTCCATCTGCACTGCCCCAGCCAGGGCACACCCAGCAGGGGGCCAGATAGGGGTGAGGTTGGGGTGCTACAAGAGCTGGAGGCTGTGGGGTGGGGGTGGGATGGGCGGCTCCAATATTCATGAAAGCACCACCAAATCAATGGTGAGCACTGAAAAAGATGCCTTCGTCATGCTTATGTTACAATCGCAGCACAATGTGTTCATCATTGTTTATTTGCGAACGGATCAGTGAGTATGTTTGATCAGAGATTTGGGCTCTTTTGGAAAGAGAAATCAAATTTTTACATGCTCCACCAGCAATCTTGAGATGGCCGGTAAATGCAGTATATACAGTGGTAATATGTTTGTTTTATTTGAGCAGATAAGTGTGTCTTGTCCTATTGTTTCTCATATTCAATTGCAGAAAAGAAAGATAAAGCTGGTATGTACAGTGCTTGTTGTGTGATCTATTGCTTAAGGCATAAACCGAAAACTGAAAACTGCGGGAAACTGTACTGTATAGACAAAACAACAACAACAAGCACTGAGGCAGACATTGTGAGCTGCTGACGTTGTAAGCAAAGAGCACCGACAGTTACAAAGGTTCAGTGTGATGAAGGGAGGTAGACAAATGGAGGAGAAGGAAGAGAAAGAGACAACATGATGAAAAGCGAGGCTGGGAAGATTCTGCAGTGGCATTCCTGATGCTCCCGATGCTCCCGTCCCGCTTCAAACTATGCCCGTCGCCTGTCTTTCTGCCTGCCAGCCTGCCAACCTATCTGCCAGTTTAGCAGAGACAGAGAGGCAGCGAGAGGAGCAAAGATGAGCGCGCTGATGCCGGGGCGGCACGGGGGAAATCAGCGGGGCACAGGCGCTCCCAGTTAAAAGTGACATGACCTTTTGATTTTGTCACCTGTCACCAACTGCCATGTCTGACTCTGCACTGAGGATTGCCAGCCATCCACCGTTGCTTTCCTTTGCCTGTGTCTTTCTGTCGCTCCATCTCTCTGAATGCCTCTCTGCCTCTTTTTCTGTCTCCAGCTCCCACTCCATCTCCTCTCCTCACTCCTCTTTTCTTTCCAGAGTTGAGGTTTTATTGGGAAAAAGTGGAGGTGTGACTTTCTGGAAGACTCGAGGTATAATAGGCTGCGTTTCCTCTATTCTTTCTTTTCTAATATTTACTCTTCTCTACCTGTGTTGTGCATGGCTCTTAATGAGGGCAGATGTCAAGGCACGGTGTGTTTAGAGATGCAGGCAAGTGTTTTTTGAGATGCAAAATCAGGGAGAAAATAGAACAGATAAAAATGGCAATGAATTCTTGTTCTTGAAATGATACAACCTTCAAAAAAATATACAAAAAATCAGATATTATTACTATCTTAGAAATAAAAACAAATTCTTTTTACACTAATGAACTGTATACTGCTGTCACAGCCAGGGAAGACTAAACTAGTACAGGTGGGATATGAATTAAAACCGATACAAACAGACAATACGGGAGAAAACTTGGTTAATTCTGTTAGCTTTAAGGGTAATTCACCTCTACTACTGAGATTAAGCTCTGTATTTGTTTTTATGGAAATGCTATCTAATTCTGGATGTAGAGTGGGTTGAAAAGTAGTCAGTTTTCTCGCCGGTGGAGACATGTCTGTAAGTGTGAAGTATCTTCAGGCCATTAAGGTCTTCTCTTCTGTAATGGGTTGGCGGATCCAGTGGGTGAATCTATGTAATGGTCTGAAGCATGGGATAAAGAGGATGGTCCTCCAGTGTGACGAGGCCTAATTGCCCGTCATCCTGTGGTAGAAAGAGACATCACCATGTTCTGTATGTGCCCTTTACGACAGCCTGCACTGAAATTAACACCTTCATAACATCTGGTAAGGGCCTTTCTGGGCCAACAGAACAGCAAGGAAGGATTTCTTTTGGGATGTGTCCCTGCTCGTTAATCTCAGCGCCCATCATATACTTCCATGCAAGCAGGCTCACGCACAAATCCAACACACGACTCCGAAAAAGTTACACACACACACACAAGTGTACACACGCCTTGCAGCCTTTTTCTCTTCCAGTAGAGCTGACTGTCCTTTGGTTGACCGAGCCCAGCCTACTGACAGCTTCCTTTGCAACAGGCTAAGGATACATCTAAGCCTTGAACTGTTCGTGGATCCAAAACAAGACAGAGGTGGAGGGAAGAAGGACATGTCGTGAAAACGCTTCTGCTTCTACCAGCAATCAGAGACGCAACAAAAAAGGCAGAGCCACAACACGGGCATGTCGACTGTAGATTATCATCTGTGAATTTCAAAGTAAGAGCAGTATTGCACTCTGCATACGGTCCAAAGCATGGTTCATTATCCTCTACCTTTTTAGTTTGTTTGTTTCAGAGAATATGTAATAACATGACATGCAGGTCAGCGAACAGTGTTGAAGGATCAGGGTTTGCAGGTCAGAATGCTACATGATAAGAGCGGAGGTCACTGACCTTCCCGGTCCTTTAATCGCTGTTCTGAGGATGCTCAGACTGCTTAGAAGGTAATGGTCAAGGTTGGGGCGAGGGTAAGGACTGCTGATCCGGGATCTGCTTGCAAAGCAGCATGTAACCACACAACAGTCAGTGACCCTGAGTGGTGAATTACAGCATGTAGAGAACAGTGTGTTTGTTTATCTGTTATGGATGAGGCTATGGACTGTGGTTGCGGTGTAAAATCGGAGAAGGGCCCTCACATTGAACCCATCGGATGAAGCAAGGCCCTTCAGTTCATTAGGAAGTCTGTTCTAAAGTGAATAATTTTTTATCCCCCCTTACTCCTCTCTCTCTCTCTCTCTCTCCCTCCCCCTCTCTCTCTCCCTCTCACCCTTCAGAGTGAGTTCAACAGAGATTCCTTTGGCATTACCCTCTCCCCAGACTGTTGGAAAACCGCAGCTCTCCGGATGCTGACCCTTGCTCAGCTCAACACAATGCTTTAATTTGGTGTGTTGTTTAAAGTAATTAGAAAGCCTTTTCCCTTGTTTTCTTTTCTATCCTTTTCTTTTCTCTGCCAAGTGTGGGAGGGAAACAGTGAGTCGTCCATGACTTCAGCTTGATAAGGACTCGGAAGAGAAATCCAGGCAATTGGGAGAGGAAGCGAAGAATGGCAATACTATATGCTCTTGCTGTATCCACTTCCCCCCTGCACTGCCACAGATTGGGAAACTGTCTGAAAACAAACAGGGACAGGACTCAGGGGATACATGCTTCTAAATGTGTGTGTGTTACAGTGTGTGTCTACAGCATTTGCAAACACAAATGCCTGTTAAAAAATAAACGCATACAATATTGTACATTACCTTTACTGTAAGCGCTGAAATTTGACATAAGATAGTAATATCATGACTAAAGGAGCGGGATGGGAAAAGGCAGACAGTTGATAATGTAGCTGAGAAAGAAGGCTCAATACTGAGGCGGTAAGATTGCAATGCCGAGACAAGAGAGACGGTGACTGTCAGAGATTCTTCTTTGTGTCGCCGATGAAGCTCCAAACTGTTCAGCACAACTGTCACACAGGCAAGTAAAGAAGCATTAACGGTGCTAATCTTCAACAATTAATCCCACTTTTCTGGGATATATTGTTGCAAAGAATGTCTGCACACACTCATGCATAAGTACACTCATGTATGAAAAACACACACGTTTTTCACAGACACACACACAAAGTACCTTTATCTCCTTAAAATACACTATTACCACCTTAACATGATGCACACCTGAAGTGACTCTCAGAAGTGTCGTGCTTTTGCATTCACACATACAACTTTTAATATTATAACTCACGCATACAGCACTGATAAACTTCCATTACAACTTGTTATACCAATTCTCTTTCTTTTATTTTCCCTCCAGCCTGAACCAACTTCCTCTCAGTCCTTCACACACTGTCCACTGCCTATTACAACCAACGACACTTCCCATCCACACATATGAAAAGTGTGGAACTGCACCAGACACATGTACAATACGCTCACTTTAAAACTAGTCCATTAAACTGATGTCACCTGGTGGAAATTTAGCTAAAAAAAAATAAAGATATGAAATTTTGAAGCCGTGCAGAACATCTTGTGCTTTGCCGATCTCTCCAGTGCAGTTAAGTTGTGTCCTGTGTTAAGGTGAGAACACCAATGCAACGTTCATGAGCAGAAAAATAACCAACAACTCAACAGTACAAACAAACAAAAAAAAAAATGAAAGGAATATAATTATACAGAAAATTAAAAAATTCTAAATGATTCTGACCATTAAAGAATTAGACTTTCTAGGTTTCCGGGCATCATCCTCAGTTGATGAGGAACATATCTCAAAAAACTCATGGCACTAAGAAAGTATGAGAAATTACATAGAAGAAAACTAAGTCGACATAACAATAGCAACTACAATAATAACTGCCCGTGTTTCCTCTTGTCTGAGCATAAGACAACTTTGTAAACAGTGCAGAACACTGTTGTCCCACAAAAAGGCACACACTATAAGAATATCAACAACATGTATTAATGTTCCAAGCAATTCCTGAGGTACTTGAGACACAATGGTCTCTTTCAAGGAGTAGAGAAAAGCAATTCTGCATGAAGTGGGAGTTACATGTACTTACTCATATGTGAAGTGACTGGCACATTACAGGAATATGTAACCTCTGTTGCCTCGTTTTAATTAGGAAGTGCACAGTAAAGTACTGTCATTAGGTCTGAATAAATACAAGCAGGAGTAGAGGAACAAATCACCATGCTATGGTTTTGTCTCAAGGCATGTGTGAGTTTTTTTGTCAAGCAATGTCGCCATCTACAGGCAAGGCGCAACAATCCCTAAAATCTAAGAATCATTCCCAAATGAGGTGTTTTATTTTGACTGTAAACCTAGTTAAACAACTAAGCTTTTTTTCTTGAAATAAATGGATTAAATTATTAAAACTGTAAGAAAATACTACAAAATACTATGTAAAACATGTGTACAGTAACAGATAAATGGTCTCTTTCAGTGCTGTGTTTGACAAAATTGAACTGTCGACTTTTTAAATTAACAAATATGGAAATAGAAGATTATAAACAGGGAAGCTTAGCTGTTAAGACTTGCAAAGTGAATTTGTTTTGTATGTTATATGGAGTTATTGCACGGCGTTCTCATGTACAGCGACACAATGACACAGAGCAATGAGATTTGGTTCATTATAATGACTAAATTTAATATCCCTTCCAAATCCAATCCAATCTAACCCAAAGAATCCTTATGAGGAGATAAATATATACATATAGAATGCATGAGACAGCAAGGAAATCTGAGGTCTGTTAACTGGTTATTTCCAACTCAGTCTTGGAAAAGGCACTTATTAAAATTAATCACTTCATTGTTCACGCTCACTCCGTAGTCCAGCTCTCTCGCTCGTTTTCACTCTCTACTCTCCAAATGTGCCTGGCCATGATTAAAACATGTCTGTTTCTCCATGACATTGCTTTGACATTATTTAATTGGTATAAGAGATAAAAATAAATGAATTAAATAAATATACTACCAGGTAAGTGGCGTAACGTAGCTCAAGGTGACAGCCTATTATTTCTCCCTTTTCTTTGCCTCAAAGAAGGCAAAGTAAGAAATGTGAGATTGCACTGAGAATGCAGTTCCTCAAGGGGCAGATAGAATGTTTTCAATTTTTTAAAAATTCAACAGAGGGAGTTTTTTTTTTTTCCAGCTTGAGTTCCAATTTTGCTCAAAGTTTACAGCTGCTACTTAATCAAAAGGTATATTTTAATTGAGTTTGTATTATGCTCATCTCCCTTGTCTCTTAAGAAAAGTATGTCACTCATCTGTACAGCTATACCGACTCTAATAACCTGCCACATTTACACATATGCACAGTTAGTATTGAATTTACTCTTAAAAGGGAAATTAGAGGTATAGGAATGTGCCAGATGTGCTAAATTATATTAACATGTGTAATGGAACAATGACGCCTGAGTTTTAACCTTGCACCGCATGCCACAGATAGAGGCTTTTACAGTCTGGTGAAATAAAGGTGGAGGGATATCAACAAGCCAGAGGGTTACTCACCACATCTTGTCTGGTATCCTTCCCCGATGCAATAAGGATGTAGTTCCAGGCCAGGGGCAGCAGCAGAGCCATAGGAATCATATAGAGTTCAAAGTTCCATACGACGATAACAAAAAGCTGTAGAGAGAGGGAGAAAGGACAAAACCATCACCAAAACAGAAGTGAGAACAAAAAAAAAAACGTGAACGGTTTAGACTAATAACGTAATACATTCAAGACCCCGAACTGACCCTCACAAGGCAAACCGCTGAGAACGTACGCTGGCCATATGTAAGATTGGGAACGGCACATATTCACACACATTCATATGCAGAATCATAACTGCCATGGAACAAAGCGTAAAAACATGACTGGGCTTCAACAAAGGTACAGGCCTGGTGTCGGTGAGCTGAGGTTCAACACCCTGACCCTCAAGGCATTCTGGGCCCTCAGCTGAGGAGGAGGACGGCCACGGGGATGAGTACGAGCCGTCAGAGCCTCTTTCCTCCATGCCAATCATCCCAGAAACGAAGGTCATGTACCGGTTCAACCGCAGCACGTCAAAGCTGACCCTTTCGTACTCAGCCCCAAACCCCAGCATCTGACCTCACACACCCAACACCCCAAGACCCTAACCCTGTCACTCCAAGCCCCAAAACCCTCTCTCCTGCCCCAAAAGAGTTGTATGCCCCATCTAACCTTCTCTGCACCCATCTGCCAAATCCATAACCCCTATACCTCCCATCTCATCACTAAACAAGAAAAGTACCATCTGAAAATTAACCTTTGTAAAATGCTTGTGTTCTGGTTTTGGCAGGGCTCTTTAGCCTCAGAAAACACATCATTGTGGTTGTTGGAAGAACATGTGTGTGGGAAAGTAAAATTGCTAATGATAAGGCACAGCAGTAACTATTGCATAAAAGCTTTAGCCCGGTTCTTTTACAGGAATGAAAGTATTCCGAAACAAACTGAACAAAATATGTAAATATGACCTGACAATATTCTGTCATTAGCAATTATAACAACTATTAAAAATACAAAGCATGCCTAAATGTTTTTCCCACAAAACATATTCACAAAAAAATCCTTTGTTTCAGATACAACATAGAAGAAATTAATTTCTCTCTGACTGAAATGCAACCACGTTCAACAATCAGTTTTAATGGAAGCTTTAAAAAAAAAAAATGGTGAAATATAGACCATAATGGTATAAAGCAGATTTATGGGTCCGCACCAATTATGATTTATCCTGTTTGGCTGAGCCACATCAACACAAGAGAGCGAGCTTAATAATCAACAATCTGATTGTTTTATTTTTGTGTGTGGAAAAGACAGAGAGAGGCGAGAATTGCCTTCATAGTTTTTTACAGTGTAAGGTTAATATGAATATGAGGTTCAACAGCCCTTCACAGTGTGTATGTCGTAGGTCTACTGTTATTGAAGTGAAGCCAGTCTACCACAAGACTGCTCACACACACACACACACACGTATGTACACACACAGACAGCGCCATTGGAATTTTATTTTCCTTTCACCCACACATTCATGTATCTGATAATCAGTGCAACAAAAACAATCCAATAAAATAATTAAAATTGTATCCGCAACTTTTCCTCTTTTCACGGAGAAAGTTAGACAGGCTCATATTGAAAGTTTGAGAACTATAACTACATGTAAAAATAACTTGAAGACATGCAGTATCCAAATAAAAAAAGGCATAAATTAAACATAAAATACATCTACTATGTCTGCATGATGCTGCTAAGATTTTTGAGATAAATCTCATTGGCCTTAGTGCAACAACTAAACGTGCAAAACGAACAAAATCTTCTCCCATCTCCACACATGCTCACTTTTTTTTTCACACACTCAATCTTTCTGTGATACAGCTTCACTGAAGAACTGAAAAGAGACTATTTAATAATTTATATTTGTATACTCATAAGCAACACAACAATTTCCCATGGTTCATCATAAAAAGAGGTTGGCATCCTGTAAGCTCAACAGCATAAACTCACACACAGACGTAAACAACAAAACATTTTCTATTAAAATCCAAACCATTCCAAAATTATCCACAATCCTAAAAATGATTAAAATTTACAAATCTGTATGTGTGACACTGATAAACACTAGAATTATAACTAACTCAACAATGTGCCGTTGAGGTGCAAAAACAAGACATCACTCAAACAAAGGAACTCACTGTTTTAAATATATTCTCATAGCTATTAATAACTACAGACATTTTCAAGCTCACACACACACAGACATACACGGTGCGTCTTTGAAATACCCAGCTATAAAATCAGGTAGAGCAGGCATATGAAGTGCTTTAAATATATTTAGTGTGTGCCTGTGGTTTTATTATTAAACAACAAACAAATTAATTGTTTCTCACTATCCTGATGTTTATACTTTATCTTAAAACTCCATTTAAGGTAAAGGACAAAAAAAAAAAATCGTGCTACTCCATTTGCCTAAGGTTGTTTAACCTGTCGTCCCCCTTTCATTCCTCCTCCATTTGGTTATTAGTAGCTGAGGGCGAAGTTTTGACAGGCAGCTGGAGGAACCGGACACCCGGGCTCAGCAGTGGCCAGCCCTGCCCCGTCTCCATGCCCCCCGGCTGGGTAATAGGGGCGCTGCAGTGCCTGGACCTTTCCACCAGGACTGGGCGATCACAGGCACCCCCCAGTGCTCACTACACCAGATAGCAGGCTCTTCGCCTGGGGAAAGGGAGTGGGAAGGAGCCTGCTGTGGATGTCAGTGACCGGAGAGAGGCGGAGGAAAAAAAAACAAGACGAAAGCCTGCTGCACCAAACAGGAAAAAAAGGAAATCAGAATCTGATGAAGTCTATGTGAATGATTTGTAGATGTGGAAGACACATGTAGCTGCTTGAACATGCACATAGTGATGATCACCATGCCTCAGTCCTGCAGCCATTCCTACCTGTGTGGTAATGTAAAAAAAAAATTTCAAAACTTAGTGTTGTGCCTCTATATTATTTAAAATAAGTAAACTTTACTATACTTTTTAGATAATTTAACATAGCATACTTTTGCAAATAAACACGCTAGCTACTCTATTTATTGTAAAACAACTAAAAAGTTATGTTTTATTTTCACTTCATTGTACAACATCTAGTTTACTACTGTAGAACTACTAAATATCTATTACAGTTTGTTTTCCTTATTGTTAATTTCCAGCAAATTTTATGATGTCTTCACAACTACTGCTTGAGGTGAGTCAATAAAGAAATGAAAGGAAGAAGAGACAAATAAAGTATCTATTTATTGTAATTTCCTTTAAAATTATTCATGCTATGTCTTTGGTGTAATTCACCAAAATGTCCAGGAAGAAAATCATTAACTTCAAATATGTCAAAAATTTACGGAAAACAAAACAAAACAAAGTACAACAATATTGTCAAATCTGTTGAAACATTTCAAATACAGTCAAAGGGCTACATTTCAAATGGGCAAACTTCACAACTGACACAATCTGAAATCCAAATGAGATGTGTAATTAAAACAGACAATCATAAATAAGAACAAAGTAATACGGTTCCAGTATAATTTGTAATATTTTGACTGAAATACCAATTCACAAAATTAGTAAAGTAAATTATTCTGACAAATGTCTGTAGTTGGATTTCATTGCACTAGTAATCTTTGATTATATCTCTTAACGATAAAAAACATGAGAAAGAAAAAAAACAAAAAAAAAAACCCTCACAAAACAGAAAAGTCAAAATGATTTATTCAAGCACTCAGTGCAGTGCGTTGAGAGTTGTATCTTGCATTATTTGTTTCAAAACACAACCCGCGTCCTTACGGCTGTGAGCCGCGGCACTGTGGGAGGGTAATATTCAGTACTTTGGCTTACATTAACCACACACCAGGCTAACTTTCCTCCTGCTCTGTCTCAGTGGAGTGAAACTGAAGTTTGGATTTCAGAGTTCCCCTTTATCTCTCTTACATCAATTTCCATGCTGGCACTAAGTGTTGCCAGATAGCGACTAGAAGTCCTGTTAAGTTCGAGGGAAGTAGAGAGGGAGGGAGACTGTGTCCTGTTTGTGACTGGACCTACCCATCATTCAGTGGTGCTAGACTGCCCCCTGCTGTACTACTGCAGAATATAGATGTGTAGCCCAGTTAATGCACTTCATTCAATCAAAAAACAGCCTAAATGACTAAACTAAATGTGTCACAGCCAGTCCTTTGGTTATAACATGGAACGATAAAACAAACCATACACCATTTTATGACAATCATACCCTGGCACAGAGCCTGTGAGTGGTATGGATGCTCTATCTCCGACTCCTCAACAAAAGGCCTCGTGCATATTGTGTTGAGTCTTAATCTCTGGTGATTAAACTATGACTTGGTATTCTCTGTTAGTCATGCCACTATATTTTAAACTATCATTCATTTTGCAAATCAAGAGAGCAGTAAAATGTGAAATATATCTTTCAAAGCTGTCCCTTGCTGTGGGCAAAGACGAACTCCCGACTTTAAAACTTTTAAAAGTTAGACAGGTTCTTTGAAGAGGAGTCAAAGGAGCAATTTAAAGAGACCTGGAGTGGTGTGTACCACTGACTGCTATGGTGTCTCTGCACTGTGTGTGTGTGTATATCAAACTGCGAGCCAGACATGTGCAAACACACACACACACACACCCACACACATACACACTCCAATAGTTGCTTCTGTACCTGTCTTTGCTTTTTTTTTTTTTTTTTCCTTTTTTTATTTCAGCGGGGTGAATTTTTATCTAAATGCAAAGCAGGTGATAGGTGCTCCAGTTTCCTCTAGAAGTAGCTCCCTTGTCTGGGCGCTCTTCCTGATAAGAGTCCTACTTTGCCTGACATAAAAGAGCCCGGTATCATTTCCCCTGCCTCCCCAACAACCCCCAGCTCGCTGCCCTCGCCCTTCCCCGAGCTTCACAAAGCTGCCTCTATTTGCTCCCAATTCAGGGCCCAATTGCAGATAAAGTTACAGCAAATTTGTTTGGAGGAAGAGCTGCTGAGGCCTGCGGTCCCTGGGGCAATAACAGCCTTGTCTTGCAGAGGCCGTAGGGAGAGCTGGCAGCAGCAGGAGAACAGAACCCAACACCGCTCAGCCCCACAATGGCCTCGGCTCTCTGGGAGGGAAGGCAAAGAGAAGGGAGGGATGGGGAGCGAAAGATAAAAAGGAACAGGGATGGACAGAGGGACAGACGGGAAAGACACTCAGCTTGCAGGTGTGGAAAGAGGAAGCTAACGCTTAACCCTGAGACAGAGAGATGGAGATCCACACCTACAAGCACACACAGACATACACACATCCACACAGACACCACCCGTCATGCAGGACAGGAGGTAACTCCAGTCCCGTCCATTGTGCCAACGCCTCAGGCAAAGCTGCCACGGTGGCTGATTCACTGTCGGGATGGGTGGGTGACAGCAGTGTGGGTGTGAAAGAGAGGGAAAGACAGGCTGCATGTGAGACGACGCTGTATCTCTTCTCTCACATGCACAAAAAACACACACACACACATACATACACACTAATCACAGCTGGCACTAATAGGCGATGTGTACATGCGGCTGGCATTGCAACACTGGGCAGAAGGAGAGTAAGGAACCATGAAGAAAATTTTGAGCGATTTTGTAGAGGAAATGTTGTAAAGTGACACCGGATGACAACTGCATTTTGATGTACCGCAAACTCTACAAACATATGAACGCGCTCACATTTTTCCCCTCAGGCTTACTTAGCAGTTAAGCACACATTTGTAAGTTTAGAGGGTGAATTACCCACAACTCCACCTCTGTAGCAACAGCCGTTTTGGAAAGTTAAGTGTAACATCTGTCTAGAAAGACAGCCAGACAGAAAAGCACGTGCACATGTGAACAGACACACATGCCCATAATCACACACAGCCGTACACCTTCATGAACGCACCACCTTGGCCAGATGGCCCCCCATAAAAACCCACTTAAAGAGATGAGCGAAGTGATTAAGAGGCCTCTCAAAGTGAGGGAGAAATGAGAGAGGGATGAAGAAATGGAAGGGAAAGGAGGGAGGAAGTACCTGTGTAGAGGAGAGGCCCTAAATACTCTGATGCTTTTAGCTAAGTGCATATTCCTACGATAACAGACTCCCAAAAGAGCGAGCGGGGGAGGAAAAGCACAATGACACCTAAATTTCAGACTTTCTATAAACTATAAAACACCACGTCCTTGGCCTAGATACATCATTTATCATCATCTGAATACTTTGAATTTAAGTAAGTACAATGAGAACATGAATAGGCGTGTAGGGTGTACTATACACACCATTTTCAAAAAGGTTGAAGAGCTTCACAAAGAACATGTGTGTGTGAGGTTGTGCGAATTGACATGGAGGTTAGACTATCCAAGGATAGTGCTGCCCTCTCCATTCACCATGTAGATTGGCAATTCTGGAGTGACCCTGTTTCTTTTTTTTTTGACATTTTATGTCTGACATTTTCATTTATTTCCAAAAGATATGAGACATGAGGACTTGCATCTGGAGGCAGCCTTACACTGGAGAAAATACAAACCTACACACTTACCAGCACGCAATGTGTGTATGCGCACCTTGACACACGCATTGGAAAAATGTTAACTGATCAATACTTTGTCTCTTCTGACCCATGTCTCGAGATGACACTGTGACCTGCTGTACGAACTGGCGCAGACACACAGAGATGAAACCGGTGTCAGCCAAATGCTGCTAATGTCTACTGTCTGCCGTGGAGAGTGCCCCCATGGTAAAGGGCTTGGTTGGGGCGGGTCCACCTGTCCTGTAGCTACTTAAGTCAAGACACTAAAGCAGACACGATTAAATGCCTGCTCTGTCATCTTTAAGGTAGGAACCTGCGTGCAGCCACTCACCACCCTGCCGGAGAATGTCTTTTACTGATAGCTCTGCTGTCCAATTACACTTCACCTTTTAATACCAGACACAGATGACAGGTAGAAGAGAGAGAGAGACGGTGGAGAGAAAGGATGAAGAGGAGGCTGATGGGAGAAAGGAGAAAGAATCTGCCATTTCCACTGTCAGCAGGAACAGCTTGTCACACTTCAGTAGACGGTGTTTTTTAAGTATCTGAATGTCTCGGAGCCTCATTTACACTGTTGTGTATAAGCTGCAAGACCAACTGTCCATTTACCGCCAGCATGAGTGACAAAACAGACTCGCAATACATTTACCATGTGTACATTTATTTTAAAGCCAGAAAATATTTGAGACTCTCATATCAAGAAGTTTGGAAGTGTGAGTTAACAGCCTGTTGTGTGGAGTTTCATTGTGAGAGCGTACAATTGCTCAACTGTGCTTGAGACGCCAACAATCTCTTGTGTGAGAGTGTACCAGTACAAGTGAAGTGTCCATACTTCATCAATGATGCTTCTAATAATTGAATTTCATCTAAACTAGAAGAGTTATTGAAGTATTTTTCTGTCGTTTTAGTCTCAAAAACATCTACCTGACCACATCTACATCATTTCTGAGACTGTAGGACAAAATAATGTAAGTGTACCTGTACGTACCACAAAAGCACAGATGCTCCTCTGTGGAGAATCCCATTCGAAGCAGCTGTTGATGTAGCAGCCTGTGTTGATCAGGAACATGATACAGCGTCTGACTCGGTTGAAGTTGCGCAACAGCAGCTGGAAGAGAGACAAATGAACATTTTAAACAAGGGAATGGTAAACGTCATAAACATGCTTTAGCAAGGAGAAGGACATTATTCGCTTTTACACATGATCTATCACGCCACTGTGAAAGCAGTACACAGTACATAACCATATGGAGAGTCAGTAAAAAAGACATAGTGCCATTCAGTACCGTGAATATGCAGATGACGGATGGGTTCTGGTGTGACAAGTAGCGAGCATCAACAAGGTTTTATGACTTTTCCACATTAGTGCCACTTGTATATGGTTGTCTATTAAACTTCTCCTTTCTTGGTGTTTGGTTAAGGTGTGAATTGGTGACAACTGAGCAGTAGTTAAACTGACAAAGTGTTAATCTGCTGTGCGTGCATTTAGCAGAAATATCCAGTTTGAATTATGAGATTTGTTGCTTTGACCTCACTTTGCCTTTAATTCACTGGGACACAGTGACCATATAAGTTTTCCCTCTTTGGGCAGCTATATATGGATGTGGATTACAGTCTAGGACAAATGGCCACTTAAAAGTGTGACAAGCTGACTCACAATGTTTCTTTAAGTCTACTCTTCGAGTGATAAAGTTAAGTACAATAATAACAATTTCCAACACAGTCCCTGGATTCTCCTCCCTGAGGGTTCTCCAGGCATTTGGCCAGAGATGAGAGAGAACTGGCTAACTGCTGTCCTCCCCCTGGGTTGCCAACCATTCAGGGAATAGTATAACAGCAGCAGAGAACGCCAACCACCCAATCAGGTCACCACCAGGAGAAGTGGTCCCAAAGGACACACTGTCTCTGTAGATCACTCTTCAAAAAAATTCTAGGCCATTATTTTACTCTTTGGAAGATTGTGAGTGTTTGAATGTGCGTATTCTGTGGGCGCACAGTATGTGTTTTGCAACACGACAACAGAGTCTACTGTCTGTACAGTATTACTTTATGTGTGTTTCCGGGTGGATTTGCAAGCAGTTAGGGGTGTTTTAGCTTCTTTGATGCTAGATGAGAGAAGGATCACTCCTTCTCTATGTATAATTATAAGCAGCTTTTTGTTGCCAAACTAAGGATGAGTGTATGGTGTCCTGCTGGGGACACACAGACCCTGAGGACAGCAAGACTGTGAATCATCCATTTCCACATTCCTCCTCAGTACATGCACTTGATGTACATGCTGTACTCTTCTTGGCTCATTATGGCTGTAACTGCCACGATAAGGATATTTCATTTTTCATGAATTATTGCATAGAGTGCCTTGAGTAATTCCTTAAAAACACTCAGAATAGTGGAAAAGTCATTTATTAAGTGTCATAATTACAATTAAATGGTTATGTTTGGCAGGCAGCTTATGTTTTTTTTTGACATTTTTTTCCTGTGTCTCTCTGCACACTAAGCAGCGAACTACAGCAGGGGAGCTGCTACCACACAAAAGAGTCCTCACGGGGCAATCCCTCCAAAGCAGCCAGTGACATCATCATTGCGAGACGCTGACATGGGTCATCTCTATGAGTCAGAGGTGAAATGAAGATGAAAAAAAGGATTCTGCACTTGGGAGAAAAGTGTGGAGTGGGCTGAGATGGAGAGACAGAGAGGCCAGAGACACCAAGGAAAAGGGAGTGGATAGAGGGCTGACAAAAGGGTGGTATGGGACCCACTGTGAGAGTGTCGTTCTGCGCTGGGCAGGGCTGTACTCGACTGTGCATGGCGCAGCATTGACTGCTGAGCCCAAACGGTCACTTATATGACATGTCTGATGTGGGCCAGCCCCTGCTATTCAGCCCTTTGTGGTGCCGCCACACTGAGCGGCGTGACAATGAAGTGCAAAGCAGCAGTGGCAAAGAGGGCCAACTATAAGGATGGCCAATCTACTTATGCACCCCAGAGCTGACAGCTTGACATTTCTATTCACCACTCAGAGTGGATGCGAGGGGGGTGAGATGAGAGAAGGGAGAAAAGAGGGAAAGAAAAAAAAAAAAAAAACACGAAATGCTGTTTTTCCTTCAATCATCCTGTTGTATCTTGCCCACACAGTTGTTGTGCATTACAAGATGCCAGTCTCCAGGCTTGTTGGTTTTGGTTCAGACAGTTAAGCAGAATAAGGGTTACAGTCATAGACAGAATGGTAGAAGATAAAGAACAGCTGCTGATGTACCTGTTTGGACACTCTGGGTTCCTCTTCAATGTACTTCTGCTCAATGGGAATCAATGTTCTGAGACCAGCCTTTACCTGGAGGATGGAGTACAGATATGAGTACAACAAATGGTGAGAGTGAAAGGAACTTATACAGGATACATGTAAAGAAGGAGGGGCACCGTTTCGATGATTTTGTACGTTTTTTGATCTGATATAACGTAGCAGCATTTGCATAAAGCATGCCCCATGTCAGAGGCTAGAGAGCGGGAGGGAAAGCTGCAAGATGGCCGCTATAGGACACACACAGTGATGGTGAATGGGCGAACAAAGGCTGCTGTGAGGGAGTCTTCGATAATTAAAGCCAAAACGAGGACAAGGGACAAGGGACGAGGGATGAGATGGAAGCAAGGGAGGGAGGAGGGACAAACAGAATAAAGACAACAGTAGCGTGGGGAAGGGGTGGGGGGGTGGTGGTTTAGCTGGAGAGAAAAAGAGAAGGATAGAGAGAGGATAATGGGGAGTGGGGGGCAAAATAAAAAAAAAATAAGGGAGGAGAATCAAAAAAGCAAAAAAAGACTTACAGCATTAAAAATCACGTCTATTTCGAGAAAGATGACCCCTTTTGTTGGCCCTGTCAGCTCCTTGCTTTTCAAGGCGTAGGCTTTGCGTTCTCCATTTTGGATCTGTGGGAGAGGGACATGACAGGCGTCTGTCTGGCAATACCCGGCTGAATCGGCTCCCCGGGCCACCTTTGAACCCCAGCTGCTGGCGCTGACAGGGAACCCAAAACAACTGTGGCAACTCTGACAAGTACCTGTTCATTACCCACTGCAGCTCGGCTCTGTCAAATAGAAATTAACTATCCTGGGGAATCGTACTGTACTGTAGCAGAGCACGGGTATATTAGACACAGTTCTTTCACTTATCCATCTATATATTTTTTTTAAAATATATAAACCATGCGTCTTTTTTTCTCTAAATGCCGTCGTTCTCTCTCTCGATCAGTGTCATTTTCATATTGTCTCTCAACCCCTCACTTTCTTTTTTCTCAACTATCAATCTCTTCTTTTTTCTTGGCCTTTTTTTCCATTTTTTCACTCTTTCCTGTCATCTCTTTCTCTTTGTGAAATAATAACAGTCTCATCTGTGCAGTTGCAAAAATAACCTCAGATTTTTATATCTTCCACAGTGTGTTTTCTTTCTTTCTGTTCCTCTGTGTTCTCGCTGTTATTCCCAGGAGTAAAGAAAAAAATACACACACAGAAATCTGCCTTTGACTCACATTTAGTAAAGGAATAGCCACTTTTCCCAGGAAGTCGGCACTTCTGTCTCGGTCCTCGTCGTAAACGGTGACCTCGAGCACCGAGTGGATGTCCTTCACATTACTGGACCACACACAAAGACAAAAAAACATGACACATTTACTGAAATATAGGTTAAAACCGGAGTCTTTGTAGAGTTTTTTTTTAACAGTGAATCAAATGCAGAAGAGCACCATATTACATTTTACAAGTGTGTCTTAATCCCTATTAATATACATCATTTGACATTGTATTGAATTACTGCATGAACCAAGTACAACTAAAGTGTGACACACCAACGTGACATTTGTTGAAAACTAGGCTACCTACATGAGGGGTGATACGTGAAGAAAGGAGGCTATGAGAAACAAAGAAAGATTAAATTAACCCGTTCTATTGCTACAAATTCTCTAGGTTATAGTCTGGAATAAAAGTACATTTTATACAATAAATATTATTTTATATATCATATAAATTTAATCTGAACGCTATATAGTAGAAAAAAAAATCTTAATTAAATACCCTGGCAAGTCTTCTCTTTACTAATTAATATATTTAATATAAACTTTTTTTTAAAATAAATAATAAAAACAAACAAGCTCAATAGCTACTCCTTAGAATAAGTGGCTTTATTTTAACAGATTGTAAATATACACTGTTGCCAATAATGTTGGAATCAAATATTTTGACCTTCTCTCATGAAATGATTGTGACAATGTGATTTATTCTTGATAGATAAAGTATAACTGGGACTCAAAGGTGAATATTGATTTGTACAAATAGGAATGAAAAAGAGAAATGTGTCTGAAAACAACTTCATGGGCAACAGTGTATATTCCAGGGTGAAAATTCTGTATGAAAATAGCACAACTTAATATAACCAACAATATTTTTTTTCTCATATTACTACTTATTCATTTTATAAGATACACATCACAGCTTGCCATAAATTCAGCTGTCCATTAGACTGTGCACTATATATACGTCCACAAGTATACCCTCTTGTTATTGTACGTTATTGTAAAAGCCACTCACAAAGTGAAGACCTTGTTCCACTCAGGGTTGAGGTTTTTGTAGACTGTGTGTGTCTGCAGCCGATCATTACTTAGCTCAACCACACAGAACGGGTCACTCTTACCTGCCGGAAGAAAATAAATAATTAGAGTGAACTAATTTGTAGAAAAAAAAAAAATAAATTAAAAAAGATACTTTTTTTGTGTGATCTTAAAAAAAGGAGAATATTAAATAATTCCAGTTGCCTTTGTGTATCTTCAATCTCTCACATTATTAAAACAGATACCATAGCCTCCACCCCTATACCATATGACAGCTCCTATACCCTGGACTTATCAGACCTGTAATAATTTGATTCTTACATTTTTTTTTGCCCTGATGCCACATATTTTACACAGCACTATATCAGTGCACCAGCTGCGAGCTGTTTCTATCAACACCCTGAGAACATGGACAACTAGAAGATAAGCTCCAGGACAACTGTGCCCTGGGCAGTCGCAAAGAGGGGGTGGAAGAAAGAAAGGAGAGAGAAGACTTTGAGAAAAGGATGGTGCTGTGAATGCAGAGGCCGACGTGGCTCTGAAGGACGGAGAAGTTCAGAGCAGAAGATAAAGAGGAGCAGAGCAGGGGTGTGAGAAACATCGATGGGTCCGCAATAAGTGATTTCAAGCTAAAATGTGTTAAAGATGTAATGGAAAAAACATGCGAATGCAGGAAAAAACAACAAAGGTACCGAATAACTGAAAACACATCTGGAGATCTGCTTTGTTTTACTGACATTAAGTTAATAAAACAGTGTGTGTGTGTGACTGTTAAAACTGGAATTAGAACTGTTTCTGTGGAGTTCTACACACAAGCAGAAAGCAGTTATTGAATTACAGCAAATTTGTTCATTTGAGTGGCCCGTCACTGTCAGGTGATGCTTGTTTTACACACAGATGTAATGTATGGTTCATTATAAATCATATTCATTAATGCAAATTCATTCCGACAAAACTTTGAAATCAGAATTTACTATAGTTATGTAACTGGGTAAAAAGAGAGCGCCGGATAGAAAGAGAAGAAAACAACCCATAATCACAGAGTTACTTGCCCCTCCTGAGAATAGCATACTGTACTATAATAATCAAAACCAGTAATGTCCTATATATTTTCTATTTGTTTACTAACATCTCACATTTCAGTTTCTTTGTACATAGACAGGAGTGAGACCAGCTCCCCATGCCTGCCAGCCCACCTCCCTTCAACTGCCTCAAAATGAACGAAGAACAACAAAACTCTTAATTCTAGCTTTGATCAGTATTTCTTATTAAAACTGTTGGGAGCTGTTGGGCTGTTTGTTCAAGCTTATCACTTGAAAAGGCTGGGTCAGGGAGTTAAAAAATAAAAATGTCCCACGTATATTCCCAGAGAAATTATTGAGAATATTGAAATATTAGTAATGCATAATAAGACTCAATAAAGTTACGCTCATCTCCCAGACCCCCTGCTGCATTTGTGTATGTGTTTTAGTGTGTGTGTCCATGTGTGTGTGACTGTCATTGATCGGTGTGATTTTCTTCAAATGTTGTGACAAGGGCAGGACATTTAGTGGGTGTGCAAAGTAAATGTCACCATGATCAATGCCGAGCCGTAGGTGTTGCCTTTCATATCTGTTTGTGCTGTTATATTGATGTAGAGTGTTTGAAGTGGATATTGACAGGTGTGACTCCTACAATTGAAAACAAGACACTAAAAAGACAAAAGATGCAGCCCTCCAGAGGCTAATTCTCATTGCAACTGTGAATACACACTACTTTAGCTGTGTTAAATGTCTTACATTGTACACAAACTAAACAAAGTGAATAGAAAAGTGACAACTGGAAAGTGCGGACAAATTATACAGATATACATAATGCAAGAAAAAAATAACATTTTGTCTGCAGTTTTCACAGCGATAAACATGTGAAATTCTCCTTAATCATTCTGGAGTTTCCGTTACATAAATGATTATAATGTTGTCCCTACAAAAAAAAAAAAAAATCAAGTCTGATTAAATTTAAATGCAATCACCCAAATTATGATATGGAAATTATTTCTGCACAACTCCATCCCTCCCCCACTTTTTTCTCTAATATTTGGTTTTTAATGACACGGTAGTCTGTGTGCCGCAGAGAGCCAGTTGTCATTGGTGATGAACTTTCACCTTATTGGCCGCTAGCACCAGAGGCGGCTGTCTTAACCAATTACACGCTCAGGTTTGAGCGCCACTCAGCGATCATCCAGGTAATGTCCGACCAAAGCTCCACCCCCCTCTGGGTACTGTCTCTGTATCACTGGCAGAGGGTTTGCAGCGAGAAGCGGGCTCAAACTCATTTCAGGGTGCCCTAAGATAAGTGTTGAGGATGAATAAGGTACAGAGATGAGGGAGCACTCTGTAATTTCCTTGCAGGAAGCGTAAACTTAGTGATGAATTTGAGGGTGAAGAGGAACTACATGCTCTCATGTTTCTGTATAATCACATTCCATTATGATTCACATGTTAGAAAGTAATCAGTTGCATTTTAGCAGCAATTCTTTTTACCTATAACACTTATACAGTGAAAAACCTTCATCTCCTTGGTGGTTTTATTTTGATATTGACTGAAGATGAATGAGTGTCTATGCATGATGTGATACCACTCCTGGAGGTGCATGTGCACGTCTGTGTGAATGTGTGTTACTATTGAAATGTTCTAGCAGCATAGCATCCACTCAGAGGGACAAGAGCTGGCAGACAAAAGGGATTGTTGGTTTTAGAGACTATTTTCAGTTATCCTACTCGGGCTGGAGAGGAGCTACTCCACAAAAACACTTCAATTAGAGAGAGAGAGATGGCCAGACAGGAGAGAGAGAGAGAGAGCGAGGAGGAGGAGGAGGAGGAGACAGGCAGCATGAATGGGCGAGAGACGGTGAACTCTTTCTCTCTCGCTGACCTCCACTCCTTTTCTCTCTCTCTTTCTGTGTCTGTTTGTCTGTCCGTCTGTTTCTCTCTCACCTTGCTCCTGACCCTCTCTTGGTCTGGGCTTTTAAAATAGGGTGTTCATGTGGTGAGGGCTCTTATGTGGCTCTTGCAGAGATATTGTTTCTGCCAGTGACACACACACCCAGGCACACATATACGTGCGCACACACACATACCTTCGAAATCCAAACAGACATAAGCTGGAAAAAAAAAAAAAAAAAAAAAAACCGCTCCACACGCCTGTTATCAGAATTTTTACCTACATTTTAACCTTCATTTACCATCCATCTATATAATTTTACACTAGTTTGAAGACAATATCATATTGTCTACAAAGAGAAATGTTTACTTAGGGTCAATGTTAATGAAAAATTAAAGGCTTTTTCTGTTTTTAATGCAAAATACAGAAACATAGGGTACATAAACATTTACAGAAATATGATAATGGAAAAGTAAATGGAAATGTAAAACTTAATTTATTCTTTGCATCTGAATTTCACCTTCAGTTAAACCTACACCTCCTGTACATCTATGTAGTTGTACACTACTTTTAACAAAACAACATATTGGGAACAAAAGAAAAATGCTAAAAAATGCAAAGTAACAAAAGTTTAGTTGTGAGGTTTCTGCAAAAAAAAGAACATATATAGGATGCAAATATTAACAAAAAGAAAAGAGTTTATTCCTTTTCTGTGCAAATTAACGACACATTATCTGACAAAAAATATTTAAAAATCCCACAAAAAATAACACCAATAATAAAAATAATTTCCCCTTGCTTTGTACGATCAGTGTAGCCATAAAATATTTGACCTGGCTGACACCACAAAACTTTTACTGTGGTGCGAGTCAGTAGCAATAATTTCTAATCACTACAGGGTATAAAGACACTGATCTGAAATCGCACATGTTCTCTATGTCCGTGTCAAGCCAGCAGAGACCAAATGGAAAGCAAATAAATAGCCAATAGACATTATATTTCTACAGTTTTACTCTTTGGAATCTTTTTTTAGACAGATGCATGAACCTCAGACTAAATGATGAGGTCTACAACGAGGTCACGAAGCAAATTTCTGCTCCGAGTGAAATACAAGAGCCAAAGAGCCATTAGCCCTGCACTCCGGCTGCTCCGGTCGCTCCACGCAATAACCCAAATCAACCAGCTCCACTCTGTGGCTAATGGGACTGTGGCTGCTTCAAATGGAGAGAAAAAACCCTTGCTCTCTCTCTCTCCCTCGCACACACTCGCACAAGAACACACATACTTCCTTCTCTCTCTCTACTAGATAATACAGAGTGAAAAACTAGGCCTGTCCACTGTAGACCTAATTAAAAGTAAGAATTAATGGAGAATGGAGGATTCAGAGAGAGCAAGCAGGGAAAGAGCGGGAGGAAGGAGGAGGAGGAGGGAGAGAGATTTGTTGGTTCAAATGTGTACTTTTTCTCTATTATTCAAATGAGCAGCCTGCATCTTTTCTAAAAATGCAGAGACAAATTTAGCGTCTTGCACAAAGTAGACTTTAACTCTCTCTGAGGATTCTCACGGAGGATCATCCCTTAAACCAAAATTACACCCTGACTTTATCTCTGGCTAGATTTATAGCGGAATGCTAGTGGAGGTAAATGTGCTACAGAAATTGTTCAATGTCGCGATGTAAAACTCAAGCAAAAGTTATTTAAAGCAAAAAAATTACACACATAATTAATAGCATCGCCTATCAGATATTCAAATAGTGCTTATTCTGAGACTAAAGCGTCTACAGAAATCACAAAACAGCAAATATTTAGGTCTATTTGTCACGCTACTCTAAAATGTATGAGTGTATCAGCAAAAAATATGAGTAAAATAACAAACAAATAAACAACACAAACTTATGATAATGTATAGAGAAGGGGGTTGGAGTGGGCTTGTTGGGTTTTAGGGTCCTTGTCTTACCTGTGACATCTGCTGCCATCAGTCCCTCGGCTCTGATGACCTTAACCTGCACCACACCGACATCTTTGAGGTTGTGAAAGGATCTCCACAGGCTCTGAAACATCATAGCATCAGGGGTACAAGGTCAAAAAGAGGACGGCAAATTAGCACCGAAGAGAAAGACGGGTCAATAGCCTGACATTTCATTAAAAGAGAAAAGGGTAGAATGTGTCCTTTAACAGTGCTGATTTGAAAATGTACAGCTGGCATTTATAGTTAAGTCTAACAGAGGACAAATTGAAAATTTTATTCAACTGAATAGCCGAGAATGCTTTTTGAAATCTAACTTTGTAGTTTTCACATGGAGTGGAACTTAAGTGATAAAAGAAGGTGAGCCGTAGAAGAATGCATCAGGAAAGGTCAAAGCAAAGAAAAATACTTTTTAGATGAAAGTACAACAAATAAGGGTCAGGTGAGACAACAGGGAAGTTCAACAGCAGAATATGTTAAGTGGAACAACTTCAAGGGAAATATCAAAACTACTTCGATTCCTATATTTTATCATTTGTTAAAAGACAATGCAAAAGTTAACTTTGAATAAAAAAAGAGTAAGAACTTTTTTATAAAGTTACAGTAGCCAGTCGCTACCTATGATAAACTGGAAGTGTTTCAGTGTCATCCAGTTACTAAGGAAATAAACTGTTTCCTATGGTGTTTTGCATTATTATCACAAGCATTTTCAGAATGGCAGGTGGGTAATGTATGGAAAGGATAGAAAATAGATGGATAAAAAATGTTTACTCTCCACAAAGGTAGCAGTTCATGTGACTTTGAACAACCTCTATAAAATTAATGCACAAATTCTGCACTTCACACCAATAGTTGTGCATTAGTATATAATGCT
>JAPQRQ010000028.1:20878520-20889913 GCA_037367365.1 Apogon talboti | reverse complement strand
TTCCAGAAGGACTGGTATAATCCATCCTGTCTACTTGTTCTCAACTGTTCATTCATAATGAATGCCTCATCTGTTCGTGTACACGCAAAAATGTGTATGCATGCGTGTCTGTGTGTTGTGTAAGCTCATGAGGCTTGGGCTGTGACAGGTACGGAGCGTCCTGGGGAGGTGAATTAAGCTCCACCAGCCGCTTCAGATCTGTCGCGTACACTTTGAAGGGAGGGAGTGAATGGATGATTTTAACCTTTCAATAAATGATTCAACAGAAATTATACGGTACGTTCCTGTGAGTCTGGTTTCTTTTCATCTGACACTCACGGTGCTCTTCTCAGCGAGCTCTCTCTGTGCCTGACCTCTTATTATTATTTTTTTTTTTTTTATTGGGAAAAAGTCAAATCTCTGAAAGGCAGGACTGTGCTCTCATGAATAAAACAAGATTACTGGATTCCTCTGTGTGGAGAGACACTGAGAAAGAAAGAGTGAGGCTGGAGTTCCCAGGAGTAATGAAGTTAAACCTGCCCCCTTTTTTCCTCCGTCTTTTTCTCCCCCTCACCAGCTCCGTCCTTATAGGGTATTCTCCAGGGACAAAGCTACGGAGGAGAGAGAGTCACTCCAGAACTAGTGTGTGTGTGTGTGTTCTGTGTGTGTCTAAAGCATTTGATGTGTGTTTGCACTGCATGTCTTTAGTGTGCTCTTGCATGCGATGTGCTAGACTGACAGAAGCTTGAGAAGAAGGGTCACAAGAAGTTATGCTGATGTGGTCGTAAGCGGCGGTTATGAGCGCTAACCGTTTTACACAGTTTTACACAGATGTTACGTAATGAGAATCAGTGTGAAGCAGACAGACTGGGAGGTGAGTGAGTGAAGGTTCCCTGTGTAATCACGCTTAGCTGATGTGAGAAATGTGTAAGGAGGACCAGGAATGAGCAAACACAACCATGGGAAAAAAGATGGGGGGGGGGGGGTTGAATGAGAAGTTAAGGAAAGGCAAAGCAAAAGAGAAGGAAAAAAATAAGGTGTCAATCTGTTCTTTCACAACCTGAAGATCATTTTCATTGGATTCGGTCAGCAATAAAAACACCTTTGTTTGGCCAGTGTTTCCACACTTCTATTGGGAGCAAAATAAATAACAGAGAGCCAGAAATGATAAGTTGAAGCATGAAGCCAGGATTAGTTGCTGGATCACCATATTTGAGTAAAAAATTACAGAGTGGAATGTGATGGAAAAACAAAAAAAAATTATAATCTTCCCTTCATGTAAGATAAGCATGACAGAGACAGGTAATAAAAGCTGTGTTTTTTATCCTTCACTATGAATGTGTCCATGTCTGATATATGACAAAGTGACGACTGTGAGTGTTTATACATCCGACTGTACCTCCTCCATGGCGCTGATGAGGTTCTGAGTTGATTTACTGATATCGCCCCCTACGGCGGCAGGTCCTCCGCCTGGGTAGGTAGAGTCTGGACTGTCGTGGCCGCTCATCTCAACTGTGTAAGTGGCTTTAGTCGGCCAGCACACCTGGTTGTGCATGATGAAGTAGACTGCGAACACATACAAGCCCTGCAGACAAAGAGGGACAATCGGCACTGAGAAATAATTTGTACATTGTCCACATTTCTTTTATAATCCCATCTTGAAGTGGTTTCAGAGATGGAGCCCAGTCAAACATCGGGTTTGGTTTCTTAGATAAGTTACAATGACTACACATGCGCATTTGTCAGTCTCTGCATTAAGACACAATGTGGATATACTGTACATGCATGCAGTATGAACAGCATTAACAACAAAAGTCTCAGGGGAAAAAAAACCAGATTCTCTAAACCAAAGTGGTAGTATTTAGTGTGACCTCCCTTTGCACTTAATATGTCTTTAACCCTTTTGTTTAGACAATATGAGATTTATTGCATTAATTTACTGATGTTTTACACCAGGTTTCATTTAACACGTCGGATGTTTCTAATTGTTTGTGCTGCTTCTTCACACTCAATTCTAGATGTTTTTGTGTCTTTCAAGGGTGTGTGTGTTCCTGTATTGCTTGCCTCATCTAAAGAAAAGAGAATCCGAAAACAAATCTGTATTCTCACATCAACCCTGCAAAAACAACAAAGATAAAGACTTTTGCACAGTACTGTATATATACAATTTAACTATATCAAGCTTATGTATCATTAAAAAGTACTGCACTAAGTAAATGTAATTTTACTCATTCCTGTCACCAACAGCTGTTACATCATGATTAATGGCATTTACTTCATCTACGAGCCATGACATCATTAGCACGCTGGTATTTCTGCGTCCTCAACATCCTCGTCATTACCAAATCCTCTTGGTCAACAGCACCGGGCTGTGAATTACCCCAAAACACCAGAGTGTCAGATACCACAGGACCGTCCAATATTTCACAACACCCATCACTGGTGATGACGGCAGCCGCAGACAAAGATGGAATGAACCGAAACATAAAACACAAGTGAAATTAACATCAATACCGCAACTACAAGGAAATAAGCTCCTCTATTGAAACAGTAAAGTTACATGTTAACAGACCACAGGTCTCTGCTTTGTGTCTCACAAAGCAGGTACTAAAGTGATCATTATTACCCATGTACCCAAGGAATATTGACATAGGAAGAAGGATTATAAAGAGTACTCATGGTTCTAATCAACATCAAATCGAAGTCAACTGTAAACTGTTTATGGGTGCACTATAAACCTGGAACATCCAGCTTGTAAGGTTTAAAAAGCCTTGTAAACAGATAAGACACATGGAACACCTCACAGATCATTAGCTGAAGGATGGAGTCATGGTAGTTGTCGATGAGTGTGGCGCGTCTATGTGTACCGCATGTATACTAAAAACTGAAAAGAGAAAAAAAATATACCCCTTTTTGATTTCAAAATAAAATGTTACAGCATTATGAGCTGGATTCAGTGTTGTGTAATTACCTGTACTCTTAGGGCGTTTTGTTTGCAAGTTCAGATAAGGTTTATGAAGGATATGAGCCTTCCTTTGTGTGACGTTAAAGCATACAGGTGTGTGTTTACGCCTGGGTGTGTGCAAGTACATTGCCATTATTGACCACAGATCCATCACCACAGTACTGGAGGTGATTAGCACAGATCATTAGCAGGCTGTGCAGCCGGAGGAACAGATTTTACTACCGTAGGCCGGTTATATAAGTGTTCCACGATCACTCAAGAGGCCACATCTTCAGAAATGGAAAGCACAGGAGAGCAAAGCAAAGCTGGGATGAATCATGCTAGGATAATACAGAGAATAAGAGACATAAGGGAATGGAAATATAGGAAGAAGGTGAAAGTAGAAAATACTTAAAGATAAAAATTATGAGTGTTGGGCAAGTTTTTTGTGATCCGTAATATTGACATTTAATATTTGTACTAGACATTTCCTAATGTCCCCTAATACAAAGTTCAAGTACTCCTAAAACTGTTGTCCTTTTTTTCCTGGACTGAATGATGTAATATTTACACACACACTTGTAATTCTCTATTATTCAGAATATTTTGAGCATATTCTGTTTGAAATTCTAAATGAAGCATTTTCCAACTAAGATGTAAGATAAGATGATGTTATTCAGGTTCGATGAGGATTCTCTGGACATTTATGCAACACCTTCAGAATACATGCCAAATTTACAGGTTTTATCACAGGTTGCAACACACATGTTCCTGTTTACAGGCGGCTGGTGTAAAGCAAACATCCTCTGTGGTAAAAGACACTCCAATCTCTGGTCTGAAGCAGGAACACACATACTTTTAAACATTATGACAGGCGATATCAACAGGTTGTTGGATAAGAGCAGTAATCAAGACGGTGTCAGGATGGAACATCTACCACCAGTGGAAAACAATAAACAGGAATTTCCTCGGCCATAAAAAGAGCCGGGACATTTCATGATATTTGTGACATTTTGTTTAAAAGGACTAACGGATGCAATATTTCCTGACAGACTTTTCATGTGTGCACCGCGGTTACAGAGCTCCTTCCCATAAATGCTTCACACAGCTGATTATGTGTCAGTGGCCCCGCGTGGGCCTGGGTCGTCTTCTCCTTAATAACAAACAGATATCCTGTGTCCTATTTTTAGGTTTGTACAAAGGTTGAATAAGGAAGCGGGGGTGGAACTGAATCGTAATGGAGCATGGTGCAGCTCTACATCTGCATGTGATGATAGGATGATACAATAAAATGAGGTTTACCAGCAGAGGGGCCGCCACCAGAGGAGATAATGAGGGGTGGAGCCGCAGTGATTCGATTATTGTCTTCTAATTCAGCTTGATGTGACACTGATTTAGATGCAGAGTAACAGGGTGAGATCATCAAGGGTCAGAAGATCCTATTTTTGTCATTACAAATGTGACATGTTGTTTTACTACACGTCTTGCTGTGAACTAAAACGTTGTTTTCTATATACATGCTAAAGAGTAAAGCACTGCAACACAAACATTTCTGTCCACAGCTGTAACATCTGCGGCTGTTTAATCATGCACAGTAATCAGCTGTTAGGAAGTGGGCCACACAACAACGCAGAGGTAAACATGGAAAATTCTCCTAATGGAAAATTCACAGCATGAAAGAAACATTAACAACAAACACTCCACCATCCAGCATTCAACATCAAGGCAATGGAACAAAATGTCAAATAATTAAACTTGAGACCCACGTTGTGTGTAGGCCAGGTAACGCAGCACCAAAGTAAAACTGGATGGATGTGATTTGCCGAGTTCATTCTCTTTCTTTGCTATACATCTCTGTAAATAGCATTTCAATTAGAATATTTAATTATCATTAATGCAGGGGCTAGAGGATGAAGTGCTCTTGAGGATGAGCAGTGTTTGTACCTGTTCAGTCATCCTCCCATTTGCTTTCAGTACTAATGGAAGTCACACAATAGCACAAAACACCAGCTTGCTTATTGAAACTTCACAGCTAAATAAAGTTTTCTCCATAAAAGTCAGACCCACACTACCCCTCGCACGCACAGACAAATTTAATTGCAACCATACTTGTTCAAGGCAACAGCACCTCCGTCGTCGTCTCTTTCCTTTGTGAAAACTAGGTCAGATGATTTTGTTTACTGCTAATCAATGTCCTTGGATTCAGATTGGCTTTGAGGCTCTTTACCTGCATGCTCCGCTCAGACGAATCCTTCCTTATTCCAATTGCAGACTCAAACCCATCCCCAGAGGCTCTTATTTTAGTCACAAACTGTGCTGCCTTAGCTGGGATGGCGAATCAATTGCCTTAGTTTTTTTTTTCAAAGTCATTTTTAGAGAACGCTGAGATTGAAAAGTTGGCGGCGAGGGACAGCTTGTTTGTGTCCTTTCTGAAGTCAAAGGCAAGCTGGGTATAACTGCAGGCAATCTATTAGACTTTTCCATGCTGTATTCTGACTTGGTTGGTAGAAATGTAGCTGATTGCTGTAAAACAAGCAATTGAAAACGTGTGTCTGTGTGTGTTTGGGTTCGTTCATGTGAAAGCAGACAGCAGAGGACTGAAGGCTACAGACAGGGTGACCTTAGGGACTGAAATCAAAGACAGGAACACATCAAGGTGGCTAAAGAGTGAACAAAAACACATTAATTGGATGTGTTCCTGTGGGTTTGAGGCATGATTTCAATCCCCCTTTAAAAGAAAATAACTTGTGTCTTTAAAACTGGGAATGAAACATGTCCAGTAACCATAATTACAAAACTATATTTAACTGCACATGTAACCAGTGACCGGTAAGCCTGACCAAAGACCGGTGTAATGCTATTGGTAAGCTGAGGAAACTGACCACATTATGTCACAGGGGGGGGACAAACTCTATTGGCGCTGATAAACAAGCGCTAAGTGCGACATCAGCTATTGGTGTTGACATCACCTCTCTTCATTAGTCACCGTATCAACAGGAGAAGTTTACTTTGGTGCAACACTGTTGTCTTTGGCATGAGGATGTCACATATCACCATGGGTTACCACAGTCCTCTGAAGGCACACTTTACAAGCAGATGGTGTCTCTTAGGAGATGGCAGAAGAAACATGAATACAGAATAGACCGGAAAGAGGAGAACCTATTGTACTGAAGGGGATTAGACATAGAACATTTCCACCCAAAAGTATAGTAGTGTCTCATTAAGACTGCAGGAAGAAAATGTAAGAAAGTGAAAATGCACACTCTCCTTCTGCAGCTCTCTCCTCTTGGTCCAAATCAAAAGACTAAATATAAATACAGAGGACCTGACTTAACTATTTCAGTGCTGTTATGGAAAAGTGAAGCTACTTTTACAAGCTTCCAAAGACAGAGTACAGCGGTAGAATCACGTTCATGTTGTATCTGACACAATCGGATCAGCGATCAGTAATGATGCCTGAAAACACCTGTGATCAGCCAGAAACCAGCATCATGGGTTAGTAGCAGAAGGAATAAAGTCTTGCATCCTTACAGACCACTTGACTTACAACATTCTGAATATAATTATGGATTTTTTATGAAGCACTGTAACTTAAAGTTTGTATCCTAAGTAATGCTACAAATAAGGGATGTCTCATGATATGATACTATCACATTATGCTTGTAATGATAATGACGATATCACAATACAGCAGGGCTTGAAACATTGCAGAACCATTATTATCTCTGGAAAAAATACCCCTAAAAAGGTAAAAAATTACAATTTCCATGCCCCCATGAGCCATGACTCTTAATAAAAAGATACATTTTTGGTTCCAGTATATGAATAATGCATCGCAATAAGTGTGAAGTGTGATAAATTCATGTAACTGCATTTTGCTCCACCCCATAATTGTTGGTCTGCGCTGTATATGATCATTAGGTGAAATATGACTACTGGTTTGCCAGCCCAAAAATTTCACTGCAGCTTTTCTGGGTGAAAAATGTCCAGTAATATAAACATCTTTTGGATCAGCCACCTGCAGTCAATACTGATAATAATGTTAACAGAAGAATAAACTTACATTTTGTCAAATCATTATGATGTTTTATTGACCGTTAAATGTCCGTTGCGGATGCGTGGGGAAAAATGCATTGATATTTAAATGCTATTAGCTGAGCTTAGCTTCTAATGATTAAAGATGGTGTGTTATGTAAGTCTTTGAAGTTGGAGAGCAGTCTGAGTGTGTGCGGATCTCCAGCTGTGAGAAGATATATGGTGATAGCGTTATCTTACACCTCATTAATGCCTCCTTTTATCTCGTCGAAAATACAGACCGGAGAGTCAGGATGAAGAGAGGGAGCACTAAATTTAGAAATAAAAACAAGGCGGGAGGCAACAGGTGCATGAAAACAACAATAGAGTGTGTGTGTGAGAGAGAGAGAGAGAGAGAGAGAGAGAGAGATGGCGGTGGGAAGCTCAAGTGAGATCTGACAGAGTGATAACCCTGCCACTCTGTGCACTCCTGAGGCCAACACATCAAAGCTCAGCTTCAAAGTGGCATGAAGTATCCTTCATCACTACCTCACTTTCTAAGACAACAAAAGAAGATCGCACACGAACAAGCACACCCGTCTAGTAGCCCTGATCATTAATATTTTATTCGCGGTAACAGCAGATAGGCCTCTAATGTTACATGCCATCAAATGCAAACACAAGTATCTAACACGCACAAGCATAAAGCCATGTTATGTAATGTAAACGCACACTTTGGTGTTATTAATTCCTCCTGCTGGAGTCTAAAACATTAGTCATTTAATGAAGACTTTGGAGTGTTACTGAAGTACTATCACAGCATGAGCGACTACACTTTTAATGTTTCCAGCTCAAATCAAATTGGAAACAAGTGGCTCGTCAACTTAAAATTAAGACAAGAGAGTAAATATTAAAATATGACTTTACTCCATAGCTTCATACAGTGTCATTAACTGAAATGACGGCTAATTTATGTTTACTTTAAAAGAGAGAAGTAATCAAAACACTTGATGATGATGATTATGAACTAGTATAGCGTGTAATTACTGAAAAAGGAGAAAGGAATACAAGACGGGAGACGCTGCTCTTGATTTAATTAAGTTACTATATAAGAGAGCAAGAAATGCCAATAAACAAAAAGCCACATAAGATAATGAGCTCACCAGCAGGCAATTAAAGATGACGTAGAGGATGAGCATCCACAGGTATCTGTATCCCATGTGGAGCCCTGCCCACAGCCAGACCAGAGAGATGAGCAGGAACAAGTAGAGGACCAGCGGCACCTCTGGAAGACAAGATATTAACAGAAGACTGGGATTAAAAGCAGCAGCAGCACAATATTGTATAATAACAGTTGAATAAAATAATATGCTGGTGTCTTTGTGTCTATGCTTTACAGATAGTTTTTTTAACTCTTTATTTATGAGTTGTTTTTTGTTTTTTTTAAAAACAGAAAGAAATAAAACACAGAACAGACAGGTCATGAGGTTAAGGGGTCACAAAGAATGCATTGTATGGACAAACAAAGCAATTTTTACAATCAATGCTTTACAAATTTGTATGCTTTACAGAATTGAACATGCATACACAGCAGCATTGGACAATTTAAAGATCCATATGTTTAGTTATAAACCCCTACTTTCTGGGAATGATAATGTTGTTGCTATTGCTCCTAAAGCTGAGAGGCAGGAGAAGGGAAGAGGTGTTAGAGCCAGGAGCAGGCCTCAGGAGCTGTTTAATGAACCGCTTCCAACAGCCCTAATTCAACATGAGTCCACGTGGTCTGCATGTGGACTCATGTGGGGCCTGATTAAAACTCAAACTAGTCACCGGTGTATAGCACAGGGTGCACCGCTGGAGAACAAATATATAAGGTTGGCTGAGATGACCTCTGCCAAACAGACAGACACACACACATACACTTAACGTGCATATGCACAGATGTACGCATGAATGCACGAATGCCCACACAGACACACATCTTCACGTACACCAGTAAGGAGGCACACACGCATGACTGCACCCTGGGCAGTACTCCCATTTTCACCACTCATGGCTTCATCTATTGAACATTTGTGGTACCACTAATGCAGTTTAGTGTATGAGAAGTGCTGACTCTGATATAAGAGATACAAGAGGCACTTTTAGCATATTTACCCACAATTATATTATATATAATATTTATTATGAGGCGTGGTAACGTAGGGTGCGAACAAAGCAGATCATGAACACAGACATGAATTCTTTACTTAAGGAAAAGGATTTAGAGTTTATTTTTGTTTTTAATATGTGTATTGCTGCTATGGAGGGGACAGAGTTTATTTTGATGTGTAATGCTGTTGCGAAATGGAATGGAAATGGAGTCTATCCTTGATCCTAGATAGCATTAGATAGCATTTTTGTGTTTTGTGCTTAGTCAGAATTTAGTCTGATATGTGTAGGATTTGTTGAGTTACTTATGGGATCTGACATGGATATTTAGGGTAGGTAGAAGGATGGGGTAAGGAGGCGGGCGTATAGAAGTTAAAATTTATACCGCTCCTTTGTAAATGTTTCCTTTTCTTTTTATATACTTTTTTTTCTGTTTTGGTTTTAATGTTATATTCGAAATAAAACAATCACTAAAATCAATCAATTTTATCATTGGGTAATATGGGAAATTAAATTAGCCTTGATTTTATTTTTTAAAAATCCAAATTTTTCACTCTATAAGAATTCAAGACAAGACATGATTCAAAATTGTTTTCTTTCCTAAAATTCTATAGCATCTATGTGCAGCCTGAGAGGGTGTAATGTACATTTAGTTAGAAATAGAAATAATAAAAGTAAAGTAATGGTCGGCAATGGTGAAGAAACATATCTGCAATGAATATATAACAACAAACAAACGTGGGATTTTTAAATCTTTGTAAGAAAGAAATATCTCCAGGGGATGCTCTAATTTTGATTTGTGATTAATGTATTTAATTCCACTACTTTGTGCTACCAAATACTACTAAGGGTCTTTTTTTTATTTTAGTTATTTTTTTGGCCTT
The DNA here is from genome assembly GCA_037367365.1 of Apogon talboti. Classification (NCBI taxonomy): domain Eukaryota; kingdom Metazoa; phylum Chordata; class Actinopteri; order Kurtiformes; family Apogonidae; genus Apogon; species Apogon talboti. Next base: position 20,879,941 of record JAPQRQ010000028.1, on the reverse strand, counting down.
TATTAGAGACAGAAAAGATGGGGAGAGAGAAAGGGGAATACCATGCAGCAAATGACCCAGGCTGGGCCATGAGAGCACGCCTGCCATTCCCAAATATAATATTAAATTGTTCATATTAAGTACAGCCATTCTTCTACTGTTGGTGATACCTGCAATTTTTGAATAAACAAAATTATGTTTGGGGTCAAGTCTTACCTGTTCAAATGAAACAACCTCCTCCATATGAATCACTGAGTTTAACTGGAAATGCGAATCTAACCTAATTGAATGGGTGCTCACAATTAAATACATGTGCATTCAGTGATTGTCATGCTCTTTATTAAATATGGCTCTAAACACTCTTAGATGCTCTTAGCGTTCAAATCCTATTTTCCCTGCATAGAACATACAGTAAGCACACACTGTACGCAGTGGGCAGACACACATTCACAGATTTGTTTCTAAGATAAGAACAAGCCATCAGCAAGTCCTTCTGCACGTGTTTCTAAACTGAGCTTCACTGCAGCAACTGGTGCCACTGTTAACCCACTTTACATCAGGGCTGATTCTCTGCTTCAGGCACACAGAATGTCACAACACCACAGTAGGGAGTGGATACTGCACTTCAGATATTAACACTCAGAGGAAGAACAGACACATTCATTTATATTCGCTTTAATTGCCCTGTGCACAGCTCATGATTATGAGAGGTAAAGATAACACACAGATTGAATTATGGCCACTGATGTATTCATGTATCTCATCTATATTTGCTCTGCGTTCATCTCAGCTCGAGAAATCATTTCCTCTTGGGCTATTATTGGAACAGCTCACTAGAGGACAAACAAAATGAGCTCTGTCAATCAGGAACCAAATTTGTCCACCGGCAAAATGAGTCATCACAAGAGAGACACGGAGAGGCCTGGTAACAAAACACACTCATTATTATCTACTTCCTTCATTGTAATGAAATGATGACACCAGCGTTTTGGGTGCCACATTTAAAAAAAAAATAAAGAGGCATATTTTGATCAGATCTAACAACTGTATGCTGTGTTTTTACAGAATAAAAAACAATAAAACTATACTTAACCCATAAAGACCTACTGCTACTTTTGTGAAAGTTCCCAAATGAATTTTTCTCCATATTTAACCTTTCTATAGTGATTTATCACCATATATCATAAAATTATCCTCTACATTATGCTGTGTATATATTTTCTATAATTTTTGTATGTCTGATTTACTGATCACATACTTTAATCATTATGATAAGATTACATTTGAGGGATATTGTATCAAAAACAGAGAAAATTTATGAAAAAATGGACTTTTTCAGTATATATATTATCAACTGAACATAATCCCAGTGTGTCCATCCACTGTCATTGATCCAACTCCATGGGTTTTACTGGTGAATCAACGTTGTAGAAGATGACGGT
>JAPQRQ010000028.1:20866076-20878420 GCA_037367365.1 Apogon talboti | reverse complement strand
ACAAACTGCATTTTACACCAATTATTTACATGTATTGATAGGATTAGTGGATCAACAGGTATTAAACAGTTTAGATCGGTAGATGCTTTTGTTCGCCACCGGTGGCTGTTTGGGTCTTTATGGGTTAAGCATTATTTGGATTAGTTCAATCCGAGTGTCTAAAGAAAGCAGTGTGCAGGTATCAAACCCTGAATTTACTGCATCTTTAACACAGAATTCATGTAAAATATAATTTATTATGGAGCAGATAGTGACAGAATGAAATGAGTCATCCATTTGTGATTACAGGTGATAGAAAAAAAATGTTAAATTAAGGATCTTTTTTCAAATGTTTTCCACTCCAGAAAAACATTACAAGGTTAAAACAACTCTATAATCGGTGGTTTTCTGTAGATATGCATGTTACCTTACATAAATAGATAGACGGTCTATGTTTTCGCAGTAGTGGGTGCTGGCTGTTGTATGATGCTAATATTCACAGCGGCATGCTTCCATTAGTGATCAATCAGTGTTGCAGAGAACAGGAAGAACCATTGATAACACTCATTCATGTTCCATTTGGTCACATTGACCAAGACTGGGTGGAACTCATTTTATCAAAGAACATCTCAAAGCAGGAATTAAATGCCTTGTATAACAAATAGATTTGAGGACAGCATGTTCTCCAGACTCTCCAATCTCCAGAAACTCTTGATCTGAAGCTGACTTTCAAGTCCAAGCAGCAAATGTTTCAATTCAATTGCACTGCAGTTATGTAGGCCAGACTGTACAGTTCATTTCACAAGTAGGATGAAAACACAGGGCACGGGGCCCAGGTTTGCACAGAAAGTCTTCACTCAGGTGCCACTTCCATCACGCTGTCAGCTTTACTCTGCTCCAAGTTTTGCTCCTCATCTGACTGAAACTTTTCTTTGGCTCTCCCACTTCCACTTTTCTCATTTTCTTCTTTTCATGTCTCTCCATTTCTTTTGGAGACTAGTTTTCTTTACTTCTTTTCTCTCCGAGTGTTAATTTTCCACTGATTCATGATGATGACTGTGTGTATGCCTGGATATTTATTTCATGTTGGCATATATTTGTTAGAAGTCAGCAATTATTCCCTCTGTTCTTATACTTTCTACTTCTTTCAGTAGTTTCACACCCTTTTCCCTCCACTTTTCTTCTTGCACATCTGTCTCCATCTTTTTCCTCCCTGTTTGATTTTTCCAACCATGTAAGCACATTCCTATCTGCGGACAGGGTAGAGCTCCCACAGAAAGAACAGGTTCCCAGAGCCAAATGGAGAATGACTGTAAAATGCTGACTTACTGCAAGACTATCGGGCTTGAAAGACCCAGAAAGTAACCGAGCATGTGTGTGTGTGTGTGTGTGTGGGGGGGGGGGGGCACTTTCATGTTTCAGTGTGTAAGCCTTTTCATAAACATGTTGAGGTCAGACACCTAAGATGTGATGTAATGTTAATCTTCTTGTCCTGCAGAGCTAAGAAATAAACATCTGAAGCCCCGCTGCTGTAATTTCTGCCACGATCTCCTCCTCCTGAGTGAGCTACTTTTCAACATCTAGTTTACATTTAAAAGAAAAGGTTCCTGGTGTGAGAAAACAAACTGACTGGGCTCAGTGAAAACACTTGTGCACACACTTAAGACAGTGCTGACATGACTGTCACAGAGAGGTCAGCAGCTGGAATAACAGGCTGGAATAAGCATGTGTTGAGCATAAAACACACGAGAGACTTGCGTGTGTGTGTGTGTGAACAAAAAAAGTAATCTGGACTAGATTCTGGGAACTGACTGAGGCTTTGCCGTTCGATTCAATGTCATTTTGTTGATGGTTTAAACCAGAAATAAATGATAGGGGTAAAAATAACTCATTAAAACAATCAGAGCAAATGTATCTGTGCATGATTTCAACATTGTAAGTATCTATTAAAAAGAACATATTAGTCCATTGAGACCAACACAAAGGTTTACATTCCACTGGCTTAATATAAATGTTTTGAGAGCAAAATACAAACATGTGTCAGGTGTGGAAATAAAGCAACTGGACCTTCAACGTGCTATGTACATGTGATTCTGTAATCCAACTCCATCTATCACATTTATTTGTTTATGTCTACATCCTTGAATCAGAGCGTGGTCAGGGAACACTCAGGGCAATAAAAGATACAGTAATAATAGTTATCCATAAACCCTGCCCTGTCGAGGATTAAAAGAACACTTACTGCTGTAACAAAAGGACACGGTGTGTGAGGAAAACACCTTCTGGGGGCCATGAGAAGGGTTTACTAATGTGTTTTGACGTAAGCCTTCAGTAAAGTGAACACATTATGTCTTTCACCAATTTTATGCTCTAACTTTTTGTCTTTGATGTAAACCCTCAGGGGGAAACGCTGGAAGAATTTCAAGCGGAGTTGAAGGTTAGCAACTTATCTGCAGGCTGAGATGAACACACACACTGGAGCACATATTTTTATTTGACTGACGTCAGAAGTCCTGCTGTATCTCACACGGTCCTGCGATTGTACATGAGGGCTGCTCGCACTCATGCATGCACACACACAAACACACACGCAGATGAGCCCTCAGCTTATCACATCAGTTAATTGCTGCAGGAATGTGAAAACATTTGCAAACTAAACACTGTCTGTCATCAACATGCCCACGTTCTGCGCTGATGTTTCAGCTGGATGAAAACGTGATGCAACCCACACGTGATAGCAAGGTTGTTGGTCTTTCATTGCGCTGATATATCTGGGATTTGTCAAGGTTGTAAGTGTATTTGTGCGTAGCGGTGGTGAAGCGTCTCTGATGAACTGCTGATAAGTTTGGGAGGAAATCTAAAGCACAGAATAATAATAATAATTGAGCCTTTCTGACATTTGTTTAATTCCCTTTAAAACACCAACAAAGTAAAGAACAAAGATAAAGCAAAGGTTACTATATCTGAGTCCACTTATCTATGCACATGCTTTTATTGAATCTTTACGTGTGTATGTGGCCTCATGCTGCATTGTTTTGACAAAAACTGCTGCGTTGGCCACTTCTTCACTATGCAGTAGCTCAGCTGGCAGCAACAGCAAACTATTACCTTTTGCACTGCTGGTTGAATTGACTAAATAATTGGAAAAAGGTTAATTATAGGCACAGATCTAAAAATAATCATTTAATTGCACTCCAGCATACTAAATCCGGGCGCACAGATTGACTCATCAAATAGTGTCCCCTGCTCAGTCAGTACTTACGCTGCTACTTTGTGAAGTGAGTGCTGTGCCAACATTCAGATGCACTCTGTTGTTCTCTCTCTCAGCATAAAAAGGAGGCGTAGAGGCTGTTTTCTGACCTTCTTTTCCTTTCCAACACACAGCGCCATGCTCTTGTTCACCCTGTCCCCAACTTACCCCCAACCTTGCCTTTTCCGACTCTTAAACTTTTGCTCCCTTTTTTACCCAAACTTTCCTGTTAGACAGAAGTTCTTGAATGACGTCTTAGTTTATGTATGGGTAAGTACTGGTCATACTAATACGGCAGCCCTACCTGTAGCCCAGTGCTGGACTGGACGACCTTAAAGACCACACACATGCATGTAGTGTGGATTGTTAAAGTAGATTTGAACTCATAACATTGTGCACCCATAGGACATGAGAGTGTTTAAAAAAAAAAAAAACAGCCCTGAAAATAAATGTTATAAAATGTATAAAAGTGAGACTGCAGCAACATTCTTTTAGATAGTTACAGATGGGTGATACTTTATTCCTCTTGAGTGCCTTTAATTGCGCATCAGTCCTTTCAGTACACCAAGCAGAGAGAGATAAACCTACATCTCGAAGCAGGTAACTTGTGTTTGTAGTGTTTGCACATGTGCATGAGAGAGATACGAGGTGAGAGATTGTGTGATTGAACACGTAAGCAATTTTATCTTTTATAGTTTTGTGTGCATATAGTACACAGTCCTCAGCACCAGTGGGAACATTCTTAAATGCTGGGAGTGTGTGTGTCGTGTGGCCTCAGTTAAATATTTGCAGGTTCAGTGGGTACCTGTGCTGTTGGTGCGTCCGCGGTAAATGTCGTCGTAGGCTTTCCACTGCTCGGTGACTTGATAGGCGTGGATGAAAACGACCACCACTGCAACCAGGCAGATGAGAGGCACCAGAACGGCTGTGCACAGAGCCGCATAGATGTTTGGGATAAAACATCTAGAGGAAGGACACAGAGAAATGGGAGTCAGCTGGGGGGGGGGGTTGCTCATGTGCACAAGAGGGAAAGAGGGGAAAATAATGCTAACAACAGTTAAACTTAAAGTACACTGAACTCAAGGGTAAGCTTTAGAAATCATAAACGTATTACATGCCTGCAGTGTTCTACGCTGTATTTACTCCAACTAAGTCTTTGTTTCTTCACAAACAGGATATGTTTGGTGTAAGCCTGAGCCGGCCTAAGGCTCCAAACATTCTCATTCACGTAGGTTGCTAAATCTTCTGAACAACCAGGTAACCCCGCAGCTACAATAGGTTACTAACTGAGGCCAAAGAGCTTAAAAGTAAACAAGAAAGAAAAATACGCTGGTGCGGTTATGTCAGTTCATCTAATAAAAGCAAAAAAAACTTTACAAGATAATTGGGGTAATATAATAGGTAAGATAATAGACAATGAAAACAAAACCTGATATGTAATGTATTGTATCACGCTATATTCATGATATAATTGCAGCCTTTTTGCTCACTGAAGCTCCCAAAACTTCACATACAACTTTTTTACAGTTTGTCTATGATTACTGTATGTTTTTGTTGTATATCAGGTGTTTTCACTCTCTCTGTTTCAGCAGTTTTTGTGGGAAATCTCAGGAACTTTTTCCAGCTTTTGAACAGTTTGTCGTAGTTTACCTTCATTAAAAAAACAGCAAGTGAAATGTTTGTCTCTGGGAAAGTCAACATCCTCCTATGAAACTGTAACTGCCAAACAACTATCAGAAATACTCGTGTGACTGTGTCCTTTTCACAAAACAAACTTGGCCTTTGGTTTTGTGGGAGCATACGATATGGATAGGACCTCACCACAGCCCTGAGTGATGGCAGAATAATGTGAGCCATGCTAGTCATAACATAACATGAGGTATGCCAAATAAAGCATTGCATCATCCTCGCTCAGAAAATGAGCCAGACGATGACAGTGGAAATACACTGTAATAGGAATACTTCTATGTCTGTGGCCTTGTGAGTGGATGAGATTTTAATGCATATAAACTCTCACAGGAAAAAGAAATCCCAGGGATTCCTGAAATGGATGAAAAAAATTTACAGACAAGTCCACTTCAGTGAATCCAGGGTGGTGAAATGAGGAGAGCAAAGCCTTTTATGGAGCTTTTCTGTTGGGTTTTTCAATTTGACACATTAGATACATTTATATAAAACGATGGAAACAAAAATATTCTGTGAATATTCCAGAGCTTGCATACCATCGTCGCAGGACACTCAAGTTTACTTTTTCACAAGTGAGAATATTAAACAAACTGCATGAAAAGGGTATATGTCTGGTTGAAATGTAAACACGTACAGGAAAAGGCTTGAGCTACTTAATAAAAAGGCAATAAAGAAGTAAAACAACCATGAGTCACTTCATCAAGGCAACACATTTTTTCACTTTAGACCCAAAGATACAAGAGTTAAAATTATACTTTTCTCAAATCTACATCCAAACTATTACATGTTAGAACAGAATGGATCGGTTTACAGATTTTTTCTAATTAACAAATACAACTTCAACTAATTCTCACACACAGAACAGATGGTAAACTCAATACTGTCGGGCCAAGCTGGGTTTTTATGGACAAAATATGCAAAAAATGGATAAAAATTTAGTTAAAACTGGGGCGAATGTTATATTGTTGGTATTTATTTTCATAATGTGCTTAATTTATTATCAATTATCAAAATTGATAATGAACCATCAAAATTTCATTATTTTCTAGTTAAATCACTGTATTATTTACCGTCACGTTTTCTGTTCAGTCTGTGCGTCATCTTAAAGACGCATGTCCTAGCTTCAAAAGGTGTCTCTATTTTATTTAAAGAGAACTTTAAAAATTAAATGAGCTCCGTCCGTGAAGGTGTAACTGGAGCTGTAAAACCGCAAAATGTGAGAACCACCTAGCAGCAGGAAAACATACAGCAACAAGTAAAGACAAGACAACAGCATCGCGGTTGTAAGAGAAAAACAAAATACGATATCATGGCAATGAGAAAGTGAATGCAATATGTATGGAGACATGATTTAAACACGGCGTTTTACTGAAGAAGTAGCGTATGGTATAATACACATAACATAAATATTGCACATAAATGAATCTTCTCACTGGCTTGAACCAGAGACAGGTTAAGTTGAAATAAAACAAGAGGCTGCCTGTTTTCTCTCTCCTTTCCACAGATGGGGAGAGAGGCAGAGCTGAAGGAACTCAAAGGCTGCCTCAGAGCCTCAAAGAGGAAGGTAAGCTTCCCAGGGAAACTGAATACTCCTCTGTATCCTTGAATCTCACATGTATACACTTACTGTCTCACGCCCACCCACAGGAAACACATACACACACACACGCACACACACAAACGCACGAACTCCAGGATAACAGCCACACCTAAGACCACGGGCTAATTTTAGATGTCATTTAAAGGTTCTGACTTAATCTGTGTTTCACTTCGCCCTTCCCTGACATTCACAAGGAACACGCATGCCGTGATGTGAAAAGTTTACCTCGATAATTAACAAACACATAAACATCTGGCTACAGATGATTAACAGGACCTTACAAAGTGACCTCATCTGTAGCGTTATAGCCTTCAGGTATTCTATATATAGATGACAGATGGTTATTTATAGTTCCCCCTCTCTGAATCACATACAGTGATACAGAATGTGGGTTACATGAGGTTCTTTCTGCGTTGAAGCCTCCTCCTTCATGGTAAAGACTCAAGTTTCTAAGCGGGGAGACGCCTGCAAACACTGAAACTCATTCATTTATTCATTCACTTGATTGGACAAGCAATCTCCTGACGTGATGTCACTGGCTCAGGTGTTTTCTGTTTACTCGAGTCTGAAGTGGAATTTGCCAAAGCCTAAAAGAGCGACTGATTCAAACTGGTTTTAAAGAAAACACTGACAAATCTCCTTGTGAAAACAGATGACGTGAACTTACACATCTCCTCGCACCAGCCCGTATACGGCGTGTATGGTCCACCCGAAACCGCCCAGCAGGACTATAACCAGCACGATGATGACTAAAACTGGAAGGCCCCAGCCCAGTAGGGAGTAGACCAGGTATCGGCGCTCTGTGTGCTCATCATTCATCACCAGCACTTGCCAGAAGTTCACAGCCTGGGGGCACAGTTTGAGAAAACAACGTGTAAGCAGCAGAGAGTAGAAAAGCAGACATTTACCAACACAAGCAATAATTTATGGACTATCTTTTTTCTATAAAGCTTGTAACGGCTGCTTTTGTTTTGTAAGATAGGGCAATGGAGAATTTTCTTATCTCTTTGTGTCTGCAAGAGCATCTTATCCTCAGTTACTAAAGTTAGAAGACACAAACACACTTCACATCACTCCACAATGGTCATGTTTGCTTTGTAATCTAGCAGGCTTTGATCGTCTCATTCATCTGATATGCTAAGCCATACATTATTACATAAGAGATTTTCTGAACACCTGTTGGTTGCAACACAGACACAATATTTTGTTACTGTGTGAAGATCTCGACAGACTATTTACAGCATATTCCTTGGAAGTGGTAATGAGCTGCTGCAGAAAAGTAAGCAAGAAGAGGTTACTTTTTTATGCCTTGTGGGATTATGGTTAAAGACTGACGACATTTACCCAAACTAACTGATTATCTAACTTTATTTCAAAGCTTTTGCGATTTTAAAGAGAAAAACATTACAATTTGTTGCCAAAACCCACAGATATCATCAGTTCCACTTTTTTTAATCCGCATTTATGCAACAATTACAATTAATAGCAGCTGATGTTTGTCACTGCCCATCTGTCTGCAAACACATATGCGTGACATTTGCAGGCATTTGAGGGCAGTATGATTCAACTAATGATGGGAGATAAAGAGATGCTGACCTCTCCCTCATATAACCTCTATCTCTTCCAACACCATATCCACATCGTATAACCACTGACAACAAACACAGCTGTGTAAAGCACACACAGCTTTAAGGTTACAGCTCTACTGCACTGCACTGAGGAAATAGTGTAACGTCAGTCACATTCAAGTACTACCTCTCCTTGGCTGTGAGCAACAGTAAGTGCATTATGGGTAAGTTTGTGCTGAGCTGTTGCTCTGCAGTGGCTGCAGACTTCACTGACTGTTGATACTGCAGTCTTCAAATGAGCTAATAGGCTAAATGGCTGAGATACACCTGCATGCTAACAGGTTTGGTTTTTATTCTTATTTACCTTTAGAAGAATGTAGGTAGGGTTTAGATAACTAAACTGAAGAAAAAACCTAATAGAACAAGTTCATAATGAGCTGGGTAAGTTTTCTAGTTTATATTAAAGATGCCTCAAAATATCAGGAGTGAAAAACACCACTGAAAATATGTGAGAAAATGCATTGTTCTAATTTGGGTAAACTGACTTTGTCACTGTTAATTAAGTGGAACTATTTCAGGAAACTGAACACCACAGTGAAACTTACCACCAAGGCTGATTGGCACCTTTTTTATCTCACATCCAAAAATACATTTCTCTAACAACGAAACACTGGCAGGCAATCCCTGCTTAAAAAGCTGTGAAACTGGAAACCTGGCACAGTAAAACTAGGTAAACACACTGTAGGCTAGGGCTAAAGCAGCTCTAACAGATCGGTGTTGTTATGTAACATTATATAGTAAGTTTTAGCTGAGGTTTGCCAGCCAAAAGCAAAAAAAAAAAAAAAAACATGCACTGGAGGGTGATTGAATTATTGACTGTTTTCTGGCATTATGTCAGCGTTTATTCCCCTGACCGACCACTGGACCTGCACGTCCGCACATCCATCCTAACACACATACCCCCACTCACACTCTGCTCTTATTGATTCAAGTCTTCTTCGTGGTCTGAGATGGGGTACTGGCGCCCGCTCATATCGTGCACTTAGCTGAAAAGCAGCTACCTGATAGGGGGAGAATGAGCGCTGAGACATCTCTGGAGTCAATAGTGAGATACCAGTGAGGACAGACGGGCTTAAGTGGCACTCATTAATAAAAACCAGAGTGGCAGCAATATTTTCATTGTCAGATAGTGTAGCTGGTGACATCGGAGACATGTCTAGATATGCTTTTTTGCAGGAGTGAAGTAAGACAATATGAGAAAAAGTCAAACAAAGGAGAAAGGGTAACGTGAAGAGATGTTTAAGAAAAAAATGTATAATCCTGAGATGGACTCTAGAAATCTACAAATAATGTTTTCTCCAAACAGTGTCTTAAATTCCCTCTCAGGTGAATGATTGTTTACCTTAACCAGATCATATCAGCTCTAAAGCCATTCTAAGTACTACCATGTGTGTCCAAACCTGCTTTTTACGTCAAAACACCCCTCATGTCAACGCCTATTCTTCTCATCCCAATTCTAACACGTCTTGAACCACATGAAAGCCTTTATCCGTTAAAATATCTCTGAGGTCATCTGGTGAACGTATATGTTGAAAAGGAAAAAAAATCCTCCACTGTATATGTTCTGCACGTACAGCGCTGCTTTCTTATTAGCTTAGAAAAGGCTAATCTTATTATACTGCACCAATAATAACGTTTGAGCCAGGACAGATTATATCAACCACGTAAAAAATGATTATGTTCACTTTGAAACGTCACACTTTGTAAAAACAAATTGAGGCGTGATGGAAACGAAGTGACTTACGGAGAATTGCGCAAGAGAAGGATAACGAGAAGGAAAAGGAGGGAGATGGGAAAGTTCATCTGGGGAGAGGTCTCCTTGGGAAAATGTTATGATACAATGCAAATTGTGGCTACCGTTTTCCACCGAGAACTGGAAATATTTATGTCATGAGATTTATTTTCAGATAGAAGGAAGATAACCAAAATAAACCTAAAGAAAACAATAAAACCTGAAATCGGTATTGTTTATACAGCTGATCCTTCTCAAGGCTGGATTCATTTTATGCTTCCCGACCTCTAACACACTACTTAACTGGGTTGTACACGTTTAATATATCATACATAAGGACGTAACATAAAGCAGGATTTAGAGGAGAAGGATCAGCTGATGTGAAGGTATTTCCCCAGGGCAGCGTTCTTCTCCTGAGTGGTCCACATTCCTGTTCTCCCTCAGCAGGTCACAAGTCAACTTCTGTCTCTCTGAGGGATTAAAACTGGTTTAGATGAGTTTTACACTAGAAGCAAAAATGTATATTCTTTTCTTATTTTCTTTTTTGTGCTATGCGGTACATCTGGTGCATTCATTTAACCAGGAAAAGAAAAAAAATTGTCAAACATTTTTGTGTCTAAGTAGCGATACACATTATATGTGCCACACTTTGATGTTGCTTAAATCCTGGCTTTCAGACTTAACATGTTTTTTCATGTTAAGCTGCAACCTGGGTCTTTGTTCTGGGTTATTATGCCGTTTAAGTAAAGCAAATGAAACAAGGGGCAGTTGGTCAAAAAATTGGGGGTTGAGGTGTTACTAAGTGGTACCAGTCCAGAGTTAAAGGTCACGTCTCGTAGCACTCTGGTCCCTTCTTCTCATCCCTAATAAAAACCTGCCGAAGCCCACGTGGTGGGGGAATGAGGTCCCACTCCATGTTATGTAAAAAAACATATCCTTCATGTAAGAAAAGAAAGCAAGAAGAGGAGCCTTATTTGCACCAAGAGAAGAGGAAAGTGATTATGAGTAGCAGAGTAGGTGTAGAATCAAATGTCTCTGGTGTTTTTTATTATTGGTTTTACCTGAATGAGCATCCAGAAAAACTGACTGAGGTGGAAGTAGTGAGAGATAAGCGCCAAAGCAGCACAGCTGTCCTCTGAAAACATCCGACCTCGGAAAGTTGACACCAAGAAGCAGATCTGTGCGAAAAAAAAGAGAGAAAGGCAAGACAAATTGAGAACAAGTAGTAAAAAGAAAGTGAATTTATTACATACTGCGATTCACAGATACTATTGTGTGTAAATTAGCCTCACAACCTTTAGTCTAATAGCACCACGGGCACGTTTTGATGACAAATACTATATGTTCACATTTGGTATTGTTGAGAACATGGTGACACACAGGTGCAGTACTCTCTGCTGTGTCAGCAGGGCATATGAGGAGTATGAGGATTTATTGCACATATTTTGGAATGTACATTGAGGCCAGCGGGATTCAGACAGCCCCCTCCCCTCGCAACAGAAAGAAAAACGATTTCTGCAGACCTGTTACATCACCATGCGGCAAGAATACCTTCAAACAGGGTTATATATAAATAAAAAATAATCAACAACAAAAACTACATGGACATATATTATCATTTTGCATCATCCCACATGCACAAAGACTTGAACAAATGTGTGGGTACTGCATTTTCCAAATAAGAGAAGAAAGGACAAAGAGCAGTCACACTGTAGAAAACTTAAGGAAAGTGTTTGTGTGTAAAAGACAAAGACAGCAGGAAAGAAATGGAGAGAGGTTTTAGTAGGTGGGAGACAAAATTCAGTTTGTGACACCGGAGGCAGGACTGCGTGGAAAACCCATGAGGGCGGCAAAAATACTGCCGGCCCGCTGTCCATCAGAGAGCTTCATTAACCTCTGGCATTGAGGGATGGCGGTGTCAATACAGCTGGGTGACTCTTACGTAACCTGTTGGACCGCTGCCAGTGCCACAAACCAAAGAGAGGGTAAAAGGAAGACGGGAGGAGCTGAGAAATGAACAATAGCATGATGTCAGATACCACTTACATCATGTCCATTATACTCAGTTGTCAAGGTGCAATGACACAGGTACAAAACAAGCTACTGTAAACTGTTGATATCATGCTTTGGTTTTGACTAATTTTGGGTCGGTAACCAAGTAAATAGACTTAGTTTGATCTAACTGACAACCTCACTGATGTGTAATATGATAAGTCATTGTTATTTTAGTTCATTTATTCTAAGATTCTATGATTTCACTGCATAAAAGTACAATTAAAAATCAAAACAAATGAAATTTGAACAGTATTAGTAGTAAAAATCAACTTTTCTTAATGATTCATGGCGTAGAAAACTATGTTCATCGTAGCTTTTTTATCATCTATAAATTAAGCCTTCCCTCATAATAACTGAAAAACAAACACAAAACTACAACCAGTCTCTTCAAAATAAAACCAAAACTACTTACAG
>JAPQRQ010000028.1:20855342-20865976 GCA_037367365.1 Apogon talboti | reverse complement strand
GAAACCAAATATCATCACATGCAAATAAAACTAAAATAACTACAACTATAATATCATCATTTTATTTTTAGTACTTCAAATGTCATATTATGCCAAAGAAAGTTTTTACAGTTACACCACAATGAAATTTAATTATGCCCTAAATATTCTCAAAATGTGTTATAACCTGACATTTTGGACTAAATTCTTGAAAATTTTGTCTGTAACCATGTCATTTGTGTGTTTATCTTAAATCTGTAACCCCTTTAAATTGAATTCATATGGACACATATAAAATGAGTGGCAGGTCATTGACCCAATACCTGTGGAAAGGATGCATCAGGGACACAATGTCCACAAAGCTTTTATTTGTCTGACGTGCTTTGTGTTGAAGTAGTTCTAAATAAAGACTGATATTAAGTGGCATGCCCTTTGGGTGACACTGTAATCTTGTCTGTATGAGCCAGTGGATCTCACCATTTTCACTCCTCAAATGTCCTCTCTCCACACCCATTTGTCCCTTGTCTTTTTCCTTTCCTGTTTCATAATTCATTTCTCTCTGGTAGCTTAGCTGGAAAATCCAAATACCCACTTGTGGACTTTCCAATGCCGACTAACCCTATTATCCGTAAGTAAGGGGAAAACACAAGACCTTTAAAAAACACACACAAAAAAAAAGGCCTGAGTCAGTTTCCCATCCAAGCTCTGCAGGGTGTGAGTGGGTGAGATGGCACAGGAAGAAGACTTGTGCCTGAATTGCCTGGAATCGTGCCTGAGTGAAAAGGCTCGTCAGGTAGCGTATGGGAACAAAGACTATCTGGCTGTGTTATGTGTGTTTTGGCAGAGGATAGACGCCAAAGGCACAGCATGACACATCGGAGGCTCTAATTTCAAGAATTCAAGCCCAATGCACAAAGAGGAAGGCAGGTATTTTTGTGACTGAGTGCACCCCAGGCCCTCGTGAAGGTGGGAGAGAATAAATGATCAATAGGTTTATTAAGCCTAGTAACCAAATTTCCACTCACTTTAGCTCTGCTCTTCCCCTTTGAACACTGTTAGGGTACATTCACTTAACATTACTTTTGGTCTGGTCAATACTAAAACACCCACTAAAAACTAATGCAGCGTTTCGTGACAAACCCTAACACAGGGATAACCACAAAGCCACTAAAACTACTGACCTGTGGCGAAATGTTGACATTACATGTATTAGACTGAGCGTGTGGGTGTTGAATAGACTCTCAAACAGGTGGTTTTTCTTTCCAGATGTGCGTGTCTGTGGGTGTGTGTCTTCATGGCCCTGTGGCTAAGAAGGATCTGGCTCAAAGAGTGAACCAGATGAATCATTTCTTAAAGACTGTATGTGATCAGAGCTATCAACATGACAAAATGTTCTTTTAGAAGGTCTAAAATAAGCTATCATTTAACATGTTTTAAACTATTTTGGATATATTGTATTTCCATATGGACGATTTTCTAACCAAGCCATCGTGTTCTTAAAGTTAGTAAACAGACAGTTAAGGCTTCTGCTCAATGCAGAGACACTGTGCAATGAAGAGTAATTTCATCTTTTAAGACATACTCAGGCTGTCATGGGAGTCTTCACATAAACACAGAAAATTGATCTTCCTCTGAAGCATTTATTATTTTACATAGTGTGCACCAAAGCAGCAAAGATTTTCCACTGAAATGCTCATGTTCATTGAACTGTGTTTGGCTTTGAGACAAAAAGTTTGCAAATCATGTGAGTTTAGGAGTAGAAACGGTATACAATAAGCTTTTATAGCATCATCTCAAATTGCTACAGTACATGTGCTGGATTAGGATTTAGCTGTAAACTGCCCCATGTACTCTGTGTGTTAAATCTGATTGTCAAAACCAGACTCTGGACCACGGTCCTCTGGAAAAAATCTGATCAAATTTACTGTAATTTGAGTCTGATAGAAACTGAAACCTGTTAATTCTAATACTACGCTGAAGTCAGTCTGACTATGAAACTGACAAAGAGGATGACAGAGAAAAACGTGATTTACAGGAAGCCA
The DNA here is from genome assembly GCA_037367365.1 of Apogon talboti. Lineage (NCBI taxonomy): Eukaryota > Metazoa > Chordata > Actinopteri > Kurtiformes > Apogonidae > Apogon > Apogon talboti. The sequence goes on along the minus strand of JAPQRQ010000028.1, from coordinate 20,863,955 downwards.
TGTTTTGTCATTTGCTTTGAAGGAACATAGTTTTGGTGGTTACTTGCCAGTAACTTGGCTTAAATCGCTACTGACATTTATGACATATTGACCCGCAAACTTCCTTCAGGAGCTCATTAATTCTCCCATCACTGAGTCATCTGAAAGGAGAGAACGGCCTCCTACGTGGAAATGATATCCGTTTGACCTGCACTGGCACAGTTTCTTAACCTGTTGACTGATTTTTATTTAAGACATCATATTGAAGAGACAGATACCATTGTGAGAGATATAAAATTCAGGTCAGTCTTTGTGATTGTGACAGAAATGTAAAGTCAGAGGTGGGACTGGTATTGATAGGGCTTTTGTCTTCAGTTCTTGACAGAGGCTATATGTGGGTATGGAGGTCATGGTTACAGCTGGCCATTGTTCAGCCCGTTATGAAAATAACACAGGTACGTATGGTTGAGCAGGGGTGGGGAGGTGACAGGTGTGGATGTCGCGTTTATCAGATCCCTATCTACTGCTCTGTCATTTAGCCTCCGGACCTCCTTCTCTTTTGTGTAACACAAGAGGAGTCGACCTGTCTAGACCTTCAGGCTGCATGCTCATTCAAAGATAAGACTGGGAGGTGCTGCAGGGCTCTAAATACAAGCCATGTTAGTGCAGCCTGTGTTATGGGTGTGCTTACGTGCTCTTATATCTGGTAAAACAGGAACCACCTAACCACACAAGCACATAAGTGAATGCCTACTAATTTATTACCCCATTGTAAGACTACATATCATAGTATGGACTCACTCACGTATGAGTTTTCCCACAAGGAAACGACCAGAGAAAAAGATACGGTCGCACAGTAAACACATCATGAAGAGGAAAGCACATATAAAGATAAAGTGCTTTTTCAATCCAGACGCCAGAGTAAAATACTGGCATTATACATTCTATTCACTCATAATGTCAAGATAATTTGTCGCTTTAGGACCTACTGAATAGCAGGCGGTGGGTGGGGTGGATGGTGGGGATACAAAATCCATGAAACTGCCACCAGAAACTGAAGTTCACATCCAGACTCTGGTAGAGTTTTAGGTTTAGGCAATTACAGTGCTTTAAATACACATAAATGCATCATTTTTAACCACGTCTTAGTGGAACAAGTCAGCACCTAAATCTAACCCTAAAAGTTTAATTATAGTGACATAAAAATCAGCAGCTATTATATTGAGTTTTTTTGGAGCTGGAAAATTGTAGTAATTAAAAAAAAACGACACTTTTTGTTGAAATAAATTGCACTGCAGGTGGAATGATGTGCAGAAAAACCTATCTGCAGTAATTTACTTACAGAGGTACAAGAGAGAGACAGTTTGTTTATTCTTTTTTTTTTACCATAACCTTGTTCTATATGTGCCATTACAACTTAAAATGTTGATAATATCCATTGTTTCCAGAAACATGCAATGACAAACATTTTATTCAGACAAATCAGTTTTTCTGATCTAATATTTTATGGCTAATATAATCCTATTAAGCCCATCGCTTTAGCCTCAACTGTGGGTCTACATTCGGTGTTGGTGATATTTGTCTCCTAAAGATACTGTATTAATTAACTGTGGTCTGATACCACATCCACATGAGACCTTAAGAAAACTGAGAGAAACATAATATGCACCAGCAATGAAGAAAACGCACTGTGGAAAACAAAACAGTTCTATCAATTAACGAACCACTATGCACATCTCAATACAAGGCTGTAGATACACAATACAAGGAGATGTGGGGCATGCTGCAAGAAAAACATGCATGGGTGAAACATAATATTTTGGTGCAGCTATCTCATGCTGCTAGTGTTTGCAGCTCTCATCCTCGCAGTGAGTTTAGCTGCTGATCGATAGCCCTTGTGTGCTGACGCTACAGCACCTAAATGTACCGATGTGGCTAAAAATAGCATCTGCCTGATGCATTACATCACTGAGGGAATGGGGTCTTAGCTGTCCGCCTGCCAGACTATCCATCTACCCTCGTGTCCAGAGCACTTAACCTCCACCTCCCCCTCCTGCCTCACTCATCCCAAATTTTCTTCTACCCCCGACTGCCTCTCCATCCTCTGCTCCACCCTTCATCTCATCTCCCCCTCCTCCTCCTTCTTTCTCCTTCACCTCCCCCTTCTCTCTAACAGCTACCGGTCTGATCTAGCTTGTTCCAGCCTCAGCCTGCACCCAGGGTGTTTTCCTCTTGTGTCTTTGTTCAGAAAGATAGAAAATAAAAGATCAGAAATATGAGATTAATATTTCACTTCACCCTTACTCTCTTCATCTTTTTCTCCCTTTATCACGCGGCGTCAGTCCTCTCATCTGTTCTTATCTGCCACCAACCAAGTCAAACCACTTAAGCAAAAAAAAAAACATCAAAGCAACCTATTTGAAATAAACACATCTATCTAAAAGTGGGATGACATGTTATTGATATAATTTGATCTGTTTGACTGTCAACAGTGTTTTGCTTCAGCAGAACTGCCTGTGAGTATGTCACTGAGAATGCCATTTCTTTTTTTGTATGTGCAAGCATCTCTAGTCTCCTCACGTGCTGCAGCTTCTCACTTTGAGTGTACGTGATGTTTATGCGCTGAAGTGCATGGGACATGCTGTGACGAGAAGCAGGTCACTTGGCGATAGCTGATAGCTGGGTTAGTGGGCCAGTACATAAAAAAAGAAGGTGGGATAAATATGACATATATAATTATTAACATTAAATGACATGAAAAATGAAAAAAATAAAAAAAATCCACATGAAAACCGAATGTAGTCGGTATATATAATACATTACATTTGTTCATGTTTTGAAACCAGTGCTCAAGACAGAGCACACACTGTTTTTCTGCAATTTGAGCCTCGCCAAACAGAACATACCGTACATTTGTACTAGCGAGCGACTATCAGGCATTTTTGAAATAGCATGTCCAGTTGCTTAAGGTCAGAGTACCGATGTAAAGTTCACAGGTGTTTTGAGTTGAACCTTAGGCTGAGGCATACATGCTGAGCCAGGTGTTGGGACATAAACACCCACTCCCCCTCAGTCTGTTTCACATCCAAACAACCACAACACTGTTTCTACATTTGCTTACGTGAGTTCATACTGCGCTAATACAGTAATAATGTGTGTGTGACTACCTGCAGAAGGTGTATAACAGAATAACAGAAGGTGGCAACACAGACTCTAGGGAAGACCTGAGTGGCTGCAGGTTTTACAGCTCTAATGTTATTCTCAGTGACAGTCAGCACTTTGATGATTATGAGGCATCTAAAACAAGATCAAACATTATCAACAAGTTTGCTGTGTCATCAGTGACACAGTTTCTAGGGAATGCAGAAACCAACATTCTGCTTTTGTTTTGTGTCGTCTCAAATCAAACCAATAATTACCTCCACAAAGGAGATAATGAATCATTCACGTCTGACTTTCAGCAAGATTACACAAGAACTACTACACTGATCTTCAATAAAGGGTAGAAGGGTATAGGCCAAGGACGAATGAGAGTGGGTTGCAGGCTAAATGTTTTTGGGTTTTTTTTCCACTTTTTTAACACTCAAAGTTGGAATGTAAACTTACAGTGGAACCAACCAGTGGCACCACATGAGAAAAAGGAAGAAAACATATAGGTCATAATTTCTGAGTTATTTGTGGAACAAAAAAAAGATTGGACTGTTGTCGTTGGCAGATGTCTGCACCCTGCGACTACCCTTTTAGTTAACATTATATTTACCTCTGCCAAAGAGGTTAATGTAATCACCAGGGTTTGTTTTTCTGTCTGTTTGTGTAAGACATAACTCAAAAAGTTATGGACGGAATGAAATTTCCAGGAAATGTCCAAAATGGGACAAGAAATAACGAGTCGATTTTGGGGGTGATCCAGGATTTTTTTTATGGCATTTTCAGTTGAATAACCTCTCAGCTGGCATGTCTTGTTTATCTGTTGCTAGGTAACCCTCTCAACTGGCATGGCACGTTTATCTGTTGCTAGGTAACCCTCTCAACTGGCATGGCTTGTTTATCTGTTGTGCTAGGTAACCCACTTCAAGGGTATTATATGTTAGTGCAGCATGGTGGGGAACTGAGCTGCCTTGGTGGAGGTCTGCGCTCTCCGAGTGCTTTTCTAGTTAGTAAAATGAATCCCATATAGTAGCCAGATTAGTTCAGTAATATTATGTCCTTTATATATACATATTTCACATAACAGGCAAGGCATAAAAACATGACTAGTTTGACATAGCCTAAAGGCTGCTATGTTGTAATGTTATCAGATGATACATACAGAATGTATTAGATTTTAGTTGTTTCATCCTTTCTATCGGTCATACTCCCACATCCACATACTATCCAACCCATGTAATGTCCATTTAGCTACAGTCAAGCACCCCCCGCCCCCCTTTTTTTTTTTCTCTTCTCGCACACTTCAGTCAAACAGTGTCTGCCCTCTGAAACTTGCAGCTGCTTTTCTATCACAACAGGGCTCCTTTCAAGAAGCCTCTTGAATTTCCTTCCTCAACATCTGGTGTGAACCAATCTGGCGACCAGACAGAGAACTCGATGGACTGTGAGACATATGCACGTGGATTCATGTGCACACACAGCTATGAAAACACCATAACCAGCTGCTCAAGGTTAGCCCCCTAAATTCACACACTACAAGGGCCTATACGGTTCTCCATTCTGCATTCAGTGTGCTTACAAGATGAGGATGTCAGCGTGATACATCTTACTTAAATCAGCGTATACTGTAAGTACGCTAATATGATTTAGTGAGTCAATTTCACTATGTTTATGGGTTACATCACAAGTAAGCCCTCACATACTTGTTGCATTACTTCCACATTAGTAGTAACTGTCAGAAGGACGCAAGTTCATGTCCAATTATATTGATCGGAAAGCCTGTAGAAATCTACACTGATCCTATTAATACTCATTCATTGCTGTCCAACAGGCCATTGATCCCCTCCGTGCAAACTGGATGATCTGCAGCACCTCTCAGTGTCTGTCAATAGGAGACTGAAAAGACAATCATTGGGTGGGGAGACTATTTGACATTGTAAATACTGTACGCTCCATTCATACTGCAAGAGCCCCCCACCCCCCTATATGTGCTTTAGCCCTTCACTGTGTCATTAGGGCTTAACAGGAGTGACAGCTGTGCTATGTAATATCTCTGCAGCCCTTCTTCCTCTACCATAAGCTACCTGGGGAACAATACGTAATGTTTTTCATTTTTAAGTCTCTGCCTCAAGGCTGTGGTTGTACTTGAAACTGCTTGACATTGAAAAAATTCAACACTAGGAAAAGCAGTTGTTTTACCTTTTCAGACTTTACACAGTCAATTAAGAAGGATACAAATTAACCTCTCAATCAGCTAATAGGCAAGGTTCATCAAAAAAGTCAAGTCATACAAATGAGCAGAACACACAGGAGTCAGTGATCAGGCACTTCATTCACATCTGCTGATGAACTGGGCTCTGACTGTGGAGCTGCAGTGACCCCTACAGGCCAATGAGGCCAACAGCAAAAGGCTCAAACAGTGGTTAGGATGGTTTATTCGGGAGTGTGAGAGTTAAATTTGTGTGTATTTGTTCACTTGGCCATATGAGAATGCTTATGAAATGTGTTTGTTTTAGACTGTTATGAAGCAGATGTCTGCTGTCTTTGTGAAATTATCAACATATATACACTTGTGTAGCATTATTGTAAATAAATATGCTTAAATGTGTCTCCATTCATATGTAGTTATCAAAGTACTTGTATTTTTCATCATTTTTAAATACAGTCCACTAAATCTGAAGATGAAAACAAACTGACCCGCTGACTTATTACAATTTGCTGCTAAACCGAGAACAAAAGATCTCACTATAGACGCAGCTCAATTTGATTACACCACTAACAGTTTCCTTCCTCCATTCAACATTTCCTGATTGTTTGGGGAAGTTAGGCAACTCTTATTTTCTATTTCAGGCCATTAGGCTGGAATTGTAGGCCTTAATTGCTCCATCTTTTTGTCTGTCTCTTTCAACAGTGTTGGAGCCAGTGCTTTATCAGTCAACTTTTTATGGGGTTTAAAGGATTTTTTTCTTACATTTTTTACATATAAACAGATTAGATTAATTTCCACATGCTGATCTATGTTGCAACTATATTGCAACATCTTATATGATCTGAGAAACTGGAGAACTTCAAACTACACTTTGCTCTCACTATTTCAGGACAAACTAGGTTTTCACCCCTTTACATCAGACCATATGTATCTCAGGGTTGGCCGCAAATGTTAATGATACAAGCCCTTGCTTCAACTTGACACAAGTGATTTTACACTGAGATACTGTATCTGTTTGTGTTGTATAATCTGTTTTCAAAATGGGAGGCAACTGTGTCCTAGATAAAGGGAAGTAGTAGGCGATACTTGTTGAACAGATATAGATTTTTGCTTATTTTGATTTTTTGCACAATGCAGACAGAGCTAAATTTAAATATATCAAAGTGACTCAATATTTATTGTAAGCCAAAATCCATGTTTACACTGAATAAATGTGTTGTATATTTATACATCTTTGTGTTTTGCCATGAAGTGTTTGAAGGTCTGGAGTCCAACACTGGTGCTTTTGTATCAAGCACATGACACAGCAATTTTGTTTAATTGCGTCTAACTGTGTTTATAACTGAAATACTTCATCTAAAAACTCTGGGAATGTATAACTTATATACCGTATGCTCCCGTGTGTCTCTCAACTACTAAAGACAGCAGGGGCGAACTGTCGAAGTAAATCTGACCTCCTATTCCTGTTTGCTGTGCTTTTTCTGGAAATAGAGGAAAGTTCATGGTAGTGTTTCTGGGGTCAGCAGCAGCTAGGACAACATAGATTTGGCAAAAATAAAAGTGTAACATCCAGAGTCCAGGGAGGGCAGAGGCTGTTGCACAAACTCACCCAATAACCCACCCTACAAAAACACAGTAAATATGCACTGCAAATACTACATGGCTAAAATGCATTTTTGCCAGTTTTGCATTATTAATAACTGGTTTTAACTTAAAAAAAAAAATCTGAACTTGACTCATAAGCAGTGTCTGCCAGAAAACTGTGTTTGTGTTTCATTCTGTTGAATATGCAGTGATGTTATCTAGGTAATGTCTGACCAGACCGGTAGATAAATAACTAGGCCAATTTCTTATTAATTGATGACTTGGCTGTCTGCCATGACACTGAGGCATTGCTGTTAAATCTGATTCGATGCTCTACTAACCCATCACCCTGCTACTGTACTGACCCCCCATCGCTTCTTAAAAGTACCCTGAGGAGTGTCTGACTAATAGTGCGAAGTTATGTGACATCCCCTTGTTTAATCCTACTCCTACAGGTGGGTAAATGTAGCAGAATAGCAAGGTTATATAGCTATTAACATAGGGAATGGATCACGGTATCTCCAATTCGATTCCCAATCCTGTTGACCTTTGTTACAGGCCATTTTTCTGGCTTTCTGCCTGTATTCTCAGTATTCTCTCTACTGTCTGCAGCTAAATAAAGCCTCAAAAACGCTCAAAAGCATGTTAAAAAAGTTGTTTGTAAATGTTTTATGAGCACAGAAATTGGCAGACCTCAAGGATACGCACGACCCGTTCCAGAGAGAAATAGTGAACGTAATCAGAGCTGTTGGTTTACAAGAAGACTCCTCAGGGTATATTTAAGGATCCCTGGCACTGCCGAAGTTATTAAAGTTTGACGAAAATGGGCTGAAAGACATGTTTATGTTTGGTGAGTCTGTGAGATTCAGTGGACTGTCTGCGAAGAGTTTAAGGAAATATCAACAAACTGATGAGTCACACCGGATGTGGTGGACCACTTCCACAAGGAGAGAGAAAGAGATGCAGTGAGAGAGGATTTTATGCTGTGTATGATGTCAAAGCTCCTGCAGTGGGAATGATAAAGGGGACAGAGAACAGAAACAAGGACATCAGTCGTCATTTCAAGTAAAGCTGAGGTGAAGATGAAAAATGACACAGGAGCAGCCAAAAGTGGAGGAAAAAAAAGAAAGCATGAACGAACAAGCATCAGCTTTTATATTGTGTGGTTTCGCGTCACTTTTCTGTATCAGTCACAAGGTCAGGAAAAAGATGCTGCTGAGTAGAACAGAAATGGCTCAGATGATGAGGAGAGGAGCTGGGGCAACACCAGACATAAGGTGCTGGACCAGCCAGTGGAGTGTAATGTGAATCCCCCAAGAGGCCGTCCCCTCCTCTCCACTGTCCCCTGTCTACACCCACTCAGACACACACAGACACACACAGACGCACACAGACTATGGACACTGTTACTTTATCCCCCTCCGTCACTTCAACAAAGAGCTTAGAAGTGCATTAAAATCTCATCAAGGGCAAACCATACACTTTGTCTCGCTTTTTTAACAATTGGAAGCTGCCAATAAACACATCCCTGAACTGTAGAGCAGAGAAAATTCACTACTAAGAAGTTTTAAATGAGTTCCTTAAGAAAATAATATTCTAGAAGGCACCACTGACTTTGACCGAACTGTAGGACAAAGATGGAAGCATCAATTCTCTCATTCCAACTCATCTTTTGTTCATCATTTTCTTTCTAC